>JBAMMX010000019.1:15236999-15701846 GCA_037126225.1 Dillenia turbinata
TAGGAATAAGCCTTATATCAAATGGCCCCTTGTCCAATGGGACACGACTTGAGAGTATAGAACTCAGCTTTGTCACTTCTATAGAGATTACGGTCACTTGACAGATGAATGCTGAAAGTTAAAAAACGAGCTCAAAGCCCTAGTTCGAGATAGTAGAATTCAAAGATTTATGAATGCAGAGTGAGATAACAATCCCCCTCAAAGACCAAAAGCTAGGCATTGGATAGAGGGACCGAGCAGGCCACGGTTGTAGAAGCTATACCGCAGCCAAGCAAACGGAGTGATCTTTCACACTCTGAGATTGGACACCCTTCTCTCTTGGTGATTCTCCTTTGACTCAAATCTAATAGACTACGCGGTCACACAGCAATGCCCGAGATCGACGGATATTTATCCCCGATCCCTCGAATGATCGGCGTCCATCTCGAGGAGGTTTTCACTATTAGTGTCACGAAGGGGTGAAAATGAGAGATCCGTGATCGGTTTAAACGACAACAATCGGGTGAAGTTAACCCAAACCAACATGGTCATTACTACCAAGACAAACCCGAGTATCTCTCTTGGTAACCTTAGTCGACCAAGAAATGGGTTATATTTGGTTGAAGAGAATCTGTTGTCGACCAAGAAATTTGTTTACCAATCTTCTCTCTTCAGGATGCCTTCCAACAAATGGATTATAGCTGAATGCATATTTAACCTTACGCTGGACCTTTGAAGAGACTCTTAGGCGAGTGGCTATACCCTAAGGGCACTATCTCTCTCTTGGTAAACTTGGGGATGCCACCCAACCATGTAACTATCATAACCACTTACAATGTAATCAAATTACCATCACCCTACAACACCATCTTGGGTTAACCTAGTCTAGATACTCTGAAAGCACTACTGAGCACTAACTACATGAAGGTCAAGTTCAGAACACCTCTCAGTATCGGAGTACTCAACTGTGACCCAAGTCCATCGAACACCCTAGTCTAGTAATATCTGTCAACTATCTAATATCACTCTGTCTATGATCCTATGTCACTAATTAGATACATTGATTTGAAACTTTCACCTTGTGATTATTCTTATAACTGAAATATTTTATTTCACATGTCTTGATGTTTTTTCATAACACTTTGATCACATCAACAATACAATAATCAAAGACAACCTTTAGATGTCAACAATCGCATCATATACAAGTCCTAGCACCCAAATGGGTTAGCATAGCCCACTCTCTTGACTCTACGCCTCAAACAAATCCTATATTGGTCCTAACCCCCATGTTGGCTAGCACAACCCACTCTTTCGGCTTAATGCCTCGAATGTGTCTTGTATAGGTTTTGCTTTGGAAACGGAGGTTGGGGTGGCCTGTTCTCTCGGCTCTACACCTCAGGTTTGCCGTCTACAAACCTCAAAGCATCCTCTCACTTGAGCATATTGATGTAGCCCACTCTCTTGGCTCAATGCCTCAAATGTGTCCTATATAGGTCCTAACACCCGAACGGGTTGGTAGGGTCCACTCTCTCACCTCTACACCTGAATTTTGGCTCAACACCTCAAATCATCCGATATAGATCTAGCACCAGAAGGTGTTGGTGTGGCCCACTCTTTTGGCTCTATATTTTAAACGTAATCTATACGGTTCCTAGCACTCTAGCGGATTGGCGCGATCCACTTTCTCGGCTCAATGCTTAGAGTGAGTCTTCTACGGGATCCTAACACCCGAGCCAGGAGGTAGCTGCGGGTCCACTCTCTCAACTCAACACCTCACATGGGTCCCAACATCCAAGTAGGATCTAGCTCCTACTCTCTCAACAATGCATCCTATATAGGTCCCAACACCCGATGGGCTGATACACTCACTCTCTTGGCTCAATACCTCATGTAGGCCCTAGTAGGATATGACTCATTGTTTTTGGCTCTACGCCCCTCTCTCCAATCTATACCTTATCCAAACCTTAGTGTGATGTGAATCCTTATCTCTTAGCCCTGCACCTCATACAGGTCCTAGTGTACGAACAATATCTAACTTTCATTCTCCTGGGTTCAACACTTACAAAGGGTCCAACCATCCTCTCTCAATTACAACACACTCAAAGACCACCCAACACTCAGGTCTTTTTATCTCGACACATAATCAACAACACAAAGAGAACACGATTGAAATGAGAAAACACAAGAGGATGAAACTACCAAAAATTTCCATTTATTTAAATATTACATATACAGAAAAAGCTAAGGCCCGCACATACTGGTGTGAAGTACATCAAAAAGAGATGAATATATAAAAGTGCTCAAGGATCATGACGAAGGAGGTGGATGAGGAGGTAGAGTCTTCTACCATAAAGATTCAAAGTTAGCTTGGAGAGCAGCCGCATAAGGACCCGCATTAGCCTGACCTAGTGCCTTGGAACCAGCACCGCCCAAGCACCGCCAGTAGCTATTGCCAAGATCTCCTCCGACCCCTCCCGGTAGAGAGCAACCTCGGCTTGTCATAACTTCTCAACCGCCTTCGTATATCCTTCTTCAAGCTCAATTATCTTTTGCCCTTGCTCCTTTGCCAGCCTCTCTATAGCTTGCAGTCTCGCCTCGTTCCTTCTCACTTTGGTTTCTAACCTCTCAACCTCCGTGATGGCCGTGTCGCATTGTGAAATGCAGACTCCAGGTCAGTCTTCAAATACTTCACATCCTCGTCTTTGTTTTTTAAGGTAGCACAGGCTGCCCTCTCCTTTTCAATTTCCCTCTCCTTTTAAGCCTAGGTGTCACGCAAATAGGAGATCTTCTAATCCCTCTGGCTCACTCGGTCTTTCTTCAGTCTCTAAAACTCAATCAAAACAACAGCGTACACTAGTTTGTCACACCCAAAATTTGAGTCAAATACACCTCTAGAAAAAATCATACATGAATCTTAATGGCCATAAGGGCTTTATTGCCCTACTCTAGAGATAGATCGTTCAACTCCAGCTTAAAGCAATGGTAGTCTAGTCAATCAACGAATCTCCACACCTTAATAATATCTACATAACTATAGCAATTATTACTAGTACTAATCAATACAATAGCCCTCTCCTTCAGATCCTTCCTACCATCAAAGGACCTGACCAAAATATGAGGGAGAGGAGCCTTCCTCTCAAGCACACTTCTTTTGCCTCTCTATGCATACAAACTCCTGGGAAAGGCGCAAGATGGCCCAACTATGGACCCTTATGCCATATGCTCAGGAGGTGCATGTCCAGATTTACCGAGAGTCCCCCTCTCAGTGTTTTCTTTCTCGAACCCGTCCTCGGTGTTCTTTATCTCAGGCCCTCTATTGGTATCTTTTCCCCCGGTGCCCTCCTCAAGAGCTGATACTGATGATCGAGGAAGGGTTAATCTCACCCCCTACAGCCCTTATTTACTCGGCAAACTCCAACCAAAGAGCCCCAGATGCGCCCGTCGAGCCCTTTTCTCTATTCTCCTCTACTTCTTCACTTTCTGGGCTCGACATCTGCACTTTTTTATTTCTTTTCCTCCTCAGAATCAAAATGAGGATAGAAGTCGTCAATTGAGCACCTTGCTCTAATGTGCTCTTCCTCTCCTCGGTGCTCCTCCTTGATGTCCCCCTCATCAGCTTATCAGTGTTACTTCCACAAGGTCCTCCCCTTCGGTATAGGTAAGAATGCCAACTAGATCAGTCTTCCCCTTATGCACCAGAAGGTGTCTTTTGATTTGCACCTTTTCACCCAATAATAAGCCCGCTAGCTTTAACATTTCTCCATTCAAGAGGACTTCCAAGTAGATAGCTTTGTTTCTAGATAAACAAAAATTCCCCACCCAATACACAAATTTCAAATGTCAAGTGGATGCTGGAGACGTCAATCCCACAAAAGGCTCAGCCCCAGCTTTTGATAGCACCGACATCAACTCCTTATTCATAAACTCCATGAAAAATAAATTCTCCATCTAGTTCTTATCAGTGGTATCCTTATAGAAAAACTTCCACTTTGACTTTAGCCTTGAACCCTTGGACACTACCTCCTTAAAGTAAAAACAAATAAGAAAATCTCAAAACCAAAACTCAAACAATAGAAGCTTAGCAGGCTTGCTACCACCACAACCAGATGCCAAGTGTTGGGAATAAACATTGTCACGAAAATATTCCAACCCTTTAAAATCAAACCAAGAGGACCCATATAGGGCACACGAAATCCATACTTCACATACTGCTTATACATTGGGATATACCTCTCTGATGCCTGATTTTCCCTTTCATCTTCCATATGCAAATGCAGCCAATAGCCATCGCCTAACCCCATCACACTAACTATCTCATTGAGCTCCTTCTCCGTTATCGTACTCCTAATATCTCCAACAGTACGGTGAGTACAAGATCTAGAACCCTTTACCATTTCTTTTTTCACAAATTTTGCAAACCCTAAGTCTGCAAATTCTTTCAAAAAATGTAAACTGACAAAAGTGTAAGCTGCACAATAGTTATAACGATTGCAATGCAGGAAAAGAAGCATAACGAAGAAGATTTACAAAAATCAAGGTGGCACATCACCATTTAATGCTTGACTTCCCCAATTCATAACTTTTCAAAACTACTCCTAATGTCACCTCTTTGAACTAACATTAGGAGTGCGGGTAATAATAATACATGGTCCAACATCTCATTACCATAAAATCCAGAGTCTACCAAGCCCATTGGGGCCACAATCATAAAGTTCATAGACCACCAAGGTGGGTCTCTCAATAAACACCAAAAATGTCCAAATATTCTCACGGTCGAACCTCCTCTTAGTCGCGCATTCTTGCCTAGGCTTCCTGACCAGCTTAGTTAAAACATCTCGTGTAAGCCTCTTTGTCACCTCTCTGTTTAACTCTCTTGGCAATTACCAAACAGCCTCTCTGTGGACAACATTTCTATCAAGCAAATCAAAATCATGATTACTCGAGATTTGAACCTCCCCTAATCCAGAAAGTAATCTCTCTCGATAAGGAAGAAAATTTCCATAATCTCTTCCGATAAGATAGAAAATTTTTGTGACTATTTGAATTTTCCTCAATCT
Organism: Dillenia turbinata; assembly: GCA_037126225.1. Classification (NCBI taxonomy): domain Eukaryota; kingdom Viridiplantae; phylum Streptophyta; class Magnoliopsida; order Dilleniales; family Dilleniaceae; genus Dillenia; species Dillenia turbinata. Next base: position 15,242,039 of record JBAMMX010000019.1, read on the forward strand.
ATAGGATTATAGATCTTTTAAAGATCTTTGACTATAATTCTCATAATCTCAAAAGATACCCAATGATCTTTGTGTAAGGAAATCATGGTTTCTACACCCTCAAACAAGAGATTTACCTTACATGCACATGCTATATATACTAAGTATAGGCAATCCATTGGATACGTTCAATAACTCTACCTACACACATCACACAAAGACTACACATGGATAATCTAAAGCTATACTCAGTCAGTTCTCTTTCTCTCTCATTTCACTTTCTCACTTGAGTGTCAGAGATTTCTCTGTCGAACCCCCTCCGATGGGTATTTGCAGGTCTTTCTATCCACGAAGGGTCAGAAAACTCATCAACATTAGTTCTCCATTCAAGTCAATAGAGCAATTTATCTGTGGAGTAAAATTCACCTTCAACAGTTACCTATTTAAGGTGTTATATTATTCAGTATGTAGTTTTAGTTTAATTCACAAAAGAATATTAAGTTAATATGGCACCTGTCAACTAATATTGTTTGTGTTTTGTGTGTGACAAGTTAGCAAATCATCACTACCGAGTTGGTTGAGTAGATATCTCGTAATCTCAAAACTGTGTAATTGAATATTAGTAGATTAAACTGTAATTGTTTGATATTTCTATATTATTGTAATAACGAATTCATCTAGAAATAAATCAATAAGCTTTCCCCACCTCTTTACCAAAAAAAAAAAAAAAAAACCATCAAATTTGAAATTTCTAAACATCTTTTATATTATTTGCAAAACTATATATTTTTGCATAAATTTATATTTTTTTTCAAAAATAGTTTTTACTTAAATTTATATTAAAAATTTAATTATATTTACAAAACTGCATATTTTTTTATCAAAAAATTTTTATTTTAGTTAAAAGTATTATGCATAAGACAGTATAAATAAAGGTAAGCTCAAGTAAGTATATGAGTGAACTCAAATTTTTAAAATATAGTTTCGTAAGTAAAAGCTAAATTGTTTTATAGAAAATTTAAATTATCATTATATAGATAATTGGAAATCCAAAAGTTAATCCAGTATTATTGGTAGAAATAAATAAAAAATAATATAAATATAAAAGATAGATTAAAATAGTTTTGATATCATGTTAAAAATGAAAAATCATAAAATAATATGAAATTAAATGTTTGATTATCTCGATCAATTATTATAATAAATTAATTTATATTAAAAATTTATTATTCTTAATTTTGATATGTAATATATTTTCTAACAATTAACACACATGTTACAAACCACCAAACAAACCTTGCACTTGTTGATTGTATTCTAATGCATGGTATGATTCAAACCACACAAATGTTTTCATTTCAACGATCAAATTGTCAAAATCTAAGTTTCACATTTCATCTCAGCTTCCAACAATAACCGACACTTGTCAAGTTTAGCATTAACACTTAATTCAACCATGGCCAACACTTGTCAAGTTTGAGATTTACACTTATTTCCATCTTCACTTTTGATTCAAAATCCACGTGCAAAATCATGTTTATACATGGAGGTGACTTTTAGCATTTAAGGGCACGCCAACCTTGACAAGGAGTGCAAGCGGGATAGAGAGAGAGAGAGAGACAGAGAGAGAGAGAGAGGGAGGGAGGAAGAAAAAAAGGAGAGTGTTTAGAGTGAGCGAGAAAAATGGATACTATATTCAGAAAAAATAGATGGGGGAAAAAAGAGGGAAAGATTTTGCAAGAAAGACAAAATTCAGAAAATTCTAAAGGTTTGGTCAAAGAATCATTTTTGAAAACAATTTTTTCGTAGATATTTTCATGAAAATTTCAAAGATTTCATGTTTGTCATTGAAAGGGACACTTTTGTAAAATACTTGGAAGTATTTCTTATCAAAAATGTAATTTTTGAAAGTTTCGAGTCAAAAGGCACATGTTTCGAGAAATTTTATAGTCGAATAAATAATTTTGCTTATTTTGAACCTCCATGTCCTAATTAGGTTAAAGATACAATTCAGCCTACAAATCAAAAGTATCAAAACTTTTCGAAAGGTCAATGTTAAGAGATATTCCTTTTGATTCTCTTTACTTAGTGTAATTATCGGGTAATACATCTCTCTTTTATGTGATTTGATTTTGTTTTGGTTGTGATTTGACTTTGCTTTTGGATGTTTCCGAATTCTCAGTATTGTAACAATTTAATATTTTTTATTAAATTTTTTGAATTGAATGATTGGATATTAGAGATCTCAGATATAAACTCTAAAAATGAAGAAAAAAAAATTAGAAGAATCAATCCCTAAATGAGCTATACAGTATTCGAAACGGATTATTTATATAAATTTCAAATACTAATCAATAAAAATAAAAATAAAAATAATTTAATACTTTTTCGTGATTCTTGATTCGTGAAAATTTGATATTTTGGTTAAATAATTAAGTTTTATACGATAAATTATTTTTAAATTTTGACAATAAGATATGACAATTAATTTATTAGTATTTGGACTTTTGATTTACATCTATTTTTCGGACTTCTGCCAGTATTCTGACGTCTGTCAATTTTCGGACTTCTACTAGTTATCGGGCTTTACCGAACCTCTGCTAATTTTTGGATTTTTACTGACCTTCGAAATTTCTAATAATTTTGAAATCCTTATTACTCTTGAAATTGTTGTTAATTATAGAATCTTTATTATTTTTGGAATTTTCTTTTACTCTATAGATTTCTGTTAATTTTTGGAATGTCAATTAATTTTGAAATTTTCATTTGTATTTGGATTTCTGAATATTAAATGTAACAAGTGACCACATTAGTTTGGTTTGAATTTTGATAGTTGATCTACTTTGATAATTTTGTGAAAAGTTGGTATTTTTTGATAATTTGATTAGCTACTACGTGCTATTACTTGATACATTTTGAGTTGATGCTTATTCTAGTTTATTTTGCTTTTATCTGTAATTTGTCTATTCTATTGATCAACTATGCTAAGTTATAATTTCATTGATGTTTCTTTCTCTATTTTCCTAGTGTTGTTTCAATGCTTGTTAAACTCTTCTAAATCACCATTTCTTTCCCACTTTTTTACCCTAAGAATTTAAAATGGAATACATACAAGATAGTGATTTTTTTTTTTTTGGTTACAAGAGATTTAAACCTCGGATCACAACGTTGGAAGAGTGGATTTGTGACTACTAGGCTGCTCGCTTAGGGACTACAATATGAAGATGCATTTGGGGGGGCAAAGTCAGGAAGAAATGCTTAGTTAATCAGTTATTTTGACCACTAAGAATGGTAATACTTAGTTGTATACTCCTTATCTTTATTGTGAAATCTCTCTTGTATAAATCCAAGAATTTTGTCAATATGATAATCAAGGTTTTTATTTAAATGTCTTTGTTTAGTAATGGCCTATTTCGTGAGATATTTGCTTTTAGTAACTTTAAAATTTTTAATCTATTTTAATCCAACTTTTAGTGTATAATTGTAATTTTCGAGTCATCACACACCAAACGTACATTTGAAACAAATTATATAGTTTTTTATACTTATTGTTGCAGTCATCTTACATCTAGACTCGCCAGATAATCACGTTAGTCATCATATCCACAATCAGACCATAATAAGATGAAACAAAGCTAAACCTATAATATAAGAGAGTGGCGTTATTAAAGTCGTCGTTGAAAATGGATTTGACTCCACAGATAATGGCTCTGCTAACTTGAATGGGATGATTTGATCTTCTGATGGTCCAAAATAACAAGACTTGCAAAGAACCGTCGAAGGGTGCTCTAATGAGGAAGACTCTGACGCTCAAATTAGATAGCGGTTTTCAAAAGTAAAAGAAATAAACTTAAAGAGAGTTCTATGCCAATTGTGGTGTCTAAGTAAAGAGAGTATGTGTGTGCGTATCTGGTTGGTTGAGTTAACGATACATATATATACCTTTCATGTGTGTGAGTCATATACATCCGGAATGTCAAAACTCTAGTTTCCTTAAGAAAGGCTCTCAAGATTATGGGAATTATAATGTAGAAGTCAATTGGGCAGTTGACTACTGAGACGAAATCTAGCTAGTGAGTAAGGGTTGCTGAACAAACCGTGAGCTTGAGTAACCCTGGCCCAGCATGGTTTGGGCCAACTATTATCATTTGCCCCTACTCTTTATACCACTTCAGAGGAGAGGTATGAGAGTAAGACTAAGGGTTATACCTTTGAAGGTCATAGAAGTGTAAGCATGCATATTTAGTCAATAAATGACTCCAAAACAAATGTTACAAGGGGAGTTGATGAACTTGAATTCTCCATTTATTGGGCACGTTTCCCGTTAGATCATTTCATCTACTCAAGTCACAAAGAGCACACCTCCTCTACTATAAATAGGGGTTGGAGGATTACACCATTGTACCAAAATGATACAAAATGCGCCCAAGAGCAATTTTGTGAATTTTTTCTATTAAAAGTTAGTGTTTCCAAAAGATGTCACGAGCATAGGTTTTGAGCTACAAAACTCTATGGTTTAGAGAATTTCTACTGATGTGAGATTCTGTCATATCCAGAACTACTGATATAAGATTCTGTCATGTCATGACGGGCTCCGTTGGAGTTCATGGGTTCTGGTTTTGGGTAAGGAGAGACCTTCGCTCTGATTGGAAGCTCTTTTCTCATGGTTAGAATTATCATTTGACATAAGGTGTAGTAGATGATCGGGGTATTTCTTTGGTATTTCCTCGAGTTGGGCATTGGGAGGTGGCTAGATGTAGCTATCCTGTCCACTTTTAGCCATCTTCCACCTTTTACGAAATCCTTCCCAGCTTCTCAATTCTTTCTACAGTCTTCTTATCTTGATCATGCGATGCTAGCGGATCACGGGACTACTTCCAGTTCTCAATTCCCATCCAGTTGGCTTTCCAATGTAAGGTTTATATGTCACTTCGACTTCTAATATACTTATTTCCATGTGATCCGGTTTGACTCTTGGACTTGTAAACTTTCTTTCACATTGTATTCGGATATGTACCTGTTATGTTGGAATAAAAAAAGAGTTTGTTTCTTAGTTATTGCTCTTGTCTTAATTGAGAGAGTAATCGTTTTATCTATTAGTACCCTCCTGATGTGAATAACGAGCATTGAAGCACTGAGCAAGTATTCTAACCAGTTATATGCTCTGTTGTTGGTAAACTTACTAGTCATTATGCGCGGGGCACTGTTGTTCTTGTACCTATTGGATTGCTTACGACTAAGAGAGTGAGTCATGCTTACCCAAACAGGGGTTTTCTTTGTATCGATTGTTCATTCATTCTGAGAGAATGGGTTATGTTTGCCAGATCGGGGAGATAAATCTCTAACAATTGACTCCGTTTGGGAGTTCTGGCCAATACTTGCCCGTCTGAGAAGATATATCCTTAACGATTGGCTCTGTTCGGGAAGACTGGACAATAGTTGACCACTCGGGGAGATAAATCTCTAATAATAAACTCCGTTCATGAAGACTAGGCGATACTTGCCCATTCAGGGATATATATCCCTAATGATAAGCTCCGTTCTGGAGGATTAGGTGATACTTGCCTATTCGGGGTGATATATCCCTAACGATGACACGCTCTAAGAAACATCAATGTAGAAGGTGGAAAGCCAGGCGGGCCAAATTGAGAACTGGAAGTAGTTCCACGATCCACCAGCATCAACGATCAAGACAAGAAGACTACAGAAAGAATTGAGAAGCTGGGAAGGACTTTGTAGAAGGTGGGAGATAGCCAAAAATAGACAAGACAGTTGCATCTAGCCACCACCCATCGACCAACCTGAGGAAATACCAAGGAAATACCCTGGCCATCTACTACACTTTATGTCAGACAATGATTTTGACCATGAGAAGAGAGCTTCCATTCAGAGCGAAGGTCTCTCCTTACCCAAAGCAAGAGCCCATGAACCCTGACGGAGTCCATCACTATGTGACAGAATCTCACATCGACAGTTTTGGATATGACGGAATCTCACATTGGCAAAAATTCTCTAAACTACAGGGTTTTCTTGTCACGTCCCAACTTGCAGGTCCTAACACGTGACAACTGTCGCGCTACCCTGAAACATATGTGAATCTCACCCCGTACTCTAAGACACTGCAAAACATTCAAAATATCCAATAAAACTATAGGTCATCTAGGCCTCTCAACATCATCAGCCAACAATACACAATTCCCATTCCAGGGATGAAAAATAAAATCAACTATAATTCCCAAGTAAAATTCACAAAAAGAGAAATTGAGAGTTCTCAACAAAGATTTATACCTAATTAAATCCAACCAGAGTTCAAAATATAAAATTAAATAAGTTCTCAAGTAAGTTTTATATAAAATGCCTTCCTAAGGTCAACCATCGATACCTCAAAACAAAAGCAAAGTATATACCAAAAGAAATCTTTGACAGTAGTCCTCCCAAAAATCTGGCTCTAACTGACCACGTGAATTAACTAAACTTTTTCTATAAAAATGGAGAGGGATGGGTGTGTATATAATATACTTAGTGAGTGTATAATATGCTATGATGATAAATAAGGAATTATTGAAGATATGTCAAATAATTATCTCAAAATCATACAATTATAACCATAAAGTACATGATTTATCATCAAAAATCAAATTAAAACTAGATTTTCAATGAATCATATTGTTTAAATCATATACATCCTATTATCACAACTTGTTTTCCAAAAATCATGGGGTTGTTAAAATCTTTCCACAAGAGATGTGGCCCTGACTAATGGTAGAACCACCAAGAGTTTTTCATTTTCATCAATCACAAACATTTACTCCAACTTTGACTTTGACTATACAACCAGGCTAGTCTGAAAGGAGGGTTTTAGAGACACCTCTCGAACGCAACTACCTCCTAAGTCGAATAAACGCCCAACCACACCATCCCATTAGGTCACTCCGTTGAGGAAATGACTATAGTCATTTATCATGCATATGACACCATTTCGTAATTATCACAATATATAATCAATGTGCTAACAACCATTCAAACAATTTCTCAATTCATGTGTTCAATCGATTGATGTTCAATATAAATTGATAAATATGGCACATCATTTTTAATCCATATACATAGATGCATATTTCAATCCAAATCCCCTTTTGAGACATTCCACAATCATAAAATAATTTGAAATAAATTTTGAAAACATTTATAAAAATTAATACAAATCATTTTCTTACTTAAAATCATAAACATGCATGTACTCACCTCTTGGGAGGATAAACACTCCCAATTCACAGCTAATTCCATGATAATCCATTCTCAAATTCCAATTGATTTATCCTAAGGTAATAATCACAATTTCAAGGTCAAACCATATTCATTTATAAGGTTTAAGAATTTTCCCCTATATATTACAAACCCTAATTCTCAATCCATGGTGGTATGATCAAATCCCATCATATGCATTTAATTTATTTCTATAAATAATCTTTGTTCACCAATTTTCTCTATTTCCCCCTAAATTTTATCATTTATAACTCTAACTCTAAATTCTCAATTTCACATTCCTCAAATCTTAACAATAAATTTCAATCTACTAATGAGAAAGCTAAATCAAAATTTAGGAAGTGAAAATTATATTAATTGTGGGGTTAGATTGAGCCATGGACGCTGGATGTCAAAAACCCTAACTTTTTCCTTTGTAGAGTAAACCCCAGATTTTTCACCGAATCTTCCTTTCCACAAGTATGGCTGGGAATTTGGAAGATTAATGGAGTGATTTTGTTGGGAAGAAATTGATTTTAGGTAAGAGATTGAGTGAGAGATTGAATGAGTTAGAAATGGGAGTGAGCGAGAGAGATGAAAGTGCAAAAGGGAGGAGAGAGTCGAATGAATGAAATAGGTTTGTTCCACCCTTATTAATTGTAGAGCTGAATTTACCATCTTGCCCCGCATGAATTTTAGGAATTATTTGTGTTTGGAGGGCATTTTGGTCATTTCATAATTTTACTGTATGCACAAGTCAATTTGCATGCCCCACAAATCAACTCTTGTATATAGGTGTTCAAGAGTCAAGTTGATTTGCAACATAAGCAAATCGACTTACAATTGTATAACCGAATCGACTTCAACATTTCATTAATAATGCTAAGTCAATTTGTCAGAGTCAAGCCTTAGAAACCCCTTCTAAAATGCTAACCAAGTCGATTTGTGAAGGGACACAAATCAACTTGTGGTGCTCAACCCTCAGAACCTAGCCTGCTAGCTAACCAAGTCAATTTGTTCAATCACACAAATCGACTTGGTACATCCAAGTCTCAGAACATAAGCTCTACACACTACCAAATCGACTTGCCTTATGGTGTAAGTCGATTTGGCTCACTCCCTTCTTCTTACAAATTGACTTATCTCCTCCCATTACCTCACTCAAGTTGATTTGTCACCCCACATATCAACTTACCTCTCACATTTTCCACATCAACTTATAATTACCAAATCAACTTGCCTCTCACATTTCCATATCAACTTACAATTGCTAAATCACTTACAATTTTGCACACAAGTCGATTTGGTCACACCTCCTTTTCTTCCTTCAAGTTGATTTGTCACTTCCTCAAACCAACTTGTCTCTTACATTTTCCATATCAATTTGCAATTCACAAATCAACTTGTCAATTTCCACAATTCAACTTATCTCCAAGTTAATGTCTTCAAGTGGATTTGATCCCATATCCTCATGTCTCTCTAAAAGGTTTTACACCACCAAACCATTCAAGTTTTCAATATATTAATACCAATTTAATTATAAATCCTTTCCTAGTTCCATAAAAGTACCAAAAATTGAAAATTCAAATACTGATTTTTTTTTTATACTACACTCCAAGTCTAAAATCAATTACAGTCCAATTTCTCCCCGTATATTACAACGAAATTAAATAAAAATTTTTTAACATCGAATTTTCGATATTACATTTGTGGCTCAAAATCCATGTTCAAGATGTCTTTTGGAAAGGCAAACTCTCAACAGAAAGAATTCACAAAATTGCTCTTAGGTGCATTCCATGTCATTCTGGTGTGATGGTGTAATCCTCCAACCTCTATTTATAGCCGAGGTGGCATGATCTCCGTGATCTTGAGTAGACGAAGCGTTCCGACGAGAAATGTGCACAATAAATGAAAAATTCAAGTTCTTCAACTCTTCTCACAACATTTATTTTAGAGTCATTTATTGCCTAGATATACATGTTTAAACTTCCATGACCTCCAAAGGTACAACCTTTAGTCTACTTCTCATAAACCTCATCCGAAGTGGTATAAGGATCAGGGGCAAATGATGATACTTTGCCCAAGGTTAGTCAAGCCCACAGTTTATTCAACAACCCTCACTCCTCGGCCAGATTTCTTTTTGGTAGTCACCTGCCCAATTCCATACTAATCGACATCTTGTCCTCCCCGGTGCTCGATGATTGTCACTAAATCCACTAAGGCAATATTCACTTCCTCTCAAATCACGGAAGGCAATCTTGTATAAAGGGAAAGGAAATCTATGTCCGTAGTCGATAAGGAAAGGAATCTACATGGTGATCTAGACTTCCTAACTCGGTAAGAATTCGACTACACTATAATTCCCATAATTTCAAGAGGTTCTCATAAGGAACTATGGTTTTGACACTCGAATGCATACGACTCTCACACACGAAAGGTATATATACGTTGTTAACCTAACCAACTAGGTACGCACATGCAAACTCTCTTTACTTAGACACCACAATTAGCACAAAGCTCTCTTTCGGTCTGTTTCTTCCACTTTTGAAAACCGCTCTCTAACATGAGTATCAAAGTCTTCCCATTAGAACAACCTCTAGCGATTCTTTGTAGGTCTTGTCATTTAGGACTATTAGATGATCAGATCAACTCATTCGAGTTAGCAAAGCCTTCATTTATTGAGACAAACCCACCTCCAACAGTCGCTTAATTCAGTTAAGATCTCTAACTCAAGATACCATGTTAGCTAAGGACTTATGCAAAAGTTATTATTGTATGAATTACCAATCAATTAACATGATTAATTGCTTACTGTAATAGTGATCTAATCACCATAGAATGGAGTAAAACCAAACTTATCGTGTTGCCATTCGCTTCTAAGTTTTATTCATCACTTCCCTCTCCATTCAAAACTCCATTAAAACACGTACACGGACGCACATATTGGACATTTCATTGGCAAATCAGTAACATCTTTGTCCAATGGAAGGCTATATTCAGTGCTTCTCACTTCTTCACCTTCTAGATGTGCAGCCATTTGTGACCTTTGACAAGAAGCTCAACTTTATTGACTACAAATAATTCAAACCCAGTTTTGTTCTGATATACAACAACTCTCTCTCTCTCTCTCTCTCTCTATATATATATATATATATTGACAAAATGGCGAGCTCATTATTATTACGTACTAGAGATGGGTCGAAGCTCAGGAACACTGCCGCATTTTTACTCCCACAAAAAAGGGTTAAAAATGTCACCGGTTGTACCCTTTTCTCTTACCTTCGTTGGGTTTGATTGGTAATTATCTTCAACTTCATTGATGAATACCACGACCAAGATCTTGTAGCTTCATATATAAATACTAGTATCGTGTCTTTAGTGTCACGCTCCGGTTCACCTCAAGACACGCATATAGAGAGAGAGAGAGAGAGAGAGAGAGAGAGAGAGAGAGAGATGAAGGTTGAGGGACAGAACGTACTAATTGAAGCAAATGCCTCCATGAATGGAGGAGATGGACCACAAAGCTATTGCCAGAATTCATTCTTTCAGGTATTTAATTATGATAATACTAACACTGTGAACAAACAACATAAAAACTATGAAGAGCAGTTTAGTATGTTTAGTTATAGACCAAACCAATCATGTAAAACTAAACGAATTATGCTGATTACAGGCCTTTTGATTAGTCATTGCGATATCATTACATAAAAAAGCGCATCATAAACAATTATCAGGCATTTATGCATGCAATTGACATCATCAGAAACAATACTTACAAGGAAAGCTACAAGAAAAAATGAAATATGACCACGGTTTCCTTCTATTCACAGAAAGCAGGTCTAGAAGCAATGAAGGAAATCATGCAGAAGGAAATCCGGGACAAATTTGATGTCGGTAAACCTTCCTCAAATGAGTCACTCACGATCAAAATTGCAGATTTTGGTTGCTCTACTGGACCCAACACATTCCACGCAGTGCAAATCATACTAGAAGCAATCCAACAAAAACTACAATCCGAAACAATAAATTCCCAAGAACCTGAATATCAAGTATTCTTCAATGACCTTGTGACCAACGACTTCAACACTCTCTTTGCATCACTACCTCCCAAAAGACAATACCATGCAGCTGCTGTGCCAGGCTCATTTCATAATGTTGTGTTGCCAAAGTCTTCAATTCATTTTGCTTATTCAGCTTTTTCACTAAACTGGCTCTCAAAATTACCACTAGAAATCATAGATAAAAACTCTCCTGCATGGAATGAAGGGATGATTCATTACTCGAGCAAGCAAAAAGATGTGTTGGGAGCTTATGCAGTTCAATTTGCTAATGATTTTGAGTCATTTTTGTGTGCTAGAAAGCAAGAACTTGTGAGTGGTGGATTGGTGTCTGTTCTTGTGAGCGGGGTGCCCAATGGGACTTGCTTCTCTGAGACTTCCACGGGAAAGTTATATGAAATTTTTGGATCTTGTTTTGTGGATATGGCTAACAAGGTAAGGTTTGTTATCATGGTAACAATTGCTCTCTCTCTCTCTCCCTCTGCTTGTGCTCTTTTCAGTTCATTAGTGGTATCCAATAATCATATTGAATTCAACTAAATCCGGTTCAAACCATATTAGATCCTTAAGGAACAAAATTTTCTCAACATCTATTTTTATCATACACAAAAATCGAATAAAAAATTTTGCTTAAAATGTATCTGTGTTCAACTATTAGATCAATTAGATAATAGTTTCTTTTGGTTTTCCATCTGGTATCCGGATCGACCTACTATCGGACCCTTTTTGGGGGAGATCTCTCAACGTAATTTTTTCCATATCCATTGAGAGTCAAATTCACGACTATAGATAAGGGGGCTCAACAAGCCATCCAACGTTGGTATTAGATATTAGTTTCATGAGAGTGAAGTTTAATGCTATTTCTCATGCAAGCTCATGTACACCGAGCACTCCTCATGACAAGTTTTTATAACTTAAGTGGGATAATAATATTGGACAAATTAAGGAAACAAAAAAAGAGAATACATTATGCAAATTTATTCAATACATTGAAAACACTTTATGAAAAATATTGTGAGTATTTTTCTCATTTCTTATAATTTCCTACTTAAAAGAGCACAATTTTAACTTCCACCCTTAAATTTCTAGGCCTAATTAAACATTTGAATGTTGAATTTTCCCCCAAAAAGGAAAATTAATTGAGACCATTTGTAAAGGAAACTCGATGGTAGACACCAAACTCATTTTTCTTTTGACTAACAAAAATTAGCTTTTTATTTATATATTTTTATTTATTTATGTTCTTCTTCAGGGACTAATCCACAAGGACAAAGTAGACTCATTCAATTTGCCTGTCTATTTTCCAAGTCCGAAAGAAATAAAAGCAGTGGTAGAAAAAAATGGATATTTCAACATCGAAAAAATGGAGATTCCACCAAATCCAACATATCAGACTGGAGTTCCAGACTTCAAAAAGCATGCTGTTTCCAGTCGTGCCGTCTATGAGGGTATCCTATGTCAGCATTTTGGGAGTGAATTTGTTGATGAATTATTTAAACTCTTTCGCAAGAAGGTCGATGAGACTGAGCCTGCAATTTTCTTGAACTCTGGGAAGAAGAATTTGGTTGTACTTTTTGTCCTCCTCAAGCTCAAACCATCGCCCCATTAGCCTACAAACCATACTAAGCCAGATCAAGACTTGGCTGAGTGGCAGTTTTGCGTTGATGTAAGACGCAAATGTTTGGGATGGGATAGGAGAGCTTTTTCTCTGTAATCCTAAGTGAAATAAGTTATATAAAGTAATTTACATTATTTTTGAGAAAAATAATATGAATAAAGAATAAATGTGTGGATAGTTATCACTTAACTTGTTTGATATATATATATTTTTTTAAATTCTCGAATGTTAATAATTGTATTGGAAAAGTTTTAAATGTAAAATTTAGAAAAAAAGAAAAAGTTTGTTCTGTATATTTCTTCAGTATGTATTGTTTACAAGTTTTGTGTATTTAATAAATTTATTGATATGCAAGTAATAGAAATTGTCTGGGATTCTTATCGTTGAGAAAAAGAAAAAGATTTCTTTTTTTTTTTTGGTTACAAAAGAAAAAGAAAATTGAATGTGCTATGCGGTTCCTTTTATATTACTTTCTTTTTTCTCTATGTTTTGCGTGCCTTATTGATCGGGCCCAATGCCGAACTGCATCCCCTGGCCAAGTGAGCCCGTAAAACTTTTCTAAACCCAAGGCCTGTATAAGTCTTAACATTCCACAGATGGTCCGGGCCCTGCCCACTTGAACATCACTCCACACTGATCTCGCTCTCTTGTTTTCACCGTCCAGTATCCGAGTTATACCCAATTAATCCGATCTAAATACTGTAAGGCCTACTAAAAGGATGTCTCTCCTAAATCTCATTTCCCAAATCTCATAGCTAGAACCCGATACCTATAATTAAGGGGATTGCAGTACCCTACTGCTACACTTATGAAAGTTTTGTTCTCTCTCTGCTAAAAGGTCAAGAAAAGCTCTATATTTTCTTTCTCTTTTTTTTTTTTTATTTACTCCAAGTATATTTTGGTTGGAACAATTGATAAATATTTTTTACTTTAAATATTGAAGGGTTTGGATCTAGATATTTAATAGAATTGAGAATATTTTTAAAAATTTTTTATCAATAAAGATAATAAAGATTGATAAAGAAAAAAATGGTTAAGAAGAAAAAGAATGTTCACAAATATAAGTACATCACTTGAATTTGTATCCTCATTTTTTTTCTTGTTGTTTAATGTTACGTCCTAACTCTCCTATCGAGTATGTAACAATTGTCGTGTTATCTCGGTATACGGACAGTATCTCTCCATATATCGGGATAGCATAAGGCATTCAAAATGTTTAAAAACAATTCAACATTATTTTATAGACCATCTCAGGCCATCCAGTATAAAAAACATGTATTAGCACACAAATCAAGGATCCATCCCTGATCCGTTCCTATTCATGCACATGTGCACTTTAGCCAACTCGGCCTTCCAAACAGTTTCCAACATTCAACTCAATTTACAACTCAAAATATCTCAAAATTTCCAGATAAAAATCTAAATATCCCAAATGGAAAAAATAAGTTTTGTAAAAATAAATTTTAAATAAAATTATACAACCTCCACGATAATCAAGTATGGATTCTACCAATAGTTACTCTAAAAGATAGGACAAGTATCAATCGAATTCTAATCAAAAGAATCGTATAATTATTTTCTTTCCATGGATAAAACTACATTAAATCCCAAAAATACAATTCACTGTCAATCCCTATCGTGGATCACCAAAAGATTTCCGAACAACCAACACTGGTCCAAGTCTACGCTTGATAGACTTGTAATATATAAATGAGGGGTGAGGGTGGTGGTGTCAAACACATATATCAAATATAATTCAATACAATAAATGAAATTTTTTACATATAACAATTCATATCAAATCACCATGACTCAAATATGCAATTCAGCAAATTAATCTTTCATTTTCATAATTTTGGGGTTTACTGAAAACAATTACCTATCAATCACCGTTGGTAGGATCTGTAAAGGGATTTTCCACAATTTTATAAAATCCCCTTTATCTTGACGTTGTCTGAAGTTTCGTAGGGTGCTACCACGTTATCACGACAACTTAAGGAGGCTCTCCAACCCACTTACCACCAAGCCCAATTTAAATCAGTCTTACCCACGCCGCCCCGATGGCCTAGTCCGTGGCAAAACTTAAACTATAGTCATTTTTCTCAGCACCATATTACCAAACTCAATTATCAATCAATTCATACTCAAATATAAGGTGGAGCAACATTTCATAGTTTATATGAGTAACTCAAAATAACATGGTGCAAATGATTCAATAATCAAATTCAAGAGTCATGGATATTTCACAAGTTCATTTCAGACACACCATAATCACAAAACATTTTGAATCCATTACAAATTTCATTTCAAAATTCAATTTATAAATCATAATTGAAAAATAATTTACTCATTCATATGAAACATGACCATCCACTCACCTCGGGAGGATATCCACTCCCTATACATTATCAGTTCTCAAGAAATCTCTTTTCAAACTCCAATTGATTGTCTTAAACCAACAATAACAACTTTCAGGTCATAATTCAAGAGTTTACAAATTTTTTCTAATTTTATTTAAACCCTAATTTTGAATATTTTATTGTTCTTGTTATCATTTTATCAATTTGTCGTCATTTGCATCATTATAACATTCCTATTCACAACTGTCCTAGATTTTCCTATTTTCAGACAATCTTCCTCAATTTTCCCAAGTTAACATAACTCCAATTTCTCTAATTCATGAATATACATTTTAATTTCATCAGTTGCATCTCATTTATATGTAAATAGAATTTTCATTTCTATTTTTCCCCAAATTTTCACTATTCACAAACTTAAGGTTTTTAATTCACCAACGAAATTTCATAAATTTCTCAGTAATAAATATAAATTTACAATGAGAATCACTAAATTGGTTTAGAGTAAGAGGTTACCTCGGTTAGATTTTCGAAGGTTGAACTTAACAAGCCCTATATTTTTCTTTTACTTCTTTTTCAATCTTCTCTTCCACACAATCGACACTTGGAGGAGTGATTTAAATGAAAGCACAAATTGATTTCTAGAGAGAAAAATCAATAGTTATAGAGAGAGAGGAGAAGCGAAAGTTCGCATTCGCATAGGAGAGGAACTAAATTGAAGTAAGAGAAATAAAAATGAATTTTGGGGTTAATTGAAGTTAGTGGGAAAGTGAAATTACCTTTTGGCCCTTCCCACGTTTCAAGTTCTTATTGACCTTTGGAGGGCATTTTGGTCATTTGAACTCAGGAGGGCATTTTGGTTATTTGTCACTTAGCAGTTCCACCGCAAGAGCCATGCACTCTCTAGGCGGTTCCACCACATGAGTAATGTGCACATTTATTTTATTATTTTTATTTTTTTTCACTCATGGTTTTCTCCACACTCATAGGTTCCATTCCTTCTACTGGATGTTCCACCTTCCCACACAATTTTTACAAATGCACATTTTCAAGTCTCCAATGGGAATTGACCTCAACTTCAGAAATTTCTCTAAAAAAATTTCTACCACCAGGCCATTTCATGTGTTCAATAAATACATATATATATAATTTAATTATAAATCCTTTTTTGGCACAATAATTAAATAAAAATTTTCTAATTTGGTATTATAACACTTAATCTCCCTAAAAGTAAATTTCGTCCACAAAATTTAAAATAAACTCATAGGGGTATTGCCTTTGCATGGCACTCTCAGGTTCCCAAGTCTCTTCTTCAACCCGATCACTCTCCCATTTAATCTTAACGATAGGAATTTGATTGTTCTGCAACCTCTTGACTTGTTGATCAAGAATGGATATGAGCTGAACTTCAAAGTTCAACTCTTCCTTTAGTTTAAATGGGTAGAACTTCAAATATATGGGATGGATTTGACAAATATTTCTTTAATACTAAGACATGGAATATATTGAGGACCTTTATCAAATTCGGGGTATTATCAATTGGTAGGCCACTTTCAATTCTTAGTCATAAGCCTTCTTGATAAAAGAGCTACAATTAATCCTGATTCTTAAATTTGGCAAGATCATTAACCAAAGGATCTTAGATTCGGCCAAAGGATAAAATTAGGAGACCGTTTTACTAAGGAACATGAATACTTCAAACTTCATATTCAAATCTAATGGAAGATAAATCTAATTCAAACAACCAGAAAATAGAAATCCTACTTACCTACATGGAGCATCACACCGTGATTGTAGTGCATGGTCAAAGCACATATGTCTCAAGGTGACATTTCATCACTCCAATCGTATATATCTATGTGCTGGATATTGGAACTAATAGTTCTGGATTTTGAAGCCACTACCGAATCAATAGGATCCAACACCCATCGGCTAAACAAGACATTAGAGCAAAAGGGATTCTCGGTCACCATTGAGTAATTAGTCACCAAGTGATACTCACTTAAGAAAACTCCACAAATCAACAACCCTACAATATATTCCATTTGGCTTTCTTCCATGTGCCAAAGTAATGTTGTTGTCCACTATATCTTCAACTAGTTTGTCAACTTGAAATCCAACATGTGCGGTATTGTCCAATTTGTAATAAGTAAGTTATATTTTTGAAACCATCAATTGCATATTGATGCACTTTTGAAGACATTCTACAATATGATCATATGCTAGTTCTTTAATTTATTTAATTACAATTATATCTTCTACTTTAGTAGTCATCAAAACTTTTCTTACTACGCCGAGGAAAAAGGTGCCAAAATGCTCTCATTACTCTCCGAGTTTGATGCCTTTCCACGCACATGCTTATAATTGCAAATTTTCAACATCATAATTATGTTCTTCAACTCCTAGTAAAGATTATACTCGAAAACACTAGAGTGCATGAAGCCCCTTTTCCATGACTCTTGAAACACTTGTCACCATGTACCCTTATAATTTAACGCACCTGAAAACTTTATTTTCACTAGATTGTATAAATCCAAATTTTGCAAACTAATTTGTTTGACCATTTGAAAAAGTTTTCCCAGTTGCGTTGACTACTTAGCTTGACAACTTATTTGTTGCATCCTCCACTTGATTACAAAAAGTAGAAATTAACATAAATAATAAACTTTTGAAAGAATCATACTGCAAGAAAAAGAAAAAAAATATATTCATCACTAACTCTCAAAATCTTAATCAAACTCCAAAAAAAAAAAAAAAGATCTCATGTTGGACCCTTGATCCATATCAAAATGTTTTATATGTAAAGAACACTATAGTGCTTGGAGGATGACTAGGACTCTTGTGCTTTCATTTTTCTCAAAGATTGCTCAAGGAGATGATTTTTTTTTTGATTATTATAGATTTCTCCAAATCACCATAATAACATCATGTCAATGCCTAAGGAGGTATTTACGTCAAACTCAAATTCTCAAGGGCCATGGATTTGTCCACTGGCGATGTTGAAAATTGCTGGCAAGAACATATTTGCTACCTATACTTCTTAGTTGATTTAATATGAATCGAGATCTCTAACAGATTTTAACTGAAGCCATAAGGCACTTTAATTCTTATTCATCTCATAGCTAATTATTATAAATATACCTATAGCTCATTAGCTCCTACAAAATGCCAACTTAGCCACAGCCAAATGAGGCTGAGTGATCCCCAAATCATTGGTTTACCAAAGGACCTGGATAATATACCTCTAATATAAAGTCATAACCTCTCAATACATATCTCCATAGGTTAAATATATCTGTATTTATCTTGCCTCCACTTCTCTCTACATTGATCTACTAATCTCCTTTTTAATTCAGAAATGACCAGCAATCTCTCTAAGTTAATTTTTATTACCACAAAATAGTCCATGATGCCAAGAGCACCAACCCACTTCATTATTACAAACTATAGTACACTTATATAGTTGATTTCAAATCACCAAAGAAAAGTCCTCAGAAAGTTATAAGTACTAGATGCTCAAAGGATTCTCCAGAATTTATTGTATAACAACAAATTTTCACAACTCTAAACATGAAGACTTTCTAAAAAAATATCATGTTATATCTGTTAATTTGAGAGCTATACATAAATGATTTCCTTGAAGAACATAAGTGCCAATAATCATTCGCAAGATAAGGTACTACATGAAGTAGTACAACCTAATCTCATCCCAACAATTATGTTGATTCTATTCATTTAAACAGAGTTTATGAATGCCTTGAAAAATAGTTTCCTCCAGTTTCTCACATGTAAATGATCGATAACTTTCTACTATACCTCACTTGGAATCATTGTCTACTAATACAATACATTGGACCCTATGACAGCAAAGAATAAATCCTTTTAGTCTCACTTATCAGAGACCCATAAAAATTTTTATCAACTCTTATTCTTAGACACTATGCATAGGAATGATAGAACAAAATCTTCTTATGAGTGGGCATCTTGGGATATTTATCTTTTGTCACAAGGAGTCAATGATTACAAGTGGTTCTACACCTGATTTTGACTTACACTATAAAACAAATAACTTGTAGAGTTTTACACTTCCGAGTAGTAGACCACCAAGAAGCGTGCTCAAACCAAAAGTATGACACATTAAGGGATGCACATATGTTCTAATATCTGCTATAAGCTGAATGTTCATGATTCCATCTTCATGTGAATACTATTCATATATTCTGTCCTCTTTCTTATTACCAAGAGATGAATAAAAGAAACTTATACTATAATGATGGCCTAAAGAAGTCAAACACCCATATTAGAGGAGTTACAAACATATCATATCATCATGAGTCAAAATAGATATAGTTATTTACTCTAAACATCAATTTTACTTAAAGATCTCTTGAAATGAAAAGAACTTGACACATTAACATTTACATATACCCAAATCCAACATAAACTCTGCAAATAAAAATTCACATATGATACTTATGTAGATGGATTATAAAACCCTAGAACAACAACCATTATATTACACTATACCATTGCCCCTTGAAATGACTTTTACACTACAACCTAATTAAGCGTCCAAGAGGCTTAGCATAACATTCATCACACCCAATGCTATTTTCACAGCCACTACTTAACTTATGCTTCAATCACCATAGTAATCCATTACTATAGTCACTATTTGATTCAAGCTTCAATCACCATAGTAATCCATAACAAAGATGACATCAAACAAAAAAATGCACAACACCTCGCTTTTCCTATTTAAATGATCTGAACAAGGTAAATATGTCCAAGTGTATTGTTGTTTCATAGGTGGGGGCTTGTTTTTCTTGTTGGCCATTCTGATCATTGTGCAAATGTGTTAGCAAGACTATAGAGAAACTATATATACTTGATAAAAGAGAAAATATTATTCTTAACTTACTAAGTTAGAATTTGGACTAAATATTTAAACCCCTAAAAATAAAATTGATCCTATCCCTTAAGAATCTATAGAAGGTTTTTGTACATTATTTGAATTTTTTTTTTTTAAATGTGAAATTTCAAAAGAATGCTTTTAAAACTTTTAAAAAACATTTGGAGATATTTGAAAACATTTTAAACATTTTCGCATTTAAAATCGTGAACCTAAATTCTGATACCAATAGAATTGTCACACCCCGACTATACCGTCTAGCACGTAACAACTGTCGCGTTATCTTGGTATACGGGCAGCATCTCTCTATATACTAGGATAGCGCAAGACATTCAATCTATTTGAAAACAATTCAACATCATTTTAAAAACCATTCCAAGTCATCCAGTATCAAAAACATGCATTAGCACACAATCAAGGATCTATCCCTGATCCGTTCCTGTTCATGCACACATGCACTTTGGCCAACTCGGCCTTCCAAATAGTTTTCAACATTCACTTCAATTTACAACTCAAAATATCTCAAAGTTCCCAAATAAAAATCCAAATATCCCAAATGGAAACAATAAGTTTTGTAAAAATAAATTTTAAATTAAATTATACAACTTCCACAATAATCAAGCATGGATTCTACCAATACTTGCCCTAAAAGATAGGACAATTATCAATCAAATTCAATCGAAAGAATAGTACAATTGTTTTTCTTCCATGGATGAAACTACATTAAATCCCAAAAATACGATTCACCATCAATACCTATTGTGGATCACCAAAAGATTTTCGAACAGTCAACACTAGTCTAAGTCTATGCTTCCTCTGAAAAATTTAGAAGAGGGGAGTGAATATTATAAATAACCAATAAATGGAGTGTAGTGACATGTAACATTTAAATGAGGGGTGAGGGTGATGATGCCAAACACATATATCAAATATAATTCAATACAATAAATGAAATATTTTGCATATAACAATTCGTATCAAACCGCCATGACTCAAATATGTAATTCAGCAAATTAAGCTTTCATTTCCACAATTTTGGGGCTTGCCGAAAACAATTTGTAACACCGACACTGTGGTGTTCGTACTAGTATTCCTATTCATGAAATTAAATAAAATATTTCTCAGTTTATATATAGAGAGAGAAATTTTTAATTATATTGATTTTCGATTTTGAGGTATGTAATTTAAATTTTTAGTATATTTAAAATATCCGTACTTCCGATTCAAAGTACACCTTATTTTGATAAAGATTATTACTTTAAATATAAAGTGGGTATAAATATATATATGAATATTTATTTAATTATTAATTTATTCATTTTCTTATCTATTTATTTATAAATTGTTTTATAAAAATATATATATATCTATATTAAATAATAATAATAATAATAATAATTAAAAAAAAAAAAGAAGAAACGGGTTAGGGTTAGAAAACCCTAACCCTTTTCCCACTCTATCTCTCCCTCCGTCTCTTCATCTTCTCCATAGCACCTCCCTCAGCCGCTTCCACCCTCACCCGATTGCCTCCGCCTTCGCCGCCGCCGCTGCAACCAACTTGCCACCGTGAACCACCTATCACTTCCCTCTCTTCTCACGATCGCTCTCTCTCTCTCTCGGTTCTCTGTTCTCTCCCTCTCTCTCTCTCTCCCGATCTTCCTTCCAGCAGCCGTCTCTCCTCCTCCGCCACTGTCGGCCGCCACCCACAGCCACCACACACCGCCTTCTTCTCCTTCTCTCTCTCTATCGATCGCAATATCCCTCTCTTCTCGATTCCCTCTCTCTTTCGGCTTCTCTTTCAATCTCTCCCTCACCCGACTCATCCCCGTCGTCGCCTTCTTCCTCCGTTGCCGCAACCACCGCTCATTCCCTCTACCATCTCCGTCCCTCTATTGATCTCTCTCTCTCTATCCCTCGCGGGTTTTCTCTCTCTTTCTCTCTCCGACTCTTCCTCTCTCGTGGCGATTTCCTTTGCTCTGCCACTGATCGCCACTGTCACTACAACCCACAGCCACCACTGACCACCGCTCGCCCCCTCTGTGTCCCTTTCTGCCCTCTTTCTCTCTCTATTTCTCACTGTATAGCTCTCTGCGATCTCTCACTCTCTATTCCCCATTCTCTATTTCGCTCTCTCTCTACTCTCTTTCTACCACGATTTCTCACTCTTCCCTCTCTATCACTCTGCTTCTCCCTCTTCCCGTGCGCACGAACAGCCTTTCCTCTTCCTGTGCGCATGACTGTAGAACTTTCCCCCTCTCCTTCGCTTGCTCTCTTGCACGCGCAGACTTGCTGCAACCTCTGTTGCAGCGTAGCGGTAGACATTCGAAACCCTAGGCTGTGACAACACTTCATCCTCTACGCAGGTAAATGTTTTCTAATCCTAGCTTAGGGTTTTGATTATTCTGAGTAATTAGACCTAATTAGTAAATCTTGTTGCGATTAGGAAGCACTATAGATTTTGGAGTGAATTGAGGAGACATTCGGACAAAAGCTGTGAACTGAGAAAACCCTAGGTGAGGTAAATATTAATTCTTTTGATACATTGGATGAAGTTAGGGTAAATTTAGAGTAAGAAGTATTGTATATATATTAGGATGTATGTTAGATTAGAATTGATAGATTAGAATTGAATGCGTTATCCGACATTCTATGTAATTATTTAGGTTAAATATAGGATTTTATACGAATTGAGCTGTTCCGGATGATAGAATCATATTTAATTGATTTAAATGGTTTCTCTTAGAGTTTAATTTGACGTATTCATGAAAACAGTCGGAATTTGAGATTTGAGTTATAAGAATTTATGCAGTCTTTTCATTATAAGTTGTCCTACATATAGGCAATCAAAATACTATTTTCGTATGATGAAAATAGACTTCAATACCTTGAAAATGACATATGGTTTGAAGAAATCGGATGAGAATTGAAAAGTATATGATTTTTCAAAGATTTTTCAATCTTGTTGGGAATTTATTTATTTTAGACTTGTTTTCGATTTTGAACGGTTTTAGATTTGAATTAATATTGATTTGATTTTGTTATTTACTTATAAAAGGAATGAAATTGATGAAATTGGAGTATCTCCAAAAAATTTAAGAATTAAGACTTATACAAATTAGGGAAAATGTCAAACCCTAAAATAATTGAAAATTTTGATGACAAATTTTGATGATTTGACTAGGTTGTTCTTTTGGAGACTCGAGGAGTCAATTTGGTTTGATTTTGGAAATAGGAAGTGATTACCCTCCCTAAAATGTGAGTGGGACCCTAATCTCTTGCATGAAATAGTGAAACCTGATTTTATCGTGTTTTTAATAAAACATGCTTTTGATATGCATTGTCTCGACGTATGGAATTGAAATTCAAATCTGTTTTGTGATTATTGGAGCGTCGTACTTATGTTTTCTACGATTATGCATCCATGTTTGAAAAGAAATGAAATTGTGCCATGATTTGAGAGACAGAATGTTCTCTATCTGCTATTGCATTGGTTTGTTGAATTTAAATGATTTCGATAAAATTGTATTTGGCACACGGATTTGAATTGTTTTGAGGATATGATCAGGTGATTTGGCTATGTGGGTTGGATGCCTACTAGCTTGAGATGATATGATGATATGGTATTATTTGATTGATTCCGTAGCTACGAAGGGACTTTGTACAGGCACTGGTTGCCCGGATACGCTCCTGCAGGAGGTATCCGCAAACGTCCAGTTTATATTTATTCATTGGTGTGGCCGGTTGAACCCACATCGGGGGAGGACGTGTGTGATGCCACCGTCTAGCACCAGGCGGGGTCCTATTTGACGAGTCTGGGTAAGCAAGGGCTAAGCCCATGGCCAACATCGGGGTAGAGAGCTACTTTTGAAACACTTTGCATAATAAAACCCCCGATGCGCCTGTTCTTGGTCATGGTTGACCTTTGCCAGGATTCTTTCAGCTTGCTCTATGATCTATTTGATTTTAAATGGATGCATATATGTATGATATCGTGTGAATGATTAAATGAGTTCATTTTAGCGAACATATCATGATTTGTTGTAAAATTCGAATTATTGGTTATGAATGATATTATTTGACACTCCAATATTCACCTACACTATTAGTACTTGAGATTAATCCCCTCATTCACTGAGTATCCTCCCATAGATACTCACCCCTCTTCTTTCCTCCCTCAGACAGGATTGTTGTGCTGGAGCGACACTTCAGAGTTTAGAGATTTTGACGGATTTGGTTATTCGGGACGGTGAGGTTTAAGTTAAGCTGAGATTTAAATTTCGTATTTTATTTTCGACCCTGCGAGGTCTTGTTGAGGTCCGTAGTTGGACGTGTACTTAATTTGAGATAACTGTATAATTTATATATATTTATTTGCGAAACTCTCACATTTCATTTGCATTGAGGCAATTGTACGTGTTTGAATGATACTTGGAAAAATTATTGTATATTATATAAAAAAAAAAACTTTGGACCGCTTAGTGTGGCGGTTGCTCATGCTCTAATTGGGCATGACAGTAGAGGTCTGTGGCTAAGATTGTTGGTAATTTACTTAGCCTGACACTGTCCTGGATTCTGCTGTGGTTGGTGGGTTGTTGTGAGGCCGGGATAGCTCATTTTATTTTAATTACAGGATGATTTTGAATTTTATAGAATTAAACAGGTTTATTTGTACATAGGAGACCTCCGATTTATGGGGAGGTTCTGCCCGATTTTCTGTAAAAATATAGCCGGCATCCAGGGCAACGGGCGGCTATTCACGATCCCGGTTCGGGGCGTGACACAATTACCTACCAATGGCTGTTGGTAGGATCCGCCAAGCGATTTTTCATAATTTTATAAAATCCCTCTCACCTTAACGTTGTACCAGAGCTCCGTGGGGTGCTACCACATTATCACGGCGGCTTGGAGAGGCTCTCCAACCCACCTACCACCAATCTCAATTTAAATCAGTTTTAACCACGCTGCCCGATGGCCCAGTCCATGATAAGATTTAGACTATAGTCATTTTTTCAATACCATATTACCAAACTCAATTATCAATCAATTCATACTTAAATATAAGGTGGAGCAGCATTTTATAGTTTACATGAGTAACTCAAAGTAACGTGATGCAAATAATTCAATAATCAAATGCAAAAGTCATAGATATTTCTTATGTTCATTTCAGACACACTACAATCATAAAATATTTTGAATTCACTACGAATTTCATTTCAAAATTCAATTTATAAATCATAATTGAAAAATAATTTACTCATTCATATGAAACATGACCATCCACTCACCTCGGGAGGGTATTCACTCCCTATACATTATCAGTTTCCAAGAAATCTCTTTTCAACCTCCAATTGATTGTCCTAAACCAATGATAACAACTTTCAGGTCATTTCTCCTAAAATTCAAGAGTTTACAAATTTTCTCTAATTTTATTTATACCATAATTTCAAATATTTTCTTATTGTTGTTCTCATTTATCAATTGATCGTTATTTGCATCATTATAACATTTCTAGTCACAACTCTCCTAGATTTTCCTATTTTTAGACAATTTTCTCCAATTTTCCCGAATTAACATAACCTTAATTTCTCTAATTTATGAATATACATTTTAATTTCATTAACTGCACCTCATTTATATGTAAATAGAATTTTCATTTCCATTTTTTCTCAAATTTTTACTACTCACAGACTTAGGGTTTTTAATTCACCAACGAAATTCTATAAATTTTTCAGTAATAAATATAAATTTACGATAAGAATTACTAAATTGGTTTAGAGTAAGAGATTATCTCGGTTGGATTTTCGAAGGTTGAACTTTACCCTAGATTTTTTTTCCTTCTTTCTCAATCTTCTCTTCCACACGATCGACAGTTGGAGAAGTGATTTAAATGAAAGCACAAATAGATTTCTAGAGAGAGAAATCAATAGTGATAGAGAGAGATGAGGATGCAGAGAGAGAAGAAGAGAGAGTTCGCATTCGCAGAGAAGAGGAACTGAATTGAAGTAAGAGAAACAAAAATGAATTCTGGGGTTAATTGAAATTAATTGGAAAGTGAAATTACCTTTTTGCCCTTCCCACGCTTCAAGTTCTTATTGAGGTTTGGAGGGCATTTTGGTCATTTATCACTCAGTGGTTCCACAGCGAGAGCCATGCTCTCTATAGGCGGTTTCACTACATGAGCAATGTGAACATTTATTTTTTTATTTTTTTTCACTCATGGTTTTCTCCACAGTTCCATCCTTCCACCGGCGGTTCCACCTTTCCACACAATTTTCACAAATGCACATTTTCAAGTTTTCACTCGGAATTGACCTCAAGTTCAAAAATTTCTCCAAAAAGAATTCTACCATTAGGCCACTTCATGTGTTGAATGTGTGTGTAGATATATATATAATTTAATTATAAATCTTTTTTTTTTCACAATAATTAAATAAAAATTTTCTAATTCGGTATTACATTTCACATATGTTTACATTTGTATGAATGTTTTATTTATATTAATTTCATTGCATGAATGATTATGAATTATCGTACACTCACATACCATATATTTTAAATTCTAATAATGCTTAAGTTTGAGCTAAATTTAATCCTTGTTTATCAAATAAATCAAGCTTAAATATTACATTATGTCCCTCGTCTCGTACCCTATTTTTTTACTTTAAATTAAGCTATATCCGACTTTCATTTGATTAGTGGATTTGAACAATATTACTTGCTTGGCGTGTCATGTCCCGATCCTCGAATCGACCACGCGACAGCCGCCGCGTAGTCTCGGTACACGGGTGGAACCTCCACATATACTGGGACTCCGTAAGGCAAACAAATCAACATAACAATGCTTCCAATACACAATCAATCAAAAATAAGGAAAGCATGTAATAATACACATGCAAAGGACTCCTCTAGTCCATTCCTTATACACACAAGCATGCGTCGGCACACAATCGAGGAACCTGTACATGCACGAATGCGATGTGGCCATCCCAGCTAACCAGATTTCAACAAATAATCAAAGAACACACCGGTTCATTTAACTCAAATCAGCACACACACAAGGTCAACTCGGCCAATCCACAACACATGCACGCATCCGGCCATCCCGGCCTTTCAAAGATCAAATAAAGTCCAAATGTCCAATTTAAACAATAAGTTTTATCAAAAATGAAATCTAAAAGAAAATGAACAAGTTTCAATATAAGTAATGTAAGGATTCCACCAATACTTGCTCCTATATATGAAACAAGTATCAATTAAATCCATACCAAAAATTGTACAAGCTTCCCTCCCATGGATTTCGGATTTGCATCAAAATAAAACCTGCATTGCTTGGATACCTAACGAGTCAGCAGGAAAATCCTTCATAAGCTCCAATTGTTGTCACAAAGCTAAAGTTCCTCTGAAAGGTTTAAAAGAGAGGGGTGAGTATTGAGAAATACTCAGTGAGTGTATAGTATGTTATGATAATAAATGAGTGGTGATTGTGGACATGTCAAATATCTTTCTCAAAATCATACGATCATATCAATAAATCTCAATATAAACAAGATCTCAACAAATCAAGATAAATAATTTATATACATCCAGTCATCACATTCTATTATTTCAAAATCACGGGATTGCCAAAATCTTTCCACCAAAGGCTTGGCCCAGACCAATGGTGGAATCGCCAAGGGATTCCTCATCAATGTCAATAAATCATACACAATACCCCCTTCCTTGGCTTTGGCTCGGGACTCCCCTGGGGTGTAACCAGACTAGTCTGAAAGGAGGGATTCAGAGGCACCTCTCTAGTGCAGCTACCTCGTCATCCAATATAATAGCCCAACCACGTCACCCCGTCTGGTAGCTCTGTGGAGGGAATGACTGTAGCCATTATCCATGCATACAACACAGTTTCGCAATCATCAAATCATATACAAAAGTGTGCCAACAGCACCATTTCACAATCATCAAATCACATACTAAAATGTGCCAACAGTTATTCAGATTCTCGGTACACAAGTTCAAATCAATCGCATTCAACGCAAGTCAATAAACATGGCACATCATTTTTTTCAAATAACACATGGATGCATTCGGTGATTCAAATCTCCTTTCGGGACATTCCATAATCATAAAATAATTTTAAAACATTCGTAAACTCATTTAAAACATTTATAAAATCAGTATAAAGTATTTTCTCATTT
Source organism: Dillenia turbinata (assembly GCA_037126225.1). NCBI lineage: Eukaryota > Viridiplantae > Streptophyta > Magnoliopsida > Dilleniales > Dilleniaceae > Dillenia > Dillenia turbinata. Next base: position 15,270,397 of record JBAMMX010000019.1, read on the forward strand.
AAAATCATAAACATGTATCCACTCACCTATTGGGAGGGTATCCACTCCCTACATCCTATCAATACTCAAGAAGTCTCCTTTCGAGCTCCAACGGATTGTCCTAAAGCAGCAATAACAATTCTCAAATCATTTTTCCTTGAAATTCAAGGGTTTACAACTTTCCTAATTTTATTTAAACCCCAATTTCGATCATTTTCTTATTCTTGTTCGCATTTTACCAAATTCTCGTCATTTACACCTCATACTATTTTACATTCCAATTTTCCATAAATTTCCATCACCAACGACTTTGAATTTCCAATATCCCTCAATTTTATCAATTTTCTACCGAATTTACATAATTCTATTTTAATTCATGCCAATTTCAATTCAAATCCCAAGGAAAACTACGCAAATCAATCAAACAAAACTCTAATACTCTCTAAGATATTTTATCATGCTCCGCAGTCCAATTTACATCAAATTCTAGACCTAACCTCAATAATTTCATACAAACTCTCAAGAATAAAGCATTTCCTACGGATCTAGTATATTTTCAGAATGTATCTACACTTATTCTCAACCTAAATTCAACAAAATAGTCTGAATATTGAAGGGATTGAAAATCCCTTACTTAGGGTATTTCGCAGTTCGCAACCTTCGTCCAACTGTCTTTTCAGTCCATTCCGAAACCTACAAAGCTCCCAAATTCGAAATTAAGTTCAGTAATCTAAACTTAGTACTAAGGAATTTCGAAACCCTAGAGCTAGGGTTAGGAACCAAACCTTACTTATGCAGGAAAGTGGGTTGCAGTCTAGGGTTTTCAGAGCCTCGATGGTGGGTTGCAATGAGGGCTCTCGACAGAAGGGAGCTGCTCACAGGAATCACCGTGCGAGCAGGGAGGAGAGTGAGAACTCCTCACGCGCGGGAGAGGGAGACTGAAGGTCCGTTCGTGCGCAGAAGAGAGGGATTGAGAGATGATATGAGAGTGAGCAAAGGATGGAGAGATCATGATATAGAGAGAGACCGAGAGAGACTGTGATAGAGAGAGAGAGGGAGATAGCGAATGACAGAGAGTGAGAGAGAGAGAACGTGAGAGAGAGATCGAAAGATGGAGAGTGAATAGAGAGAGATAGAGAGAAACAGAGAGGAGGGAAGTCAATGGCAGTGGTGGAGGAACCACCGTGCGTGGCGGAGAAGGGCAGAGCGTGAGGCGGAGTGAAACGCCGACTTTGCGGTGCCGTACTTTTGTACTCTCGTTCTTGAATTTAATGAAATATTCTTCAGTATATTTATATAGAGAGAAAAATTTTTATTTATATTGATTTTCGATTTTAGGGTTTTTAATTCAAATTTTAAGTATATTCAAAAGTATCCGTATTTTTGATTCGAAATGTAAAGCAAGTATAAAAATAAATTTCATTTATTAAATTATTTATTCCCTTATTTATTTAATTATAAATCTATTCTAATAATAATAATAATAATAATAATATAAAAAAATTAAAACAAAAAAACAAAAAAAAACAAAAAAATCGAATTAGGGCTTAAAGCCCTAATTCTCCTTCTCTCTCCTTCTCTTTCTCTCTCCGCCTCTTCACCTTCTTCCCTTTCCCGCGGCCGCCTCTCCTTCTCCGCCTCAACCTCCGTCACCTCTGCCAACGCAAGCCGCCACCGACTGCCACCCACAGCCACCACACACTGTCGCTCCTCCTTTCTCTCTCCCTTTCTCTCTCTATCTCTCGTGACAGTCTCTCTCGACTCTCGCTCTCCCTCCGCCTCACGCGCCACTCCTCTCCGCTGCACTCACCGCCGCCATCCCCCTATTCTCCCTCTTTCTCCTTCTTCCCTCGGTTTCTCTCCTTCGTCCTCACTCTCCTTCCCTGTCGACTTCTCTCGGTCTCTCTCTATCCCCTCTCTCTCTCTCTCTCTCTCTTCCTGCTCGCGCGACTACAGCGTGTGACGGCCCTTGCGCGCACGACTACAGCGCATGATAGCTCCAGCGCGCGCGGCTGCAGCGCCTCTTCCCTGCTCGCGCGCTTCGCTCTCCCTCTGCTAAGAGCGCTTCTGCAACTTTTGCAGAGCCCCAAATCGACAGTAGTAGCAGGCTTTGACACTCTAGACCGACTTGCAATCCTTTCTCTGCGAAGGTAAGGATCTTAGGGTTTCAATATCATTTTAGTGATTTAGCTAAATTTCTAAATTTGTACTTCAAATTTGAAATGTTACAGGTTTTAGACTAAACCGAATGGTGAACAAAGGCTAGATCTGCGAATCGAGAAACCCTAGGTAAGAAGATTTTTGGTCTTTTCATTAATTGAATGAAATTAGAGTGAATTTAGGGTGAAAAGTCTTATATAGGTTTAGAATGTATATTCGATTGGAATAGAATGCATTCTGAAATTCTATACTTGAATATTAAGGTTAAGTTTGGTGTCTGATATGAAACAAACATATTAGAGGATGAAGGATTCTTGTTAAGTTGATTTAAAATAGTTTTTCTTAGAGTTAAATATTGAAATATGCATGAAAATAGTTGAAAATTGGATCTAAGTTTAAGGATTGGTACAATTTTTTTCACTTTAAGTTGTCTTGCATATAGAAAATCAAAATACAATTTTCGTAATATGAAAATAGTTTCAATACCTTTAAAATGAGATATGGTTTGAAGAAATCGGATGAAAATTGAAAAGTGTATGAATTTTCAAAGATTTTCCTAACTTGTAGGAAATTTATGTATTTTAGACTGTTTTCGATTTTGAATGGTTTTAGGTTTGAATTTAACTTAATTTTGATTTGGCTATTTACTTAAAATGGAATGAAATTGATGACATTGGAGTATATTTATAAATTGATGAATTAAGATTTTTACAAACTTAGGGAAGATGATAAACCCTAAGAATAATTGGAAATTTGATGACAATTGTGATAATTTGATTAAGTTGATCTTGTTGGAGACTCGAGGAGTCAATTCGAATTTATTTTGGAAATAAGGAGTGATTACCCTCCCTAAAAAGTGAGTGGGACCCTAATCTCTTGCATGAAATAGTGAAACCTGATTTTATTGTGTTTTTAATAAAACATGCTTTTGATATGCATTGTCTCGACGTATGGAATTGAAATTCAAATCTGTTTTGTGATTGTTGGAGTGTCGTACTTATGTTTTCTACGATTATGCATCCATGTTTGAAAAGAAATGAAATTGTGCCATGATTTGAGAAACGGAATGTTTTCTATTCTACCATTGCATTGGTTTGTTGAATTTAAATGATTTCGATGAAATTGTATTGGCACACGGATTTGAATTGTTTTGTGGATATGATCAGATGATTTGGCTATGTGGGTTGGATGCCTACTAGCTTGAGATGATATGATATGGCATTATTTGATTGATTCCGTAGCTACAAAGGGCGTTTGTAGAGGCACTGGTTGCCCGGATACGCTTCTGCAGGAGGTATCCGCAAACGTCATGTATATATGTTCAAAGGCACGAACGGTTGAACCCTCATCGGGGGAGGACGTGTGTGACGCCACCGTCTAGCACCGGGCAGTGACCTATTGACGAGTCAGTTTATATATTTCGTAGGCACGAACGGTTAAACCCTCATCGGGGGAGGACGTGTGTGATGCTACCGTCTAGCACCGGGCAATGACCTATTGACGAGTCTGGGTAAGCAAGGGCTAAGCCCACGGCCAGCATCGGGGTAAAAAGCTACTTTTGAAATTCTTTGCATAATAAAACCCCCGATGCGCCTGTCCTTGGTCATGGTTGACCTTTGTCAGGATCCTTTCGGCTAGCTCTATGATCTACTTTATTTTAAATGGATACATATATGTATGATATCGTGTGAATGATTAAATGAGTTCATTTTAGCGAACATATCATGATTTGTTGCAAAATTCGAATTATTGGTTATGAATGATATTATTTGACACTCCAATGTTCACCTACACTATTAGTACTTGAGATTAATCCCCTCACTCACTGAGTATCCTTCCATAGATACTCACCCCTCTTCTTTCCCTCCCTCAGACAGGATTATTCTGCTGGAGCGACACTTCAGATTATAAAGTTCGGGTGAACTTGGTGTTCAGGAAGGTGAGATTTTAAGTTTAATTTGAAAGATGAATTACGTATTTTATTTTCGACCCTACGAGATCTTGTTGAGGTCCGTAGTTGGACGTATACTTAATTTGGGGTGACTGTATAATTTATGTATATTTATTTGTGAAACTCTCACATTTCATTTGCATTGAGGCAATTCTACGTGTTTGAATGATACTTAGGAAAATTATTGTAAATTGTATAAAAACTTAGGCTTGCTCGGTGTGGCGGCTGCTCATGCTCTAGTTAGGCATGACAGTAGAGGTCCGTGGTTAGGATTGTTGATAGTTTATTTAGCCTGGCATTGTCCTGGATGTCTACTGTGTTTGGTGGGTTGTTGTGAGGTCGGGATGACCCCTTTTATTTTAATTGTAGGATGATTTTGAATTTTACAAGATTAAACAGGTTTATTTGTACATGGGAGACCTCCGATTTATGGGGAGGTTTTGCCTGATTTTCTATAAAAATACAGCCGGCATCCAGAGCAACGGGCGGCTGTTCACGATCCCGGTTCGGGACGTGACAGTTCGATTGGTATCAGAGCTCTAGGTTGAGAGCTGTGTTTGATAAAATAGTTTTGAAAATATTCCTAAGTATGATTTAAAAAGTTCTCAATGCATATGAGAGTTTCATTACAGTCATGAGATCCCAGTACATGGTCTTAGCCATATAAGTTATTCTTTTTAGGGGGTTAGATACGGTGCATATCTAACCTAGCATATTAGTTCTATCAGGTTTTAAACTTATAATTTTATTCATTTTAGGGGTTAGTTACTTCGCAACTAACCCTAATCTTTGAATCATATCTAATTTATGTTCTTCTTTGTAAGATTATGATTATTAGACGAGGTACTAGATTTGTACCTGAGATATCTAGAATACTCGATGATGTTTTCTCGTCAGGTGTACCCTTCTAGCACTCTCTCAGCCAGCTATTTTAGCTACGGTTCCATTACCATCATTTGAGCCATTTATGTAGGTGTATGAGTGGTACACCTCCCATTGGATTCGAATGCCTTGATTCATAACTCAAATTCTTTTTAAGGGGTTAGTTACGGATCCTTGATTTCCACTTAATGAAAATGTGCTTTGTTTGCAGAATTATGCCGCCTAGATGTAGTAGGCACGGTGCACCACTAGAGAGTCCCTCAGTGTCTGATGCACTTGTGGCACCTGAGACTTCACGAGTACCGAAGGATGCTTCCTCTTCTCACGCACCTTCACCAGTGCCACCCCTAGCACTTCTACCGGCTGCTACAGCCGAGATTCCTCCACCACCACTCGACGCCTTGAGGCAGTGGCAGCTGTGGTACAGTAGATATGGAGTGCAGATGACACCACCTCGACCACAGAATTTCGGGGCACCAGCCCTTAGTTTCACTATGCAGTCTACGGCACGGAGACGGCATTTCTGTCGCAGATGCGACAAATATCATGCACCTGGGTGTAGAGCATCGATTATTTGCTTCCAGTGTGAGAAGAAAGGTCACATTATGAGTGTCTGCCCAGATTTAGGTCGAGGAGGACCGACTTTGTGGAGTCGTACTAGTACTTCTGGCACAGGCCAGCAGAGGGCACCTGTGCACTTAGCTCTTACAGCTCCTCGGACTGCAGCCGGGAGTAGTACAGTATCAGGACCATCGTGACAACAACCTAGGGCCCAGGCTCGTGTGTTTGCGATGACCTAGGAGGACGTACAGGCAAACCCCGATGTTATTATAGGAAATCTTCCCGCAGACCCCTCCGTGTAGTGTTTTTGATTGTACTTTCTTTATGGGATCTAGTATATCATGATGTTGATATACAGTTTTGGATTGGTTAAAACTTTAGAAATTTAACTAGTTTGATATATATATATTTTTGTCTACTTTTCTTCGCATTTTAAATATCTTTAATCTCTTTCCCTTCCTCACATTCAGGGATCATAAGGATATTTGGAGTCGACGCCCGTGTCCTTATTGACACCGGGTCGAATTTCTCTTATGTGAGAGCGTCTTTTGCCCGCCAGATGGGTAAATCCTTATTGCCACTTGATGAGGAAATAATGGTTATCACTCATCTCGGTGAGCACCTTCACAGAGATTTAGTCTATAGTGGATGTGAGGTCATGATAGGGGATGCGATACTCGAGGCAGACTTAATTCCCCTTGAGGTGACGGATATTGATGCCATCCTCGGGATGGATTGGCTGAGCAGACATAGAGTTTCAGTAGATTATTTCACCAAAGAGGTTGAGTTTCGGAGATCAGAGGGATCCCCTTTGAGATTCTCTGGCGAGAGGAGAGTATTACCTCGCTGTGTCATATCAGTGATGGAAGCCAGAAGGTTGATACACCGAGGCTGCATGGCGTACCTGGCTCATGTCGTTGACACCATCGTTGAGGGACCAAGACTTGAGGATGTCCCTGTGGTGCAGGAGTTTCCAGACGTGTTTCCCGAAGAACTTCCCGGATTACCACCAGTTCGGGAGTTCAATTTCGAGATTGATCTAGTGTCGAGAACCAATCCTATTTCTATTCCGCTATACAGAATGGCGCCTGCTGAACTGAGAGAGCTTAAAATTCAGTTGCAGGAACTTCTGGATAAGGGGTTTATTCACCCAAGCACTTCACCCTAGGGTGTTCTGGTGCTGTTTGTAAAGAAGAAGGATGGTACATTTCGACTTTGTGTGGACTATAGGCAGTTGAACAAGGCCACCATCAAAAACAGATATCCCCTACCATGCATCGATGATTTGTTTGATCAGCTACAGGGAGCCAAGGTTTTTTTTTCTAAAATTGATCTCCGTTCGGGTTATCATCAGTAAAGAATTCGGGCCGAAGATGTGCCCAAGACAGCTTTTCACACCCGATACGGCCATTACGAGTTTCTAGTCATGCCGTTTGGGCTGACTAATGCCCCAGCTGCCTTTATGGATCTGATGAACCGAGTTTTCCACGACTACTTGGATCAGTTCGTCATCGTATTCATCGATGACATCTTGGCGTATTCACGGAGTGATGAAGATCATGTTCAGCACCTTCGGGTGGTATTGCAGATACTCCGTAAGAAGCAGCTATATGCCAAATTCTCAAAATGTAAGTTTTAGCTGAGACAAATTGGATTTTTGGGACACATTGTCTCCGCGGAGAGTATTTATGTTGATCCGCGGAAGGTTAAGGCTATATTGAAGTGGGAGCAGCCGCAGACAGTTACTGAGATCCGTAGTTTTCTCGATTTGGCCAGGTATTATCGCAAATTTGTAGAGGGATCCTCCCGGATAGTTGCTCCGTTATCTAGATTGACCCAGAAGGGGGTCAAGTTTGTTTGGGATGACCGTTGTGAGGCGAGTTTTTAGGAGCTCAAACGACGGTTGACATCCACTCCTATTTTAGCCCTTTCCACTAGCAGTCGGGAATATACAGTGTACAGTGATGCTAGCCGACAGGGATTGGGCTGTGTTCTGATGCAGGATAGTCGGATTATTGCGTTTGCCTCACGACAGCTGAAGAAACACGAGGTTAACTACCCGGCACATGATTTAGAGTTGGCAGCCATAGTCTTCGCATTGAAGATATGGCGGCATTATCTTTATGGGGTGACCTGCAGAGTATTCACAGATCACAGAAGTTTAAAGTATCTCTTCACCCAAAAAGAGCTGAATTTGAGACAAAGGAGATGGTTAGAACTCCTCAAAGATTATGATCTCATTATTGACTATCATCCGGACAAGGCAAATATTGTAGCAGATGCCTTGAGTCGGAAGTCAGCATTATCCTCACAGTCGACAGAGAAAGCATATCTCTCTTGTCTGGTAGGACTCCGAGCCTTCGGAGTCAGTTTGTAGAGGCACGGGTTGCCCGGATACGCTTCTGCAGGAGGTATCCGCAAACGTCATGTATATATGTTCATAGGCACGAACGGTTGAACCCTCATCGGGGGAGGACGTGTGTGACGCCAACGTCTAGCACCGGACGGTGACCTATTGACGAGTCTGGGTAAGCAAGGGCTAAGCACACGGCCAACGTCGGGGTAGAGAGCTACTTTTGAAACACTTTGCATAATAAAACCCCCGATGCGCCTGTCCTTGGTCATGGTTGACCTTTGTCAGGATCCTTTCGGCTAGCTCTATGATCTACTCAATTTTAAATGGATGCATATATATATGATATCATGTGAATGATTAAATGAGTTCATTTTAACAAACATATCATGATTTGTTGCAAAATTTGAATTATTGGTTATGAATGATATTATTTAACACTCAAATGTTCACCTACACTATTAGTACTTGAGATTAATCCCCTCACTCACTGAGTATCCTCCCATAAATACTCACCCCTCTTCTTTTCCTCCCTCAGATAGGATTGTTGTGCTGGAGTGACACTTCCGATTATAAAGTTCGGGTGTACTTGGTGTTTAGGAAGATGAGATCTTAAGTTTAATTTGAAAGATGAATTACGTATTTTATTTTTGACCCTGCGAGGTCTTGTTGAGGTCCGTAATTGGACATGTACTTAATTTAGGATGACTGTATAATTTATGTATATTTATTTGTGAAACTCTCACATTTCATTTGCATTGAGGCAATTGTACGTGTTTGAATGATATTTGGGAAAATTATTGTAAATTGTATAAAAACTTAGACCCGCTCGGTGTGGCGGCTGCTCATGCTCTAGTTGGGCATGATAGTAGAGGTCTGTGGTTAGAATTGCTGATAGTTTATTTAGCCTGACGTTGTCTTGGATGTCTGCTGTGATTGGTGGGTTGTTGTGAGGCCGGGATGACCCCTTTTATTTTAATTACAGGATGATTTTGAATTTTACAGGATTAAACAGGTTTATTTGTACATGGGAGACCTCCGATTTATGGGGAGGTTCTGCCCGATTTTCTATAAAAATACAGCCGGCATCCAAGGCAACGGGCGACTGTTCACGATCCCGATTTGGGGCACGGAGGGAGAGCGAAAGCCGAGAGAGAGACAAAGAGTGAGAGATGAAAGAGAGCGAGAGAGAAGAGAGAATTAGGGCTAAAGCCCTAATTCGATTTTGGGGGGAGGAGTGCTGCGTTTTGGCCCAAAACGCAGCGCTTCCTTCCTCCTCCTCTTTTTTTTTTATATATATATTTATATATATATATTCATATGATACTCAAATTATAAATTCCAAATTTATTAACAATGAATATACGTCATATTTACGAACACGGATATTTTAAATACACCGAAAATTTCAATTTAATACCCCAAAATCGAAAATCAATATAATTTAAAATTTCTCATTATATTATAGAGATATTTATAAAATCTCTAACACCGAATTTTCGATATTACATTGTGCCTTGTTATTCTTAATAGGCTAACTTAATGAGAGTAATCTTTACATTTACCATACTAGTTCCTTAAAATTTCCTTGTACATTCTCAAAATGATTGATAAAAAGTCGTCGAGTTATAGTTGTTATATAGTTGTTATATAATTGAATTATTATGTGATGATGAGAAAATGAAAACCCCACAACAACAACCAAACTTTGTTTATTTATTTTTGTGCGGCTTGCATTATAAATTAATAAGTAGACTATTATTGCTCCATCCAGAGTAGCGGTGTATTTGTTTTGACTGTATTATTGCAGCTTCTGGTTGACCGGCAAGCAATTATCTGTTTTCTTTTAATTTTTTTGCTCTGATGATGGCTCTTTTAACTTATTTATTATGTACAATTATTTGTCTTCCTTTTGCAAATTGATGCTGGTCCTCTTCTTCCCCTAAACACAGACAAACGAAGTACTGGCATTGCATCATCGATCAACAAAATTAGACTCAATTGTGTGTGGGGTTAGGTTGGCAGTTGGAACAGTGGGTCTATGAGCCTAACTAGCACAAAATAATAGATTTTATTTTTTAAAAAAAAGGGGAATTTATCTGGACATGGAACAAGAACACGTCTTTCCTATTCATAAATAAAACTGGGACATAAATGGACGCACAAAATGGACTTTCAATTCATTAGTAAACAATTTCGCTTGATTATAGGTAACATCTTTGTCCCATGCAAGGCTGCATACTTTCAATGCTACTCACTTCTTCACCTTCTAGATGTGTAGCCATGTGTGACCTGTGACAAGAAGCTCAATTTTATCTTGATAATTCAAACACGGTTTACTTTGTTCTGATATATAACAACTCTCTCTCTCTCTCTCTCTCTCTCTCTCTCTCTCTCTCTCTCTTTATATATAGATATATTTATATATCTTAATGTGGACAAAATGGGAGCACAAACAAAACAAGTTCAATTTTATTGTTCTGTTTCGTCTTGTATTTTGTAGGCACATTGTTATTACGTAATAGATATGGGGTAAGGTCCAAGTTCAGGAACACTGCCCCATTTTGACTCCCACAAAGAAAAGGTTAAAGATTGTCACTGGTTGTACCTTTCTCTTACCTTGCTTGGGTTTGATTGGTAATTATCTTCAATTTTGCCATGAATACCACGACCAAGATCTTGTAGATTCACATATAAATACTAGCATCTTGTGTCATTAGTGTCTTACTCCGATTCACCTCAAGACACGCATAGAGAGAGAGAGAGAGAGAGAGAGAGAGAGAGAGAGAGAGATGAAGGTTGAGGGAGCGAACGTACTAATAGAAGCAAATGCTGCCATGAATGGAGGAGATGGCCCACAAAGCTATTCCCAGAATTCGTCCTTTCAGGTATTTAATTGTGATAATACTCTCACTATATAAATAAACAACATAAAAACTATGAAGACCAGTTTAGTACGTTTAGTTATAGACGAAATCAATCATGTAAAGCTAAACGAATTCTGCTAATTACAGGCCTTTTTCTTAGTCAATGCAATATCATTACATAAAAAGGCACATCATAATCAATCATTAGGCACTAATATCAGGCATGTGTGCATGCAGTTAGCATAATCAGAAACAATACTTAAAGGAAAACTACAGAAAAAATGAAATGTGACAATAATTTCCTTCTATTCACAGAAAGCTGGACTAGAAGCAGTGAAGGAAATCTTGCAGAAGGAAATCAGGGACAAGTTTGATGTCGTTAAACCTTCCTCAAACAAGTCACTCATAATCAAAATTGCAGATTTTGGTTGCTCTACTGGACCCAACACATTCCACGCAGTGCAAATCATACTAGAAGCAATCCAACAAAAACTACAATCCGAAACACTAAATTCCCAAGAACCTGAATTTCAAGTGTTCTTTAATGACCTTGTGACCAATGACTTCAACACTCTCTTTGCATCACTACCTCCCAAAAGACAATACTATGCAGGTGCTGTGCCAGGGTCATTTCATGATGTTGTGTTGCCAAAGTCTTCACTTCATTTTGCTTATTCAGCTTTTTCACTAAACTGGCTCTCAAAATTACCACGAGAAATCATAGATAAAAACTCTCCTGCGTGGAATGAAGGGATGATTCTTTACTCGAGCAAGCGAAAAGATGTGTTGGGAGCTTATGCAGTTCAATTTGCTGATGATTTTGAGTCATTTTTGTGTGCTAGAAAGCAAGAGCTTGTGAGTTGTGGATTGCTGTCTGTTCTTGTCAGCGGTGTGCCCAATGGGACTTGCTTCTCTGAGACTTCCGCGGGAAAGTTATATGAAATTTTTGGATCTTGTTTTGCGGATGTGGCTAACAAGGTAAGGTTGTTATCATCGAATTTTTAAGGCAAAGATTGCTCTCTCTCTGTCTCTCTCTCTATATATAAATATATATATACATATATATATATTTGCTAGACATATTTTCTACGTAATATTATGCAATTTTATTCAATAAATTGAAAACACTTGTTGAAAAATTTTGTGAGCATTTTTCATCTTTCTTATAATTTCCTATTTAAAAGAGCACAATTTTAACTCTTCCCCTTAAATTTCTACTCCTAATTAAACATTTGAATGTTGCATTTTCCCCCAAGAAAAGGAAAGAAAAAAAATAATTGAGAACATTTTAAAAGGAAATTCGATATAGACTTTGCTCCTACTGATTACCTAATATCGTAGACACCAAACTCATTTTCCTTTTGAATAACAAAATTTAGCATTTTATTTGTTTATTTATTTGTATTTTTCTGCAGGGATTAATCCACAAGGACAAAGTAGACTCATTCAATTTGCCTGTCTATTTTCCAAGTCTGAAAGAAATAAAAGCGGTGGTAGAAAAAAACGGGGATTTCAGCATTGAAAAAATGGAGATTTTACCAAATCCAACATATCAGCCTAAAGTTCCAGACTTGAAAAAGCGTGCTATTTCCATGCGTGCCGTCTATGAGGGTATCTTAAGTACGCATTTTGGGAGTGAATTTGTAGATGAATTATTTGAACTGTTTTGCAAGAAGCTCGATGAGACTGAACGTGCCCCTTTCTTGAACTCTGAGGAGAAGAAATCGATTGTGCTTTTTGTCCTCCTCAAGCTCAAACCATCCCCCCATTAGCCTACAAAACCGTACTAAGCCAGATGAGTACTTGGCAAAGTAGTAAGTTTTGTGTTAATGTAAGATGCAAATGTTTGGGACGGGGTATGGGAGCTTTTTTATTTTAATTCCAAGTGAAATAAGTTATACAAAGTAATTAACTTTAATGTTTGAGAAAAATAATATGAATAAAGAATAATGCTATTTATAAATAGTTTATGGCCTAATTCGTGTGATATTTTTTTATTCATAATTGTATTGAAAAAATTAAATGTAAAAGAATGAAATTTATTCTGTATAATAAATTTATTGATATGGACATAATAGAAATTGACTGGGATTCTTATTGTTAGGAAAAAGAAAAAGGAAATATAAACCAAATCCTAGCCTTGCCCTCTTGTACATCTCTCCACACACTCCCTATAAATCACGATATCTAATAACTATATTGGATCTGATTAAATTTAGTTCAAATCGGGTTAGACACTTGAAAAACAAAACTCTCATAATATTTATTTTCGTCATTCATAACAGTTGAATCCAAAACCTTACTTCAAATCGGGATCAGTGGTTAGCTACGGAAACAACTACCGATCGGTTCTGTCTTTTTTTTTTCCTTTTTTTTTTTATTTACTTCAATTGACATATATTTTCGTTGCAACAATTTTTACATATTTTTTCCTTTAAACATTAAAGGGTTTGGTTCTAGATATTTAATAGAATTGAGAATATTTTTAAAAATTTTAATCAATAAAGATAAAAGAGATCGATAAGAGTAAAAATGGTTATGAAAAGAAAGAATGTACGCTCATATATGTACACCACTTGAATCTGTATCTTCATTTTTTATTTTTTTTTTTGTTTAACATATATTTGAATTTGTATGTATATTTTGCTTATATTAATTTCCTTGTATGAATAATTATGAATTGTCGGGCACTCACATAGCATATATTTTAAATTCTAGTCATGCTTAAGTTTGAGCTACATTTAATCCTTATTAATCAATAAAATCAAACTTATTTTTGAATTTAAATTAAGCTAAGCCCGACTTTCTTTTGATTAGTGGAATTGAACAATATTACTTGGCTATGGCTTGACGCCTTGTGATTCTTAATTGGCTCACGTAATGGGACTAATCTTTACATTTGCTGTGCCAGCTCCATAAAATTACCTTATACATTCTCAAAATGGTTAATAAAAGGGGAAAAAAAGAAAAGAAAATTGTTGTAAACTAAAAAAAATACACATAATAAAGAAGAGAAAATAGAGAGAAATTTTTTTCTCTTGTATATAAAATGAAGTTATAAAATAGGTATTTATACAAATTGAGATATACACATAAATAGAAAGTTCTAAAATCAAGATAATCAAATATTCTCCCAAATATGTGATATTTCCATATTGTGATATTTGAGATAGTATAACTTGATATATATAAAAAAATACTACTAATTACCACTACAAAATTAAAGCGTTGAGGTGACGGTCAAAAACCGTCTACATAACGCACCAAATCCATCAGCAATACTTTCTCCAACGGATGCATCTTCAATTGGACATACACCAGTCATGATAGATATATCGTGACGCTTTGGGCTACCTTGGAGCATGTCACATATATATACTGACGGAATGATAGAGTTGGTAAAACTCGTGATGTGTCATCAGTTACCATGTGTTATCAAATAGTAAAAGTAGTGATGGTTACCATGTGTTACCATATGTTACTTCCTTTATCTTCGATTACGATTGAGATATAAAATGTTAGAAAATGTTGACGGTTAGAAATGAGTTAGAAAATTATACCAAATATTGACGGTTACTATTGAGTTACAAAATTATACAAATTGTCAATGGTAGAAAAGTGTTAGTGAAATTAGTGGTTTGTATAGTCACTTATCATGCGTTAGGAGATATTACTACTCCATCATCGGTTACCATTAAGTTACAAAATGTTACAAATGTTTACGGTAGAAAAGTATTAGTAAAATTAATGTTGTATGATCAGTTACTATTGAGTTACAAAATGGTGTAAAATGTGGACGGTAGAAAAGTGTTACGAGACGTTACTATTTTTTATCATCGGTTACCGTTGAGTGACAAAATGTTACAACATATTGACGGTAGAAAATATTAGTAGAATTAGTGACTTCATCGTCAGTTACTATGTGTTACAGTCACCATGTGTTACCACATGATACAAAATGTTCACGGTAGAAAATGTTAGTAAAATTTGTGGTTTTATGATCGGTTATTATGTTTTACCATATATTACTAGCATTAGCATCGGTTGCTATTGAGATAGAAAATGTTAGAAAATGATGACACTTACAAATGAGTTACAAAATTGTACTAAATATTGACGGTTACTATTGAGTAATGAAATTGTATAAAACGTCCACGGTAGAAAAGTGTCAATCAAATTTATAGTTTTATAGTCACTTATCATGTGTTAGGAGATATTACTACTTCATCATCGGTTACCACTGTGTTATAAAATGGTATAAAATGTTGACGGTAGAAAAGTGTTAGTAAAATTTGTGATTTTAACATCAGTTATTATTAAATTACAAAATGTTTTAAAATATTGACAGTAGAAAAGTGTTAGTAAAATTAGTGTTTTATGATCGGTTACCATTGAGTTACAAAATGGTACAAAATATTGACGGTAGAAAAGTATTATGAAACGTAGTTAGCATTGAGTGACAAAATACAATTACTATGTGTTACTATACTATGTGTTACTACTTTTATTATCGCTTACCATGTGTTACTGGAATTACTATCAGTTCATGGACGAGCGCAAGCATATGCCTCACGGGGTCCCACGCATGATGGACGGGCGCAAGCATATGCTTCACGGGTGCCCGCGCATGATGGACGGGCGCAAACATATGCCTCACGGGAGCCCGCGCATGCATGGACGGGTACAAGCATATGCCTTATGGGGGCCCACGCATACATGCCAAGCATAAGAAAATACCATCCATGTGAGAGCGATTACTTCATTATTTTTTATTTTAAAAATATTATTATTAAAATAAATACACTTGATTATTATCAAATTAAATAATGTAATGATATAAAATTAGTTATCACCACCACATGATTTAAGAGTGTATAAAAGAATTACAAAAATATTATAAATATAAACAGAATTGTATTAACATACAAGATTGAGTAGTACATTACATTGAGTAATAGATATAATACCAAGAGAAAAGAAAGATTCATTTTCCACAATAACATAGCTGTCTTGTACTAACAGTAAGAGGGTGAAACAAAAATGAAACAAAAAACATCTCTTAGTGAAACCAAAAATGAAACAAAAAACATTCATTTCATCACCAAAAATATTACCATTACAATTTGGAGGTCACAATCCCACCATATTTCCAAAACTAAGCAAAGCAATGAGCAACAAATTTATGTCAAACTTTCTTTCTGTCAATAAAAAAATGAATAAAAAAGTGAAGTCAAATAATCATGTAGTAACATTATAAAGAAAATAAATAATGGTTATAAATGAAAATATTACTCGTGGAATGGAATTAGGTGTTGATGATGATGGTGCACTACTAGCATCTGTATTGGAGGAATCTAATAATATAAATGATTAGGAATATTATTAAAAGATAAAAATAAAAATAGTAAGATTATGCACATTCACACCTGAATACAGGGAATAAGCCTTGTTTCATTAATCAGGTTTATCAATGCATTTTACTATCCACTTCCGGCATGTGCAGCAACATGCATAAGAACATTGCAGACCAAATTACTAAGATTGTGATTTTGTTCCATTAAACATTCCATCATAGTAGTCATTTCTTGTTTCTCAGCTTTAGTTGAATGCACACCGGGAGTTGTAACCTTTCCCACGCATCTAATTCTTCTCCTAAAATCAGACCCTTTAACTTTAGATACAATATCACTTTCCCAAGACAAATTGAAACTTTCCATTCGCACATCTTCTGTAGACTCTATTCCAATTTTCATCATTTCCTGTAAGAAGTAAAAAGTAAAATGTTAAAGTTGCATAAATAAAAAAGTTAGAATTACATAAAAGAATAATCATCCATACTACAACTTCTGATGCTTTTGTAGAAACTAAATTGTCATCTAATCGTATTCTGCTTGTAATATAAAGTTCAGCTCTAGAAGGTTTCCTCCCAGTTTATGTCAACTATAATGAAAAAAAATAAAACAAAACAGAGTTTGAAATGTTTAAAAGTGAAGGAAAGATAAATTATTTATACTTACTCATGTATGAGCTTTGCAAATGATTTCGATCCTAAGCAATGTGGACAGTCAACTTGGAACGACATTCGGAATTTCTTTTACTAATTTCTTGGAACAGAGAAAAATATATAAGAATGGCGCAGAGAAAAAATGGGTTGTATAGTGGATTGCATTTGCACCTTTCTTTTATCACTTAACCAAAAAGTAACAAGCTCCTTATACTGATGTGGATCAATTCTTTCATCTTCTATTCTCTTGATATTTTTATCTATTCCCAGTGAATCATCGAACCATTTTGATTCCAGAGAATTTTTAAAACTCTTCCATTTTTCAATCAAATTTCCAATAACTCATTTCTTAGTCTCTTCCCTGAGTGGCCTAAAGGTAATCTTCAACTACAATTGAAATAAAGAAAATATATCATCTTTATAGTCATTAATTTCAATTAAAATAAAATTTTATATATAAACTTTTCCATCTAGCCATTGAGTAAAAAAAATATATACCCGTACAATATTCCACATATCATCTTTATAGTCCGTTGGCATATCACGCCAAGTTTTATAGTTGATTGGAGCAATGGCATGGACTCTAACTATAGAGCCAAGAAATCTGGTAAAGATTATACCATCAATTCCTATTAGTTGATTTAATTTGTTCATTTCAACCAGCAAACTTTGTCCTTTTTCTAAGTCCCAAACATCTTGACAGCGTGTTGGACCTCTACATTTCTTGACAACTACTAAAAAAATAAACATGAGTTGTCAGTTGATACCATGGTAATGTCAAACCTCAAATTAAAATAATACCTGGGGTAACATTTTCGCAAGATTGGGTTTCTTCATATTGAACTTGTTGTTGGGATTGTTGTGATTCTTCATGCTGAGTAACAATATTCATCTGGCATTTAGTTCATCCCATAGCTACGGTGGTTCACACAATAGATATTTTCAAAGTAAGAGCTTTGCGGAGATTTGAGGAAAGAAACGATTCATACTTAATATAATATTTTTGGATTAGAATCCAATTACAAAGCGCCTCATTTTGTACCGCTCTTTTTTTTTCTTCACTCGTCTTTTTTCCGCACTTCTTACCGTCTTTTTTTATGTTAGTAGAAATCATTACCACCAATTAACTTACTACACTTTTTTCATTAGCGGGAATTAAGATTTGGTAATTGCAAAGCACCTTTTTTTAGAGGGAATTAAGATTTGATAATTTGGTTGTACTTTTTCACCCATATTTTTTTTACATTAGAATTCTTTTAAGTGGAAACGGTACATCATATTTTCTTATAATTTTCATACTTTTAATCATTAAATTCTTTTAAATTTTTAGTTGGTCATATGTCTTGAATTTATATAATTTTTATAACTTGTTACCATGTAAATTAATTGAATTTTTAGGATTTTTACTAGATTAAATAGTTAATTTCAAATTTATGATTAGATTAATTTCCAATTAAATTTTTATCACCAAAAACTAATATACCCAAAATTTATGAGATAACGTAATTACCTAATTTTTTAATAACTTAATAATTAATTAATGTATGTGTAAATTAAATATGAACTTTGAAATTCAAAATACTAATCATGTTGTCATTTGGTTTTGTATAAATTAAATTATATATAATTATATAATATTGATAATGAATAAGAATCCTTCCATTTTTGTGAAATTTTGTTGATTCATATAAAAATATCACTTTATTTATCTAAATTGTTTATTTTAAATATTACTGTATGGTTATTTTAAATTGGGCAAATTGGCATAGTACATAGTAGTAATGTATAGTAACATATAGTAATATATAATAATATATAGTAATATATGGTAATAAAACATAGTAGTGATTTCAGAATGTAATAGTAATATATAATGTGAATAGTAATTAAATCTTAACGTATATAATTGTATGAGTATAAAATGTGTCAGGTTATGTATATGCTAATAGTTATATAATACTAATATATTTATACCAATAAAAATATTTAAGACTATAATATAAAATATAATATAATAATAGATTGTAATATAAAGTAACATGTAGTAATAAGCACATAATTAATTAACATTGATTTATATAATATTCATAATTATTAATATGAAATCATGTAATTAATAATATATCATAAGGTAAACTATTACTATATTTAATTTTAGGAGTTGTTACCTGTTATTATCACTTGTTACCTTATTTTATCACTTGTTACCATCAATTACCTATTATTATCACTTGTTTCCATCATTTATCACTTGTTACCATCAGTTATAGGTGATCACTCTGTTATTATAGCCTACTTATTTACCATTATCATTTGTTATCATATCATTCACCTATTATCACTTGTTATCATGCATATATTATTATCATATAAATAAAATCATGGTTTCATATTAAACTTAATATTTCTTATTTTTATTATGAATCAGAATAAGAATAAGAAAAGATGAAAAATAAAATAATGATCACATCAATAAAATGTCATTACATTACATTACATTTCATACGTACAGGCATCCCATCCTACTCTGTCAACCTCATCATCATCGCCATTCATGTGTGTTAATTCGTCTCCTACATCTCCATCTTCAAGATTAGTCCGAACCCAAACCTGGTTGGCTGAGGGGTTGCTTTCCAAATTTAGATGTTGATTCAAGTTTGCATCACCCATGTCGAATTCATCTCTAACTTCGACATGTTTTATAACAAGTCATCATTTATTTCTTTCCTCGGACACATAAAATACCTTCTTTGCCTGGGATGCCAACACATAAGGATCGTTTAGCAAATTCGCACCCGTATGATTTAGATAGGAGAAATTCAAAAGTGTAGAGCCAAATCTATCCTTCTTGCATCCTCGTTGAAGATCGACCCAATCACAGCGAAATAACACAAAGGTATACATCCCATTATAGTTTATTTGAATAATTTGCCGTAACATTCCATAATAATTAACTTTACCTTCGGTGGGCCTTTTATCATTCGTACTTGCATAATTAATGTCATCCACTACTACAACAACACCTGAATTATGAGTTTGAAGGCAGTTCTCATAATCTTTTACATAAAATCGATATCCATTGATTAGATATCCATTGTAACTTCTAACCAATGGATATGGTCCACGAGCAATCCATTTAACTTCATCTATAATTTCTACAGGGTATTTTGGATTCATAACCTGGAAAAGAAAATGTTTAAAGTTAAAAGTATGAAAAGACTGAAATTTAGAACAATATAAATAATTGGCTATTGACATTGATATACTTACACGACGACTAAACCAACTACTAATGTCTTTGCTATGAAATTTGTTAATTTGGAAAATATTCAATTTCCTCCCACGATTCGTTCTTCAAACATGTTGCAAATGTTCCCTTTACATAAAACAATAGATAATATTAGACTTTAAAATAGATATACATTATTATTATAATATTGTTACAATGTATACTTACACTCTGGATGAGGCAATTGATGCATTGTTAAATAGTATATATCTATGGCATTGCTGCAATGATTTCTCATGAAGACAAAAAAGATATATTTTTTTTTTATGTCTTTTACGTGTCCTTATTCCTAAAGGTCTTCCAATAGTGAACTCATTTTCTGGAAATGAAATTTGGTTCTCATCATTCCGCAATAGACGATTAAATCTTGTTTCAACTCCTTCTAAATATCTTAAACAGAACAACAAGCACTCGTTTGCTATGTACCCTTCTACGATTGAACCTTCAGGCCGTGCTCTGTTATAGACATAGGACTTGAGTTAAAGCAAATATCTGATATATACAAACACAATATTACATACAGTCAATACATATACATGATCGTTACAGAAAATAAACAGTGTTAAATAAAATATTTAAAAAAATTACCTTTCAACCGGATATATCCACCTATATGTCACTGGTCCACCAATCCTTGCTTCACTTGTCAAGTGCACGATCAAGTGTATCATGCTGGTAAAAAATGAAGAAAGGAAAATCTTTTCAAGTTTATACATAATTTGTAGAACTAATACCTCTAGTTGTTCAAGTTCTTGTGGGTCTAGAACTCTAGAGCAAAGATATTTAAGAATGTTAAAAATTTTAATGATAACAGAGGCAACATTATCGGGTAGTGATCCACAAATTGCTACGGAAATAAACTCTTGCATTAAAACGTAGTAGTCATAACTCTTTAAACCTATCAACTTCCTCTGCTTAAGTTGAACACATCTGGAGATATTAGTAGAGCACTCGTCAGGAAGTTTTAAATTCTTCAAAACCTTAAGAAATGCATCTTTCTCGTGCAAGATCATTTGGTAACATGCTTTAGGTAGAAATCGGTTTGTAGAGTTAGGTTATCTACGTACATGTAGATCCCTTCTTATTCCCATGTCTTCAAGATCAAGTCTAGCCTTATAATTATCCTTAAACTTTCCTTGTTGTCCAAGAATTGTGTCAACAATTGTATCAAAATAATTTTTCTCTGTATGTATCATGTCAATATTGTGTCTGATGAAAACATTATGCCAGTAAGGAAAATCAAACAATATACTCTTTTTTTCCATCCTTACATTTCATTGGGACATGTTAAGTCAATCTCATCTAATTTTCGCAAAACATCGGCTCCGGTTCGTGGTTTGGGAGCAACTCTAAATTCCTCTGTCCCATCAAAAGAGTGTTTATCATATCTGAATAGATGAGTGGACTCCAACCATCTTCGATGCCTCATATAAGAATACTTCCGGCCATGATATAACCATTGAGAACATGTATCATATCCACATACTGGACATGCAAATCTACCTTTTGTACTCCATCCAGACAAATTAGCATACGTCGAGAAGTCATTAATGGTCCATAATAATGCCGCATGCATTTTAAAGCTTTCACCAACTGAAGAATCAAAAGTATTAATGCCTTTGTACCATAATTCTTTTAGCTCTGCCACGAGTGGTTGGATGTACACATCTATCTTATCATTGAGACTTCTAGGACTAGGAATAAGTAATGTGAGTATAAAGTTGGTAGATTTCATGCACAACCAAGGAGGTAGATTATATGGTATCATTACCACTAGCCAAGTACTATATGTAACATTCATTGTTTTGAATGGATTAAAACCATCTTCCGCTAATCCTAAGTGAATATTTCTTGGGTCAGCTGAGAAAGTAGGGTACAGGGAGTCAAACTTTTTCCATGCAGGTGAATCTGCTAGGTGTCTTAAGAGTCCATCCTTTGTTATCTGATCATAATGTCATCTCATCGAAACAGCAGTTTTTCCACATGTAAATAGTCTTTGCAATCTAGGAATCAATGGAAACCATCTCAATATTTTGGCTGGTTTTTTTTTCCCATCTTGATCTCCTTGATCTCCATTTGCTTTATCTCTATTTCGTTTCCATCTGGAAGCACCACACATATAACAAGCATCATCTTTATCTCTATCTTTCCAATACAACATACAATTATTAGAACAAGCATGTATTTTCTCATATCCCAACCCTAAAGCTGAAATTGCTTTCTTTACTTGAGGGTAACTTTTTGGCAATATGTTTCCATCAGGTAACAATTCTCCTACAAACTCTAACAGTAAAGAGAAGGATTTATTAGTCCACCTAGACAAACACTTAAAATAGTATAAGTGCATAATAGTTGTAAGTATGATATATTTAGAATTTAGATAGACTGGTTTTTTGATATTTTTAAGTAATTCATGAAAATGCAACTATTTAGTTGGTTCAGTTTCATGAGAATTTGGTTGAGGATTATGTAAATGTGTGAATGCATCATGTAGTATGTCATACATGTCGTGATCTAAAAAATTTTCAGTATTACTATTCAATGGATCATGGTTGGTTACGTAGTATGGATTGTGGTTGGCCTCCTCAGATTCATGAGATTTAGACATTGCAACACTCTCTCCATGAAATATCCACTTCTGATAACCACGTTGAAATCCATGGCGTAATAAGTGATTGAACACGGTGTGTGTAGGGAATCTCAATGTGTTGAAGCATTTAATACAAGGACATGATATCTTGCCATCCATAGATTAAATATTTGCTGATGCAAATTCAAGAAATGCATTAACCCCGCCAATATATTCATTACTTTCTCTTGATTTAGAATACATCCATGACCTCTCCATTTTTTCTGTTTTGTAGAAGCGAAGATAGAAATATTAGAGAAGTATTTGTATATTTCAAATAAATGAATGAAATGGAAAATGAAATAAATTGTGATTATTGATTTGATTTTTTAACCAAAAAAAAAGAAAAATAAGGAAACATGGTTTTGGCACCAATATTCACGCCAAGAAGCTTTGTCCATATCAACATTGATGAAAGTTAAGATTAAAGAAGTAAAAAGTATTTGTAGCCACATTTTACTCTTAAAAAAAGTTATTGGTATGTAAATAGAACTAAGTGACAGAGAAAGGGAGAGAACGAGGGAGGAGGAGAAAGAGAGAACGATGGAGGAGGAGGAGGAGGAGAAAGAGAGAATGACCGAGGAGGAGGAGAAAAAAAAGTAAGAGAAGTAAAGAGTGAAGACTGAAGAGTGAAGATAAGGATAGGGGAAAGAAGAAGAATCAAGGAATTTTTTTAAAAACAGAGAGGCCAAGTGCAGAGGTTTGAAAAATTTTTTTTGAAGATTTTGAAAATTTTGAACCAGAACTAGAAATGGAAGTTTCTTCCGACAATGAGGCTTTTGCAGGTTCGTGATTAATTTTTTTATCCTTAATTTGAGCATATTTATTTACTTTTGAGCTTATTTATAATTATTAGTTATTAGAGTATTTAGGAATTTTTAGTAATTGATTTGAGGTTCAGTGATTTATGTTATAAATTCTAGAAATTTAATATACATTATATACATTTCTAGATACAGAAGAAAAGAAGAAATGAGTGGCTAAGAACAAGAAGAAGATGAGTGGCTTGCGTGCAAGTCAGGTAATGAAATCTAACATCGTCTACAAATATTAATAATTTTATTATTATTAGTATTAATAATGTAAAAATTTTTGCAAGAATAGAGTCAAAGTATTGAAGAATGGAAGGAATTAAAGGAAGGGGAGAGGGACAACTACAACAAAGCAGTGAATGAAACAAAGAAATTACTTACACTAAGTAGAGCAATGGCATCACCTGCACCAGCACCGATTCAAACGAGGTGCTCTCCAAAGCAATTAAAGGAGGTAATTCTTTCGCTTAGTCATGAGATAAAAGAAGTGGTAAAACATATGGGGTTTGACAATATCTTGAAACTCAGCTATGATACATTAAGCCGAAAATTGTGTGAAGAATTGATAATGAGATTTGAACCGATGGAAAAACTTCTTTGTGTTGGTCCAAATCAAAACTTTAAGCTGACACCTATGGAAGTAGGACGAATCCTAGGAATCACTTCAATTGGACATGAAGTTTTGGGCTTTTCATCTTTGGTTGAGTCTGCAGATATTAGAAAGTATTTTTCCTAACTAAAATATATGGAGTTCAAAGAGAAGATGCACATGGAAGATGCCTTATCCCCAAAATTTAAACGTTGCTTCTTGCTCTTCCTTCTCGGATGTTTTTTATGTCCTACCACAAATGTCTTCCCTTCTTCTAGACACCTAAAGGCAACCATTGATGTGGATAAAGCGAGTCTATATAACTGGGCTGATTTTGTATTAAGATGGTTATCTGATGAGATTTGCCAATTTCAAGCTCTTCAGAGAGGAGGAAATGAAGAGGAGAAGAGGAAGAAGAGGGCAATTGGTGGATGTATATTCTTGTTTATCGTAAGTTCATAATTATTAATTCAATATTTAATAAAATTAATTTAATGTTATTAATATGAATTCAATATTTATAAATATTAAAATTTTTTTATATGAATTATGTGTATATATAGATATATTACTTTGAAAATGTGAGAGTCGACAATTTGGGTAGTGAAGAAAACAAACTACCAATTGCCTATTGGACTAGCGAGCGTGTAAATAGGAGGCTTGTCTTTGAGCGTGCAGAGGTAAGTTAATTAAGTTAACTGCATTGTCTCGATATATAATTCATATATGTTGCATTATTGTTCCATATTCATATATGTTGCATTATTGTTTCATAGGGTTTGTTGTCAACAAAAGATGATAAAAACAAAGAAGTAAAGGAATTGAAATTGTATTATCCTGAAGGGACCGGAGAAGAAATGAAGGTAAAATTTACTAGTTATTATCATATCCCGCAATTTTTGAATGTTACAATGTATGTTATTGTGTAGAAAATTGGCATCAAACAAGAAATGAAAATGTTTTTACAAAAGTCAATTCGAATGTTGGAGGAGTCAATTCAATTTCAGTCTTATCTATTGCAAATGCACTCTGATATGTTAACAAGACTCTGCAACAATTCTGGTGATGAGGTTGAGGCATCATTGGATGAAGAAGACAACATTCAAAAGAAGCGAAGGAATGATGATGAGGAAAAGGTATTAGAGGAGGAGGAGAAAGGGGACAAAGGTCTGGAGGCAGAGGACGGCGAATTGTATGAAGTCATAAATGTTTTAACTGAAATGAAGGAGACCAAGGAATTGGAGGTGGAGGACGTGAAGATAAATGCAATTTTAACCTTTGTTAAGGTTAGAAATTTTTCCGGTGAAAAGGAGAGTGTATGGAATTTTTTGGAAGAAAACCCATACCAAATAAAGCCAGGCAAGTTATGGTTTACCTATACAAGTTTTATAATTTCATGAAAATTTTTAACTTTGATTATTACAGATATATAAAATTATTGAGAATGATAGAACAATTTTGTGTAATATCGGTGGAAATTACATCACATGGACTGATGCTCATGAGTTGGTGCCTTGTCAATGGGTTGGTACATTGGTATGTATCAAATTGTTTAAAAAAAAATAGATCTTATCTTTAATTATTTTAAATATTTAACCTAGCGTACGAAATTTTTTTTTTCTTACTATTACCTTCAAATAGTTTACATAATGATACTAATGAATTTGGTTATATTTGCAATAGTTTACATAATGATAATGACTTTGGTTATATTTACAATAGTTTACATAATGATGGTAATGATTTTGGTTATATTTGCAGATGATGGATTGCTATACAAGGCTTCTTAATACCTACAATCGGAACTCATCTCCATTTTTCTCGAGATGTGGTTTTTGGTAAGTTTTAATTTTTTTGCTTTTGTCACCATTCTTAATCTTTAGAATCTTTAATCTTTATAATGTTCTTAATTCGAGTTGTTTAGTATTTCAATACACGTAGGAATTAGCAAAATTTGATTACTTCAGACTCATCACTTTAGACCTTACAAATGCATATGCATATACTCTTCCTGAGTGCACACAGATGAATCTTGCTGACTAGACACTAATGAACACTAATTGTCATACTATCAGTCTCTTATTCACTCCTTATTTTGTCCTCTAAAGATAATATTATTATTTGGTAAATAAGGAGAACTTGTTAATTTTCATATTTTTTTTCTTAATTTGTTTTAACCTGTAATATTAGATGTCTGTGATTTCTACAACTGGATTGGATAGATTGGATATTAGATTTCTGTAACTTGTTTTAACCTATAATATCAGTCACTTATTCACTCCTTATTTTCTGCAACTTGTTTTAACCTATAACCATTTCCATACTATCAGTCTCTTATTCGCTCCTTATTTTTCTAACTTATTTTAACCTATAATATTAGATTTCTGCAACTTGTTTTAACCCGGTAGGGGTTGCCGGGCTTATGCCCATTCCTGGGTGAGGGCAGCATGAGCAGGAGGCTGCGCCCGCGAGGGGTTGTCGGGCTTATGCCTATACCTGGGTGGGGCCAGCATAAGCAGGAGACTGCGCCCGCATGAGAGGAGACTGTGCCCACGAGGGGTTGTCGGGCTTGTGTGGCTAGCAGGGGCCTCCGCCCATGGTGCACGGAAGAACGGCAGCCTGCACGGGTGCTCACCCTGCGACCCACTGTTCAGGTGGCACACGACTCGTTTCTGGAACATTAAAGACATTGGTTTAAAAACGAAATGGAAATAAAAAATAGAGCAAGTATAAACATGAAATGGAACAGAAAAATAGAGTAAGAAGTAAAAACAGAGCATGGTTGGTTTGGACATTATGATAGAAATCATTATAGCGATAGAAGAAAGGTTAGAGATTAAAAGGAAAATTTAAGGAGAGCATAAAGAAGAAGTTACAGAGATATTGAAGATGAGAGATAGAGATGAGAGATCGAGAGAGAGATAAAGAGAGAGAGAGAAAACTCGGAATAAATTAAGAAAACAATCCATTTTCCCTCTTTCTTTTGGAGCTTACCCCTTTTTATACATTTTGTTTAACACTCCTTACTGTCCTAACTCACCTAACAGTTTGGTTGATCAATAAACTTTAACCACTTCTAACGTCATGTTCTTAATAAACATTACAATTACAACAGAACATTACATTACAAATTTGAAATTCAAATACAAGTGAAATTCCATCTTATTTACAAATACAACTAAACATTACATTATAAATCAAAATACAAAGAGAATAAAAAAAATACAAAAAAAAATCAAAATAGAAATAGAAAAATACAAAATAGACATAATTACTTCAATTTTTTAACATTGAAAAATAGAAGAGATCAACACATCAACATTAAAATACACATCAAAATACAAAATGAACAAAACTACAAATACAAATGCAAAAAGCAGGGGAAGGGAAGCAAGTACACATAATTACTTGAAATTTTTAACTTTTGGTTTAAATTTTTTGACTCTCTCTCTTGTAGCATCTTCCGACTCTGAATTTGCTATTACACCGGTAACAACTTGCTAATAGTAAACGGATTGGGAGTAGTAGTAGGGGTAGGAGTGTTACCTCAGGTAGTTGTTGTGGGTGTTTGAGGAGAACCAAAGGTCAAAAACGGATGCCTATAGGTAAGATTGTCACAGCTAGTCTGAGTATCAGGAGCACAAGTGTGAGTGTTAGGAGCACGAGAAGCAAATCTAGTGTCATGGAAAAGATGCAAGAAAAGATGGAAACAAAGAAAAAATCAATCAAATCAATCTCCGAACCATTTGAGCCACTCTTGAGAAAAGCAAAAGCTAAGACCGCACCACTACGAAGGACAAGAAGGATTGTGAAAAGGACTTGAATGTAATGGTGAAAAGGAGTTTGAATAGGTTTGATATACGGTCTTACAGTCTTCAGAATTTTCTACTGCAGCAAGTCCGGTGGCTGGAGTAAGATTTAACTCCGTGTCTACTTACCGCCTACAATGCTTGTCCCAAATGTGGCTCCATCTATATCAAAAAGGGGGGCCGATCCAAGAGGTGAAAGTGGTTCAGGTAGGAGTCCCATAGATTTAAGATTTTCCTTGATTTGGATTTAAGAAAAAATAGGTTTATCTTATGAAGAATAATTTGATTCTCTCCCTTGAGTCCTATCACCTTCACTTTCTATTCTAGATAGTTCTACTATGTTCATGTTTTCCTCTACATTATGCCTATATTGAGAAGAACAATTCTGATGTAGTCTTTGTGATGACGTAGCTCTGACGAAAAATTGATTGCTTTTAAAATGAAAATCATAGTTTGACAATTATGTGTTATGTATAAAATTCATTCGCACAACATGATAGTTGATGAGGGACACCGGTTGAAAAATCATGAGTGTGCCCTTGCACGGACTCTTGTCATAGGGTATGTATCCTACACTCTCGGGACTATCAACTTTGGTATTGTACTTTTGGGTATATGATGAAGTTTTTGGTATATGATGAAGTTTCTGTCTATCGCTTCCCAATAGTTCTTTCTGTATAATTCTGTTCAGATCTTTTCATTTTGCCAACATATTTTGCAATCTTTTATCACGTTGTTCTGGTTGTCTAAAACATCAGGAGTGTGAAATAATGTCTTGCTCAAATTAGTGAGAGATGCATGGTAGTTTTCCATTTCTTAAATGATCTTACCCCACAAAGTTTTAACAATTGAGCAAATATTATTTATTCAATTCAAAGAGTTTGGACATCAGGCTTTTTGTTGATTATTTTTATATGGAAATGCTCTTTGCAGCTAGTCTTCTTTTCTTTATTCTTGTCTTCAAATTATTTCCCTCCTTTTTTCAGCCTTTTGAGAAACCATTTTAGCCTCATTGTTACTTCAAATTCATCATGGCTAGTTTGCTTCTCCTAAGGCTATGATACTACTTAACCAGTCCCAAGACTGTTTAAATTTTATAAATAACTAAGTTACCAAGTTTGGAACCAAAAAGCTATAAAACATGACAGTACATGCTAATCTATTTGTGACAAGTTCTATGCCAACAAAATGAATGATCAATAAAAGCTACAACAATGTTTTGTTCGTGAAACCTTATTTTACATTGAAGAGTGAGGCCATTGCAAGTGGATGGGGTAACAGAATTTCTCATTCTCTGGCTCCAGCTTGTCACTACAATTGTTGTCCATGATAGTTTGTTGGATCAAACAAACTTTCATCAAGGAGCCCAATTTCTTGTTCAGTTCCTAGTGTAGATAGGGCATTTCAAGTGTACTGCACCATAAGATGCATATATCTTTCTATAGGAAAAACTGCATTGATCTTTGAAATATGTTTTTAGTTGGTTTTTGATGGGAATTTTAGAATCATTCTAGTGACATCTGCTTCCTGCATCATAATCTTTTCTAAATGATCTTGGTTTTCTCTAAAACTATTTCGATACGATTCTTTAAGGATGTCAATAGACATCTCGAATGGGATATTTTCTTGCGTGCAGCTATTGAATTAGACGCAGGCTTCTTTTCACTAGTATACTGAGACAGAATAATTTGTAGGAGTTGTGGCCCCTGCTTAATTTCCTCCACCCGACAATATTCAATTCAGTTGAGAAATTTGAGGAATGGTTCAATGCACCCTTTGCAGACCGGTGTGATGTTTCACTTACAGATGAAGAAGAGCTATTAATCATTCGTCGTCTGCATCATGTTAGTGCTTGATCAGTTTGTCAATTGTTCTGATCTTCTCTTAAACTTCTCTTTAACAAATTTCTTGGTTCTAACGTTATAAGGCCAAGCATATTGAGGAGGAAAAAAGACGAGGTGGAGAAATTCCTTCCTGCCAAGACAGAGGTCACACTTAAATGTGATATGTCAGCCTGGCAGAAAGTATACTACCAACAAGTAAGAGAAGAAGGCAGAGTTGGGTTGGACAATGGTACATTGCTTTTACTTTAACTATAATAAAAACTGTTGGTTTCTCGTTACTAGTTTTTTTCCCCTTCCTCAATTCCTTATTTATTTTTCCTTTCTAGGAAACGAAAAGCGGGGGGAGAGGGCAAGGGTAGGGCCAAAACTCAAGATTGTACAAAATTTCATATTAAACCTTTTTGTTGGTGGCCTGCTTCTCCTTATGTTAGCACGTGTAAAGCCAAAAGCTTATATAGGCATCCAAGGACCTTAGATTAGGAAGAGAAAAACAGCCATCCAAGAACCTTAGATTAGGAAGAGAAAAACGTATCCTCATCTCCTGGCCTAGTTTGAATATAGTTTGAACATTTTATATTATATCTAAATGAGTTTGGCCTTTAACTTTTCATGTTTATGAAGTTAGCTAAACATATCCTTCACCGTTTTTGTTGCTCCAAGGCTTGTTATATCATTTCCCCATTTCGTTGGATCTGCCAAAGAAGCTGTAAAAAGCATCTTGCGTGTGTTGGTTTGCGCTTTTCTTATATACCTTCTGAAATACTTTCTTTTGTTCGATTCGGGATCCATACATGCTGCAAATGTGCCCGGAAATGCAGTTTTTCTCTTCCACTCTTGCTATCTACTGAATCAAAATGGTGTTATGTTTTAAAATTTTTCCATAAATACTCTCTCTTGATTGTGAATTAAAATTTTCCATTGTTACATAAATTTTTTCCATTGCTTGTCAATCATAAATTTCCATTAATACTCTCTCTCGGATTCACAATTAATCGAGGAAATTGATTCACTTGGAAGACTCTGAAGATGAAAGATGATAAATGTTGCACTATACAAAATAAGAGACTTTTGATTTGATTATTCTAGATTGCATTGAGATTGCTTTTATTGTTAATCTCGTTTTCTCTAAATACTACTTTGATACTTCTCTTCTGATGATATTATTAACTTTTTTGAAAACTGAAAACTTTAATTATAGTTAACCAATTTATTTGCTGAAAACAAAAGAGAGTATTTGCTTACAGAACTATTACTTCAAGATTTGGGAACTCCAAGAGTCTGCAAAACCTTTCAATGCAACTCAGGAAGTGTTGTAACCATCCATACTTGTTTGTGGGTGAGTACAATATTTGGAACAAAGTTTGATCTTGTCACGGGCATCAAGGAAATTTTAACTACTTGATCGTTTATCTCCAAACTTCATAGGGCAGGGCATAGGGTCCTGCTTTTCTCACAGATAACCCGTCTTATGGACATTCTCAAAATTTATCTTTGGCTTCATGATTTTAAATATGATAGATTGGATAGCTCAACAAAAACCAAGGAAAGGGGTGTGTTGTTAAAGAAGTTCAATGCTCCCGACTCTCCTTACTTTATATCTCTTTTAAGCACTCGTGCTGAAGGTATAGGTCTAAACTTACAAACAGTCGACACTGTGATAATATTTGACAGTGACTGGAACCCTCAAATGGACCAGCAGCCAGAAGACATAGCCCACCGTATAGGGCAAATAAAGGGAGTTAGGGTGTTTGTCTTTATTAGTGTTGGATCAACTGATGAGCTCATTTTTTAGCGCATAAAACAGAAAATGGGAATTAACACAAAGGTCATCCAGCCTGGACTGTTTAACACAACCTCCACAGGTTTGTCATCTTGAATTTCATTCAACAATGTGGTATGTGGTCAATAACTAGAAACCAACATTATTCTAGAAAAAGTGCTACTTATCATCAAATTAGATAGGCTGGACTGTTCAAATGGACCAGCAGGTTTGTCAATATGTAGCATATGCCCCACAAGTGTCTGACAACATTTTTTTGTGCTTAGTATGGAGAATTCTTCAGTTCAGTTCTTTTTATTATCCAACAACTAGACAAGGTCAGATTAACAATGATCGGAATCATCTCAGAGCTTGGCTTTAGTTAGAGCCTTGATGCGTTTTGCCAAAGAAAGAACCTACTTTCTGCACTAGGAAAATGAACCTATTACATTCCATCCCTTTTATGTTAAAATACATACATAGGAGAAACTGAGGATCTAAGAACTTTATCAGACATAGAATTCTGAAAATATGGTACACTTTGAAGATCAGGTGGGCAATACAAGAGCCTAAGATCTAAAACCCCTTTCGGTGGGGCTACAGTGGATATGTATGGTAATGAATGAGGAGTTTCCCTATTGCGGCTTCTATTATTACTTTGAGTAGAAGAAACCATTCTAACAGTTTCTATTTATTTTTGCAGCTCAAGACAGACTGGAAATGTTGGAGGAAATCATGCGTAGAGGGCAAACTCACTTGGAACAGATGTGCCTAGTGAGAGGGAAATTAATCGCCTCGCAACAAGATTAAATGACAAATTTTGGCTTTTCACGAAACTGGACAAAAAGAGAAGGCAGAAAGAAAATTATAGGTCTCGACTTATGGAAGAACATGAGGTACCAAAATGGGGATATCTCGTATTGGCAGATCAGGAAAAAAACATAGGCCTTGGATATGAAAGTGGTAGCATCACTGGAAAGCGAAGGAGAAAAGAGGTGGTTTATGCTGATTCCCTTAGTGATTTGCAGTGGATAAAGGCTGTAGAAAATGGCGATGACATATCAAGGCTTTCGGTAAAAGAAAAGGGAAACCAGCGACTTGTCTCGGAGGGTAGGTATTTGACTATTAATAAAGGAGCAGATGAGAAAAGATTGACAAATGTAAAGGATGAAAGTATTCCCATCCCAACAAGAACATTACATTTTTAGCCCAAACAATTTCAAAACTGAAGTCAAACCTGAGAAACCTGAATATGAAAGTTTTCACGCCCCGATCCGTGGGTCCGAACATGAGACAATCGCCACGTTACCCCGAGACACGAGCGAACCCCACTCCGTATCCCGAAGTACCGCAAGGCATTTCCATCACACAAAATATTTCAAAGTAACTATAAATCATCCATCGGCCAACCCGGCCATCTCAACAGTTCTCAAGAAATCATAATAAAATTTGCAAACATAAAACAAGTGAACATTTAACATTCCAAAGTTTAACACTCAAAGTATAAATCTAGATTTTTAAAGAAATATGTATATAAAATATTATACAAAAAGAGTTTTAGAAAAACGTCTTCCAATGGGTCCGATTACATGCCACAAAATCCTCATCAAGAGGGACCAATACCGACGGTCGGTCCCGGACAGCTCTTCTCCTAGACTAGCCCTAGCTATAGATCAAGTAATCTGTCTCTTCACTTCCTCTGAAAAGGGATAAGAGGAGGGGTGAGTATAGGAATACCTAGAGGTGGAGTGCAATGGTATAGTTGTGTAAGTGAGTGAGTGGTGAGTGTGGAAGTGTCAAACAATAATCTCAAAATAGATTTATGTTTCAAAATGAATCTCATGGCTTAGTTAAAACACATTTTTTGGGACATTCCACAATCACAAAACATTTCATAAAATCAGTTTAGAAAAATCATTTTGAAAAATCCTAAAAATTATTTCTCATT
The DNA here is from genome assembly GCA_037126225.1 of Dillenia turbinata. Taxonomy (NCBI): domain Eukaryota; kingdom Viridiplantae; phylum Streptophyta; class Magnoliopsida; order Dilleniales; family Dilleniaceae; genus Dillenia; species Dillenia turbinata. The sequence goes on from JBAMMX010000019.1 coordinate 15,303,833, forward strand.
CACAAACACAACAAACCGTCCACTCACAATTCTCAGGAAGGGTAGTCACTCCCAGATCTGTCCACGGCAAAATAGTCTAACTTCGATCAGCTCAGCTCAGATCCTTGATTTGTCTCAAAAAATCTTTTTGATTTGGATCACACCAAAACTCTTGATTTTTCCTCTCTTTGTGACAGCACTAAACTCTTAGACTTTCCTTAAAATTCAAAACTAAGATCAATCTTTGAAGTGCTCATGTGTAGTTTGAAACCTTTGATCTAGAGATTTGATGTTGATCGATTAGGTTTTGGAAGAAAAGAGAAAAGAGAGAAAGAACGAACAGAGAATACTCTAGAGAAAATGAGAAGTGTCTTTTCGTAGGTTCTGAAACTCCACTACTCCCTTTTATTTCCAACTCACTTTAAATAATTGCCTAGAAGTCCTCATCCACTTCTAATTTGCACATATATCCAATATATTATTTTAATTTATTGGGTTGATCCACCCGATGGGTCTAAATACTTGAACTTTTATTCTGTGACGAAGATATATTCGGTGAAGAGAATGGAGGGTTGAGAAAAAAAATACAAATTTAGGGGAAGTGACTATAAGTATTAAAAATTTAAAATATTCAGAATATAGGAGATATAATATGATTATACAATGTTTAGCCAAAAAGATTGGATGGTATGGTGGTTAAAATCTTTTTGCATAATCGGGAGGTCATGGGGTCATGGGTTCCATTTTCATGTGCAGCATCCGAAGGAGAATTTGTAAGTGAGTTTGAAGACTTGTTTGATGATTGCATGTTCGGTGGAGATTAAATGATAATAATAATAATAATAATAAATAAATAAATAAAAAGACAAATGCATATGTTGACCGAAAGGGTGTGCAGGAAAGGACCGAACAATATTTTCTTCACGCAAGCAAATTTCAAGTCTTCAGCTTATTCAGTCATGTTCAATATAGCGCTCGGCTACCGAAGGCAAGGACCGAAGATGCAAGATCGAACAGCAACAGCAAGCAATGACCGAACAATAAAATAAAAATAAGGAACCGAACGGCTAAACGAGCACCATGTAAATTTTTAACAAATACCGACAAGTATTGGAAATTGGTGAGATTGTACCTAACAGCTAAAAGGTGATAAAAAAAAAAGTCTCTGATTACCGATAGATGTTGGAAATGAGATTCACAAGTCTCATATTACCAATGGATGGTAGAAATAAAATTCACAAGTCTCGTATTACCGATAGTACACGTTGTCGATCAGGGTTTCACATTACTGATCAGTAACAAAATAATGAATAGGGACTTCATGGGTATCTCATAATAAAAATAAAATAGAAATTCAAGATTGGATATCACCGAAAGTCAACCCATCTATTTCATAACATACCAATGGTGAAATTGTTTCATTACCGAACGGGTAAGATAAATGATAGAGTAAGGTACCGATGAGAAAATATTTGGACACGAAAATGTACCGACAGGTGTATGAAATGAGGGATCACAAATTCTATCTTACACTATTCACCAAGAACTTTCACAATTTTAATACCATCGGGGTCTCAGTATACCGACGGAAATTCCAATACAACTGGTGAGTAAATGACCAACAGGAGTATAGGAACCTAGTACTGACAGATATAAACTTCATCTTCTCAATACTGATAGGTGTCTCATAATTATCGATCGGCAGATGATTACCATCGACTACTGACTGGGAAATCAAAAATTTGAAGGACTGTTCACTGAACTTAGATCTCTACTGAACACTAAAATTTCCTCTAAGTACCGAACGGTTAAAATCCACCAAGTACCGATTGCCGAATACCCAAATAACCAACGGCTCTGGTGATTAGGACTCTAATGATCGGTAATTTAAAAATTTTAAAATCCATCAACTAAGTGTTTTAAAAAGTCATGACCATTCTGAATGAGAAAATTCACATTTTTACTCCCAATAATTATTCTCCCATATTTTCATAAATATAAAAATTTTCTAATAGTCCATTTAAGGTAAATATCATAATCTGGACGTATTCGGTGTTACAATTTTTACCCCCTAAAAAAAAATTTGTCCTCAAAATTTCAGTATTTGACCATTTCTCAAACGACTGGGGGTTCAGCTTACCTATGACTTCTTCAAACTCCTAAGTCATTTACTTTGCTAGAACCTTATCAACAACTCCTTAGCTTATTGCCCTTGGATTTCTATCAGTCAGACTCCAATATAATTGTCAAATATTTCTAACATCATGTAACTTGCTCAATGATACTCCCACATTTATCACATCACAATACTAACAATCATCACAATTCATTATACAAAATCAATACTCAAAATTAATTCATCAATTATCTCTATTGTGCAGTGATTCAATACTTCTAGTAAGCCTCAAAAATCAAAGGACACCAATAATATGCTTTTCAAAATCAATGAACTTATAATTGATGGAATTTACCTGTAGCAACATCAGGGATGTTCTGTTCCTCTTCATTGGTCATAGCATATATCCTAGTTTGGATTCGAGGTTGAGGACGATGGGGATTAGTAGCCACAGTGTTGCTGTCGGTCCCCGTCCTTAGAGTTGTGTTGGAAGGAGGTGCGACAGGGTCAGCTGGTCCACTTCTGGAACCACTAGGAAGATCAAGGTTTTGTTGGCTCCCTTGCACTTTCAAACCTAATTCAAGACAATCATACCGGAGATGACCCTCCTGTCCACAATGGAAGCATCTTCTAGGTTCATTACAAGGTCCATAATGGAATTTCTTGCAATTCTTGCAAGGGAATTAGTTGTTTCCGATTGACTTGGTTCCGGACACAGCACTAGTGTTCGGAACACTCTCTGAAAAAGTGTTGGCCCTGGGGAAAGCCAACGGATCCTGTGACAGAGGCACTACCATAAGAACTTGTACTCTTACTTTTCTTAGAACTCTGACCGGAAGTGGTTTCGGTTCTCCTTTTCCTTCCAAAGGCTTCTCTAGCCTTTCCTCTTTCTTCAACCATCTTCTCTACCCTCAAAGCTAGTTGCAAAACATCTTTAAAGGTATGGCCCTCGGTAACCGACATCTTTTCTGTAATACTCATTCAATCCTTCTTCGAACTTAAAGCATAAATATTCTTCGGAGGCCACAAACTCTGGGACAAACAATGATAACTCTCTCAGCTCAGTCTCATACTCAGCCACCGTCTTATTTCCTTGCCTAAGATGGAAGAATTCTTTCCTCTTCAAGTCCCGATAAAACCTAGTATAATACATCTCATCAAATTCCCTAAGAAACTCACTCCATGTAATGGGAGTAGAAGATCTCCTCTTTAAATTCTCCCACCAAGTATGGGCACTTTTGTCTAGCAACCTTACAGCCACCGTAAGTTTCATCTCATCATCCAACCTCATGTCAGCCACAGTTTCTTGAACCCTATTAATCCAATCCTTCGCTACCGTAGCATCACTAGTGCCCGAGAAAGTCTCACAGCCAAGTTGTCTTGCTTCCTTAATCAACTTGGACAGCTCAATGGTTGGACGACTAGTTGGTGCAACTACCGGTGGAGGAGGAGCTACTGGTGTTAGGGGAGTATTTGTGGGGATAGTAGTATTTGGCGGAAGAGTTTGTATTTGAGTTTGAGTTTGGAACTGAACACCATACTTGCTCCACCATTCCATACATTGTTGGAATGTAGCAAGTGGTGGCGGAGGAATCACAGACGGTGCAACCGACGGCTCGGGTGCACTAGGAGGAGGAGCATGGGATGATGATGTAGCCTCATGCTCAGAACGAGGAATCTCAGACAAAGTTCTTGTTTTCCGACGAGGAGCCATTGAATTTCTACAAGAGGAAAAATAATCTTAGCTCACTAAATTAGATAAACTAATAATGCACTCATGTCTAATGTAAAGACCCATAGGAGGCTTTCAAATCATTTTAAAACATTTTTGAAATATTTTAGAAGCACTTGAAAATATTGTAAGCATTTAAAAAATATTTCAAAACATTCAAAAATACTCGAAAACATCTAATAACTTCAAAACCTGGCTCTGATACCAATATAATTGTCACGCCCCGATCCGCGGGTCCGAGCACGTAACAATCGCCGCATTATCCCGAGACACAAGCGAACCCCACTCCGTATCCCGAAGTACCGCAAGGCATTTCCATCATCCAAAATATTTCAAAGTAATTCTGAATCATCCATCGGCCAACCTGGCCATCTCAATGGTTCTCAAGAAATCATAATAAAATTTGCAAACATAAAACAAGTAAACATTTAACATTCCAAAGTTTAACACTCAAAGTATAAATCTAGATTTTTAAAAAAACATGTATATAAAATATTATACAAAAAGAGTTTTAGAAAAACGCCCTCTAATGGGTCCGACTACATGCCACAAAATCCTCATCAAGAGGGACTAATACCGACAGTCGGTTCCGGACAGCTCTTCTCCTCGGCTGGCCCTAGCTACCGATCAAGTGATATGTCTCTACACTTCCTCTGAAAAGGGATAAGAGGAGGGGTGAGTATAGGAATACTCAGTGAGTGGAGTGCAATGATATAGCTGTGTAAGTGAATGAGTGGTGAGTGTGAAAGTAACAAATAATAATCTCAAAACAGATTTATATTCCAATGAAAACATCGAGTAGTCATTCAAACAATTATAGCAAGAGCCATGACTTTTCCAGAACACAATATACACTTTTCCATCAACCTGGGGCTTGCCTCAAAATCTCTCCACCGACGGCTTGGCCCGGACCATCCGGTGGAACCGCCAAGGGGTTTTCATTACCATCGGTCATAAAACATCAACCCCGACCTTGGCATTGGCTCGCGGCCTCTTCGGAGGTGCAACCGAATGGCCTCGAAATGGGGGCATCTCTCTACCGCCGCCTACCCCCTCAAGTCTACCAAGCTCTCCACGCTGCCCCCTCGAATCGGTCCGTGGAAGCTTAAACTCGACCGGTCATCTCATAACTGGGTGCTCACACCCCATATATGCACCATGGGGGCTCAGGCTCATGCCCCAAAACCAATACATAAACCATTTTTCAAATATCATATCACATGCCATAAAAATCAACAAGTTTCACAATTCATAAACTCATAAATGTTTCCGCAGGAAAAATCCAGCATGTTTCAAAATGAATCTCATGGCTTAGTTAAAACACATTTTTTTGGACATTCCACAATCACAAAACATTTCATAAAATCAGTTTAGAAAAATCATTTTGAAAAATCCTGAAAATTATTTCTCATTCACAAACACAACAAACCGTCCACTCATAATTCTCAGGGAGGGTAGTCACTCCCAGATCTGTCCACGGTAAAATAGTCTAACTTCGATCAGCTCAGCTCAGATCCTTGATTTGTCTCCAAAAATCCTTTTGATTTGGGTCACACCAAAACTCTTGGTTTTTCCTCTCTTTGTGACAGCACTAAACTCTTAGACTTTCCTTAAGATTCAAAACTAAGATCAATCTTTGAAGTGCTCATGTGTAATTTGAAACCTTTGATCTAGAGATTTGATGTTGATCGATTGGGTTTTGGAAGAAAAGAGAAAAGAGAGAAAGAACGAACAGAGAATACTCTAGAGAAAATGAGAAGTGTCTTTTTGTAGGTTCTGGAACTCCACTACTCCCTTTTATTTCCAACTCACTTTAAATAATTGCCTAGAAGTCCTCATCCACTTCTAATTTGCACATATATCTAATATATTATTTTAATTTATTGGGTTGATCCACCCGATGGGTCTAAATACTTGAACTTCTATTCTGTGAAAAAGATATATTCGGTGAAGAGAAGGGAGGGTTGAGAAAAAGAATACAAATTTAGGGGAAGTGACTATAAGTATTAAAAATTTAAAATATTTAGAATATAGGAGATATAATATGATTATACAATGTTTAGCCAAAAGGATTGGATGGCATGGAGGTTAAAATCTTTTTGCATAATTGGGAGGTCATGGGGTCATGGGTTCCATTCTCATGTGCAGCAACCGAAGGAGAATTTGTAAGTGAGTTTGAAGACTTGTTTGATGATTGCATGTTCGGTGGAGATTAAATGATAATAATAATAATAATAATAAATAAATAAATAAATAAACAAATGCATATGTTGACCGAAAGGGTGTGCAGGAAAGGACCGAACAACATTTTCTTCATGCAAGCAATTTCAAGTCTTCAGCTTATTTAGTCAAGTGACAATTTGAAGTGTGTTCAATATAGCGTTCGGCTATAGAAGGCAAGGGCCGAAGATGCAAGAACGAACAGCAAGACAGCAAGCAATGACCGAACAAGAAAATAAAATAAGGAACCGAACAGCTAAATGAGCACCAAACAGGGAAATGTTAATTTTTAACAAATACCGACAAGTATTGGAAATTTGGTTAGATTGTACCGAACAGCCAAAATGTGATAAAAAAAAAAAAGTCTCTCATTACCGATGGATGTTGGAAATGAGATTCACAAGTCTCATATTACCGATGGATGGTAGAAATAAAATTCACAAGTCTCGTATTACCGATAGTACACGTTGTCGATCAGGGTTTCACATTACCGATCGATAACAAAATAATGAATAGGGACTTTATGGGTATCTCATAATAAAAATAAAATGGAAATTCAAGATTAGATATCACCGACAGTCAACCCATATGTTTCATAACATACCAAAGGTGAAATTGTTTCATTATCGAATGGGTAAGATAAATGATAGAGTAAGGTACCGATGAGAAAATATTTAACCACGAAAATGTATCGACAGGTGTATGAAATGAGAGATCACAAATTCTATCTTCCACTGTTTACCAAGAACTTTCACAATTTTAATACCGACGGGGTCTCACTATACCGATGGAAATTCCAAAACAACTAGTGAGTAAATGACCAACAGGAGTATAGGAACCTAGTACCGACAGATATAAACTTCATCTTCTCAATACTGATGGGTGTCTCATAATTATCGATCGACAGATGATTACCATCGACTACTGACTGGAAAATCAAAAATTTGAGGGACTGTTCACTGAACTTAGATCTCTACTGAACACTAAAATTTCCTCTAAGTACCGAACGGTTAAAATCCACCAAGTACCGATTGCCGAATACCCAAATAACCGACGGCTCTAGTGATCAGGACTCCAATGATCGGTAATTTAAAAATTTTAAAATCCATCAACTAAGTGTTTTAAAAAGTCCTGACCATTCTGAATGAGAAAATTCACATTTTTACTCCCAATAATTATTCTCCCACATTTTCATAAATATAAAAATTTTCTAATAGTCCATTTAAAGTAAATATCATAATCTGGACGTGTCCGGTGTTACAAAGGTGCTGGAGGAAATGATTTAAATGGGGATTTCTTAATATAGAAGACAGACAAAAGGAAGATATAAAGCTATAGTGGCCCTAGGTGATTACAAGACTTTAGGAGGTCAAAATCACTGATTGAGAACCAATTAGTTCAATAAAATAGTTTAGGAAATTTACTTTCACAATGAAGGAGGCCAAGTTTTAGTTGATTACATCTTCTGTACATAATCTCTGATTGGTTGTGGATTTGTCTGCAACGTGCTGAATGGTGTTATAGTTATACCAAGAGCAAGAGGGCCTTCGACAGATATGTAGCCTTCAGCAACTCCTCTGTTGATCACTTGATAATTTAAGGGCTTTAAAATATTTTACGCCTACAGGCAACCTTGTACAATTACCAATTTTGTAAGTACATTAGAGTGATTCTTCATTGCAATTGGAGTGTTACCAATAGACTGTTGAATCATATATAGAACTAAGCAAAACTATTCAATTAATGATGAGATTGTAATCGCAAGATTCTAGGTTTCGATCTTCTAGCAATTACTATTAAGCACTTGTAATTGCATGGGAAGAGTTATTATGAAGCACTTGTAATTGCATAAACTCTAATTTTTTCCTGTATAGAAATGCATTTGTAGTAAATCCTCCAACAATGGCTATCAAGCAATTAACTTATAGGATTGAGGGTTCAACTATTCAAAATACAGATCTCTTGCACAACCCATAAATTGCCAGCAGCTACTTGGAGCCAAACTAGGAGTAGCTGCTGCTCATGTGCATTATCCCATACAAGTCCAACTTCGCTATCAAAATTAGTGTGTAACATCAATAAATTAAGCATTTTCAAGCACGGGGGGAGTATCTGGAAGCCTGATTGAAGAGCTTAGTCATTGCATTTGGTATACTTCTGTCTCCTTATATTCATTTTGCATAACTTCAGACAACAGACCACTAACTCTTGGTCACTGCATGCATGCCAACCACACAATCCAATTCCTTTTCCAGAAGCGTCGCTGGACATACCAAATGATAAGTTTTTTCAAATCCAGCTAGAATTTAACACCAGTTACGAGTAGTTATCACCAGTAAAGTTATTATTAGTAAAGTTAGTGCTAGTTGCTGCAAGTTACCACTACTTATTATTACTACTTACCACTAGTTATCAGCAGTGATACAAGTTACAAAATTAACACACTTATAGCAACCTACCATATCTCAATCTTACTATCATTGCAAAATTAGTCCGGTTTAGGGGTAGTGCTAAATAAAAAAAAAAAAAACAACAAAAATCAAAGTACAAACAAAACCAAAGTCAGACAAAGATGGGTGTAGAAGTAGTTAATTCTTTAAACTTATTAGAGCAGCCGCAACTCCAACTCCTATTCCAATGTATAATAATATAACCATCCATTACTACACTTTATCATGGTAATTTCGTACTTATAACACTAAAATCTTTACATAGTATTTCACTACAAACTTTACCACACACTAACTTACTATAGCCACTATTGAAACAAATAGTTTCTAAAACTCTCTGCCATATTTATTTACCAGAAATAGTAAGTGTTCGAATTGAATAGACTTTATGAAGATGATATTTTTGAGTAGACAGTAAAAAGAGTCATATCAATATTGTTTTCAAACAGTTCCTAAAATTCTGTCAAATTTACTAAACATAAACGATAACTGTCAGAATTAAGTATAACTTATGAAGACGATATGCTTAAATAGCAAGTAAAAATAGTCACATCGAGACTATTTTCAAATCATCTCTAAACTTCTGCCATATTTACTAACCACAAAAGATAAGTGTCTGAATTGAATATAATTTTAAAAGCCAGTATATTATATGAGTTAGTATTGATGTAGAACTTATACAGATGATATGGTTAGGTAAACATTAAAAACAATCATGTAGTGATAGTGTTCAAACCATCCCTAAAACTCTTGAATATTTAACGACCATAAATAATAACTGTCAGAATTGAATAGAACTTATGAAACTGGTATGCTTAAGTAGACAGAAAAAAGAATCATATCAAGACTATTTTTAAACCGTCCCTAAAACTTTGCCATATTTACTAACCATAAATGATTTTGCGTCAGAATTTAACGAGGTTTTAAAGACCGTACAATATATAAGTTAGCATATATATAGAGCTTATGCTAATGGTTTGTTTAACTAGATAGTAAAGAAGAGTCATATAGAAACATTTTTCAAACCATCTCTAAAACTCTGTCATATTTTCTGATTATAAATAATAACTATTAGAATTGAGTAGAACTTATGAAAACGATACACTTAAGTAGTAAGTTAAAATAGTCATATTGAAAATGTTCTCAAACCATCTCTAAAGCTCTACATATTTACTGATTACAAAAGATAAGCGTCTGAATTGAGTATAGCTTTTAAAGACTGTATAATATTTGAGTTCGTATCGATGTAGAACTTATACAGACGGTTTGGTTAGGTTGACAGTAAAAATAGTCATATAGTGACCGTTTTCAAACCGTCCCTCAAACTCTAGATAATAACTCTCAGAATTGAATAGAACTTATGAGATTTGTATGCTTAAGTAGACAGAAAAAAGAAAAATATCGAGACTATTTTTAAATCGTCTTTAAAACTCTGTCATTTTTATTAACCACAAATGATATGCGTCAAAACTGAACATAAGTATTAAATACTGCACAATATATAAGTTAGCATAGATATGGAATTTATCCCGATGGTATGGTTAACTAGATTGTAAAAAAGGAGTCATATAGAGACATTTTTCAACCCGTCTCTAGAACTCTGTCATATTTACTTACCACAAATAATAACAGTCAGAATTGAGTACAACTTATGAAGACAATATGCTTAAGTAGCAAGCAAAAATAGTCTTATCGAGACTATTTTTAAACCTTCTCTAAAACTCTAACATATTTACTGACCACAAAAGATAAGTGTTTCAATTGAATATAACTTTTAACGACCGGATAATATATGAGTTAGGAAAGATAAAGAACTTATGTAAGATGGTATGGTTAAGTAGATAGTAAAGAATAAACATATAGAGACAGTTAAATAACAGTCCCTAAAACTCTATTATATCTACCGACCACAAATAATAACTGTCAGAATTGAATAGAACTTACGAAACTGGTATGCTTATGTAGACTGTAAAAAGAATCATATCGAGACTGTTTTCAAACCGTCTATAAAACTCTACCATATTTACTAACCACAGATGATAAACTTCAAAATTGAACATATGTCTTAAAGACTGTACAATGTATAAGTTAGCATAGATATACAACTTACGCATTTTTCAAATCGTCTCTAAAACTTTGCCATTTTTACTAACCACAAACAATAATCATCAGATTTGAGAGAAACTTATGAAGACGATATGATTAAGTAGTGAGTAAAAGTAGTCATATCAAGACTATTTTCAAATCGTTTCTAAAAGTCTGTCAAATTTACTGATCACAAAAGACAAGCAATTCAATTGAACATAACTTTTAACGACTGGATAATATATGAGTTAGGATTGATGAAAACCTTATGCAGACAGTATGCTTATGCAAATAGTAAAGAATAGACATATAGAGACAGTTTCCAAACCATCTCTAACACTCTACCATATCTACCGACTATAAATAATAACTGTCAGAATTGAATAGAACTTACAAAACTGGTATGCTTAACTAGACTGTAAAAAGAGTCAAATCGAGACTGTTTTCAAACCGTCCCTAACACTTTGTCATATTTACTAACCATATATGATAAGCGTCAGAATTGATCATATGTTTTAAAAACTGTACAATGAATAAGTTAGCATAAATATATAACTTATGTCCATGGTATGGTTAACTAGATAGTAAAGAAGAGTTATTTAGAGACATTGTTCAAACCATCTCTAAAACTTTGTCATATTTACTAACCACAAATAATAATCGTCAAATTTCAGTGAAACTTATCAAAACGATATGCTTAAGTAGTGCGTAAAAGTAGTCATATCGAGATTGTTTTTAAATCGTTTCTAAAACTCTATCATATTTACTTACCACAAAAGATAAGCGTTTCAATTGAAAATAACTTTTAACGACTGGAAAATATATGAGTTAGGATAGATGAAAAACGTATGCAGACGGTATGGTTAAATAAATAGTAAAGAATAGACATATAAAGACAGTTAAATAACAGTCCCTAAAACTCTACCATATCTACCGATAACAAATAATAACTGTCAGAATTGAATAAAACTTACGAAACTGGTATGCTTAACTAGACTGTAAAAATAATTAAATCGAGACTGTTTTCAAACTGTCCCTAACACTCTACCATATTTACTAACCACAAATGATACTCGTCAGAATTGAACATAAATTTTAAAGACTGTACAGTGAATAAGTTAGCATAGATATACAACTTATATCCATAGTATGGTTAACTAGATAGTAAAGAAGAGTTATTTAAGAGACATTTTTCAAATCGTCTCTAAAATTTTGTCATATTTACTAACCACAAATAATAATCGTCAGATTTATGTGAAATTTATGAAGACGATATGCTTAAGTAGTGAGTAAAAGTAGTCATATTGAGACTGTTTTCAAACCGTTTCTAAAACTCTGCCTTATTACTGATCACAAAAGATAAGCGTCTAAATTGAACATAGCTTTTAAACACTGTATAATATATGAGTTAACATAAATGTAAATTTATGCAGACAGTAGGATCAGGTAGACAGTAAAAATGGTCATATACTGACTGTTTTCAAACCGTCTCTAAAAGTTTTATATTTACAGACCACAAATAATAACAGTGAAAATTCAACATCGCTTTTTACAAATGATTGTCCAACATTTACTGACGATTGCTAAACTTTTCCTAACAAATAATATTATACCGTCATAAAATATATACATTTCCTAACGGTTTCATCACAAGTGTTGCTATACACTATAAAAAACGGTCACTATATGTCACCGCCTATAAATATTACCGTCACCCAAATGCTTTAATTTTGTAGTGTACAATATAGGCATCATATATATTTTGCTAAAATATTCACCTTCCATAAATTGAACATCCATCCAAACTCCCTAAGATTTATAATACTCCTCCTTTGATATCCATTACATAGAAAATAGGTATCGTTAGAATTTTAATAGGAAAAAAAAACCAGTAAGAAAAAATTTTAGTTAATAAAAAAGAGTGCACTATTCAAAGTGTTTGATAATATACTTATTCCCCCTATTGAGAATATCCCTTGAGATCTTTAAGATGATATATTATGATTCTTTTTACTAATTTTTTAAAGGTAGTAGTCGGCAAAGATTTCATAATTAAATCTGTTAAATTTTCACTTGATCAGATTTGTTAAACATTTATATCACTATTCTTCTGAAGGTCATCAGCAAAAAAAGAATCTTAGTGAAATATGTTTTGTTCTATCGCTTTTGATATATCCTTCCTTGAATTGATCGATCCATGCTGTATTATTCTCATATAAGACCGTCAGTGCCTCTTTTCCTGAAGATAAATCACAAACTCCTCATATGTGCTGAATCACCATGAAATAGCTATACCACCATATATGAACACATATCCAATTTATAATCGAGTATTATGAGGATTAGATGTGTACTCTGCATCTGTAAATCTAATCAAATCAATTTTATATAGTTTAGAAAAGTACAGACCCATATCTTTTGTACTTTATAGGTAACAAAATATATGTTTAACCTCATTCTAATGTCTTCGGTTAGACAAAAGTTATACCTCACTAATAAGTTGATAGAAAATAATATATCAAATCGTGTATTAATAGCGAAATATATGAGTGCCTAATTGCACTTAAGTATGATACTTTAGGATCAAAAATCTCCTCATTATTTTTTTCGAGGTTGGAAAGTGTCTTTATTTATATCAAGTAACCTCACAACTATTGGGGGCTCAGTAAATGCATTTTGTTTATATAAAATTGTTTTAGCACATGTTCTATATAAATTGTTTGATACACAAGAATCACATCCTTTAAATTTTCTATCTGTAATTCAATACAAAATTTTGTTTTTCCAAAATCTGTCATCTCAAATTTTTTATTCAAACACTCTACTACTATCAAGATTTCATCAAAAGTTCCAATGATATTCAGATCATCAATATATACTGCAACAATAGTAAAATCAAATCCAGATATTTTTATAAAAATATATAGACAAATGGATCATTCTTAAATCCATCCTTTAACAAATATTCACTAAGGTAGTTATACTACATGTGATCAAATTGTTTTAATGCATATAAAGATTTGTTTGATTTGATTGAATAATGTTCTCAAGAACTGAAAATACATGCTTCTGGCGGTTTAAATCCTTTAGGGAGTTTCATATAAGAGTTATTATCAAGTAGACCATATAAATAAACTGTAACAATATTCATTAAACACAATTCAAGTCCCCTTTGTATAAGCAGACTGATTAGAAATCAAAAAATAGTCACATCCATCATAGAAGAATATGCGCATCATAATCAATACCAAGTCTTTGTGAAAAACCTAGTGTAATTAAACGTGTTTTATATTTCAAAATTTTACCTTTCTAATTTTAATTTTGTACGAAAACCCATTTGTATCTACTAATTTTGCACCAATAGATGTACGGACTTTCAAAAACATTTCTTTTGTCAAAATTCTACCTCAATTGCATCTTTCTATTTCAACCAATCATATCTATGTTTTCATTCCTCAATAGACCTTGGTTCAAGATCCTCATCATCATCCATAAAATTTAGTGCTACATTGGACGCAAAAACATCATCGATGTTGATTTTATTTCGATTCCATATTTTTCTTGATATAACATAATTTATCAAGATTTCTTTATTTTCACTAATTTTAGATACCTGACTTTCTTCTGAAACTATAATGTCAGTTATATCTAGGGGCCTTTTTGTAGACTCTTCTTGGCCATCTTGAATTTTTGCTCCTTTTCTCTTTCAAGAATTCTTATCTTTGGAACTGACCAGTCTTCCACGTTTTAGGCATGCTTTAGACTCATTAGCAACAAGAGAATGTCTTTTTGGGATATCAATTTTAATTGGAGTATTAGCAGCTGATATATGTGACTTTGTCACTTTTTTTAGATTAATAAATGTATCTAACAATTGATTTGCTAAATTTTGTAAATGAATTATCTTTTAAACTTCTAGTTCATATTGTTTTGTCCAAGTTTCAAGATAAGATAATGATTATTTATTCTAACTTATCTCTTTTTCTAGATACCTATTTTCTCCCCTAATATTGGGAGACTGATTCATCAAAGTGATAATCAGCAAATCTAGCTATAAATAAATTCCTTGTTGATGGTTCTAAATATTTAATTATAAATGGGGATTCATATCCGACATATATTTCTAATTTCTTTTGAGGGCCCAATTTAGTATGCCGTGGTGAAGGAATTGTAATATATATAGCACATCTGAAAATTTTTAAATAAGAAATTTTTGGTTCCTAACCAAAAACCAATTGTAAAGGGGAGGACTTATGATAATTTTTGACTGAAGACGAATTAGTACTGCTGCGTACAAAATAGCATGACCCAATTAAAAATTAGGAGTTTTCATCTCATTAGTAATGGTCTTGTGATTAATTGAAAACGTTTAATAAATGATTCTACAAGGCTATTTTGTATATAAACATGCATTACAAGATGTTCAACATTTATCCTAATAGACATACAATAATCATTGAAAATTTGGGAAATAAATTCACCAACATTGTCAAGACGAATTGTCTTGATGCAATAATCTGGAAAATATGTTCATAATCTAATTAACTGAACAAATAATCTTGCAAATGCCAAATTATGAGTTGATAATAATGATACATATGACCACCTAGTTGATGCATTAATTAAAACTATAAAATATCTAAAAGGTCCATATGATGGATGTATTGGCCAACATTTATAATCTTATATATGTTATAGAAAAGTAAGGGATTCGGTCCCTATCTTAGCCGATGATAGTGGAACAATTAATTTCCCTTGAGAACATGTAGCACATGGAAAATCTTTTGATTGAAGAATCTATTGCCCCTTTATCAAATGTCCAGATGAATTTTCAATTATTTTTTGCATCATTATCGATTTGGCATGGCCTAACCGGTCATGGCTAACAATAAGGTCTGTAAGCTTCAAGTTAGTGACCACATATGTTTTAATTGTTCTAATTTTCAAGTAATGCAAATCAAAGGAAAATGTTAGTAATTTTCCTAATAACCTTTTATCACCCAAAATTATACTCATAATATGAATGTACTCAATGTTTTCTTCACTTGTATCTTTGTTGGTCCCTATGTAATCAAAAAGAGGGTTGAATTGATTGGTTTAAAATTCTAGATTTTACTAAACTTAAAATTTCAATTAAGCCAAACTATATGAATTATGCAAATGAAAATACAAAAATTAAAGAGTAAGGATAGAGAGATCAAACCCGATTTATAGTAGTTCGGACTTGTATCTACGTCCACTCTTCCAGCTCAGCAAGTCAGGGTCCAGCAATAACTAATTTTCACTATGTAAAGAAAGTTATAGAATCATGTACAATACTGTAATATTGACAATCTGTACCATCCCTCTTGAAGATAACTTAGTCTAGTAATAACCCAATCCAAACTCTCTTACACCAACCTATCAACCCAAGAAAATGTTTCTCATACTCTCCTTAAACTTATTGAAGCTTTACAATACAAACAAACATAAAACAATATCAAAAAAAAAAAAAAAATCCAGCAATCAGATTTACATGTTGTTCAAGCAACTTATTTTCAAATCTAATATCTCACTCTCAAGATATCGAAATTGATCTGTAAAATATGTTAAATATTCTCTATATATAACACTTTAAATTCCAATAAGTGTCCCTCAAAAACTGTTGATCATCGTGAAGTTATAAAGTTGCAAACATGTCTTCCTAGCTACTTTTACAATAGTAAAAAATCTGATTAACTTCCTGATTTCATGTTTGATTTTCTTCACCATATGATCTAATTTTTACTTCTGTAAATATTCAAATTTAAATACCACAATCTCTCTTTAATTTGATATTTTCAAATTTTAAAATGGTGGACTATTGGAGAAGTTATAAGTAGAAAAACTTTCCATAAAAACCAGTAATTTACTTCTGAAAAATAGCTCCAGAATCTGAACATTATTTTTACCTTCGGTGAAAAACTGATTTTGAACCCTCCAAATAATTTGAATTTGAATACTCCATTCAAATATGTTTAGGATTAAGTGTAGCTCCCGATCAATACTTAATTTGATGAGTTAGATTTTGAAAAAAAATTAAAATAGTAGCAGTACATAGTAGTTTTAAAATTCGACTGCTTCTATCCAGTTTACTGATTCTACCCAGTTTCTGTTTCTACCCAATTTATATTCTTTTAAATTCTTATAGAAATTCTCAAACATGTATTAGTTGAAAAAATAAACATTTTAAAGATCTGCATACCTAGTAAACTCATTAGTAACACATATAGGGTTTTGTTATCATCACAACATTAGCGTTTGACAATAATTTTCTTAATAATTTCCCCCTTTTTGATAACAATAAAACCATAAAGAAAAATTGAAAAAAAAAATTGCTCATAAATGCTCAATATCTTACTTCCCCTTATTTATGAACATATAAATATTTTGTTATTTCCCCCTTAATATGTGCATAATTTTTCATAATTTTTTTAATATATATCTCCCCCTTTTTTATTTCCTCAAAAATAAGAAAGATTAATTTCAGATTCAAAATTAAATATATTCATTTTTCTTCTTCTTTTTATTATCATCAAAAATACAATATATATATATATTCTCCCCCTAGATTAGACATTCATTTTTTATTTCTTTTTTTTGTTATCATAAAAAAAAAAACACAAAACCAATTTTTATAATCTCATAGAAATAATAAATTCAACACCAAGTATTTTTAGAATTATCAAAACAGTTTCAGCATTATAGAAAATTCAAAATATTGAATACAAATTTTTTCAAAAATCATAAAAGCTCTTATCATTTTCAGATATAAGATTTAAGCACAATAATTTTCTATTGACACATATTTATCTATACTTTTAGGTTTTATGCTAGACAATAATTAAAAGTGATTTTTGACCAACTTCTTTTGTTTTTATCTATATCGCCAATAATATCATTTTATGAGTGACCAGATGAAAATTTTCAGTTTATAATGACTTCTTCCCTAAACTCATTTTCAAATTCTACACCTTTATTTTTATCATTTTCATGGAGGAATTCTTGTATTCTCATTATTTTTTTTCATTTATATATCAACTTTTTTTTAACATCCATTCAAAGGATCATCCATTCATAGGAATCTAAATTAGTTTTGGTTCTCTAGAAAACAAGTTTGTGTTTGAAATAAATTTTTCTTGATTATTATTAAACTTGTTTAAGAAACAAAATCAAGCAATATGTCCAATTCTATGACAATAGTAACATAAAAAAGTATTTTTCTTTTTTTCTAAAAATCTTTCGTATATCTATGTTTTACATATGAAAAATCAGATTTTTGAAATTTAGAAAAGTTCCTAAAATTTCTGTAAAAATAGGTGAGTTTATAACTTTTTCTACCCCTAAAGGCTGTATTTCTATGATCACTGCTTCTATCTCTGATTTCTGCAGTCTGAAGTTTTCTATATTCTGCATTTTTTGTTGCTCTTACAAAACTGTTTTATTAGCTTGTAATCCAGATATATTTTCAAAATTATACCCTAAACAATTTTAGAAAAATCATATCTTTGAATTGCAAAAAACCAAGTTAATTTTTCATTACTTTCATTGAATTTTCGGAATATGTTTTTAATGGATATGGATATATCTTCTACTCTAGTTTTCAGCAAGTATACTTTATATTTCATAGCAGAATTTTTTAATTTTACAAATTCATTTTCAAACCTTAAGACAGAATTTTTACTATTTAATATTTCATTTTTAGACCTTAAGATTGACAGTTGATTTTTCGCAACATAAGTTTTACTATTTAAGATTCCATTTTTCAGACCTTAAAATTGTCAATTCAAATTTTAATTTATCAAGTTCAAAATTCAAAACATTATTTGTTTGTTTCAAAGGTTCTTTCTCATTTTCTAAGTCTTGTATTCTGCTTCTAAACTCAGAAATCAACCTTAGTATATTGTCTTCATCAAAATTAAAATCATCACAATATTCAGAGTCAGAATTTACCTGAGAATCTGCTATTAAACAGAGATTTACTTTATCATGACCTTCTAAATTTTCTGAATTTGATTCTGAACATGATTCATCCAAGTCACTCCAGATAGCCATCATTGATTTTGCTTTCTTTTGAAATTTCTTTACCTTCTTTGCAAGGACTGGATATTCATATTTGATATGTCTTGATTTCTTGCACTTATAACAGACAATCTCTTCATGTTGTTCTTTTATTTTGCAGCTATTTTCTACATCATATTTAAACTTTTGGGAGAAATTAGAGTTCTTAAATTTATTGAACTTTTTATCTCTCTTTTAAGGACACGAGACAGCCTTCTAGATAACAAATTTAGTTCATCCTCACGGCTATCATTTTCATCAGATTGTGCTTCCTTCTTTATCGCGAGTACAATAACTTTTTTCTTCTCAGCATTTTTTGCAGAATAATGTAATTCTGCTTTATAAGTTATAAGTTTCCCTCTTAGTTCATTTAAAGACAAATTTGACAGGTCTTGAAGCTACTCAATTGCTATTTTTTTTGCATCACAAGCTCTAGGAAGAATTCTTAAAACTTTTCTGACCAAATCTGTGTCTAAAAATCCTTTTCCAAGAGACTCCAATTCATTTGTGATGGATGTGAATCGATTAAAAATGTCTTTTACTTATTCTCCTTGTTGAAAATTAAATAATTTATATTCTTGTATTAGAAGGTTAATCCTAATATCTTTAACTGTCCTTGTGCTTTCAAGAGTGATGCACAATTTGTCCCAAAATTTTTAGGCTATAGATTAAGAAGAAACAAGGTTAAATTATATGGGAGAAATAGCACATAAAATTAAATATTTTGCTCTAAAGTTTATTGAGATCTTTCTCTTATCTTCCTTTGTTATGATTGGGGGTTTAAAATATAAATTTTCAGAGTAAATATCCTCCCAAACATCATAATCTGTGGCTTTAATAAAGGTCTCCATCCTACACTTTCAATGAAAAAAATTTACTCCATTAAAATAAGGAGTTTTATTAGTAGATTGGCCAAGAGTTAAGTGTGATGTCATTGGATCTTTGGTTCAAAAGTTAGCACTTTTATGGAGTTGAGTACTAACTCTGATACCACTTGTTGGTCCCTATGCAACTAAGAATGGGATATTTTACTCCACTTAAAATCTCAATTAAACTTATAGTCAAATTATATAAATTATGCAAATAAAAATGCAGAAATTAAAGAGTAAGGATAAAGAGATCAAACCTGATTTATAATGGTTTGGCCTTATATCTACATCCACTCTTTTAACTCAGCAAGTCAGGATCCAGTGATAGTTAGTTTTCACTATGTAAAGAGAGTTACAGATGCATGTTCAATACTGTAATGTTGACAATTTGCATATTCCCTCTTGAAGATGACTTAGTTCAGTATTAAACCAATCCAAACTCTCTTACACCTAACCTATTAACCCAAAAGAATGTTCCTCACACTCTCCCTAAACTTATTGAAACTTTACAACACAAATAAATATAAAACAATATAAAAAAAAATCCAACATTCAGATTTACAGGCTGTTCATGTAGTTTACTTTCAGATCTAATATCTCAATCTCAAGACATTAAAATTGTTCTATAAAATATGCTAAGTTTTATTTTTATATAGCACTTTAAATCTCAAGAAGTGTCCCTAAAAAACTGTTCATCCTCATGAAATTATAAAACTGCAAACATGCCTTCCCAGACACTTTTATAGTAGTAAAAAATTCGATTAACTTCCTAATTTCATGCTTGATTTTCTCCCCCATATGCTCAAATATTTACTTTTATAAATATTCAAATTTAAACACCAACAATCCCTCTTTAACTTGATATTTTTGAATTTTAAAATGGTAGACAATTGGAGAAGTTATAAATAGCAAAACCTCCCTAAAAACCAGTAATTTACTTCTGAAAAATAGTTCCAAAATCTGAATATTATTTTTACTTCCAGTGAAAAGCTGATTTTGAACCCTCCAAATAATTTAAATTTGAATGCTCAATTTAGACATGTTTAGAATTAAATGTAGCTCCCAATCTATATTTAATTTGCTGAGATAGATTTTGAAAATAAATTAAAATAGTAGCAGTACACAGCAGTTCTGAAATTCGACTACTTCTACCTAGCTTACTACTTCTACCTAGTTTCTGTTTCTATGCAGATTCTGTTCTTTTAAATTTTCATAGAATTTCTCAAATATGTGTTAGTTGAAAGAATAAATATTTTAAAGACCTGTACACTTAGTAAACTCATTAGTAATATAGATATGATTTTGTTATCATCAAAATATTAGCGTTTAACAATAATTTTCTTAACAATCTCAATATAGTACCCGTTTTTATGGTTATCTTTAAAACTTAATAAATTTCTTTGAAACTTGAGAGAGTGTAATGGTTCATCAGTTTCAAATTTGGTTCCTTTAGTCAAGAATATATTAACTCTTCCGGAGTCTTCTATCAATTTTGTACTACCAGATATAGCATTAACATTGACCTCTTATATTCTCAGATAAGAAAAATATTTCTTATTTTTTAATATAGTGTGTGCAATGACACTGTCTAGAGACATATATCTCCACCATTTATTATGAATCAAACCAAGAGAGTATCTATTTTTTAATAAACAGACAAATATTTTAGAATTCATGACAACATTAATATTAGTAAATTCTAAGAAATTTATTTTCGTAACAAAATATATTTACTTAAAATAAACAAATCAACGTAATAAAATATTTAAATATGACAAATATTTTAGAATTCAATATGTTTAAAATAAAGTACAATTATATCCGAGTGAGTTTTAAGAAATTTATTTTTGAACACTCCCATTACCAATCAAGTGGTCAATTTTTCCTTCACGATGTGAGAAGGAATCAGCATCATCTAGATGGGTGACATCAACACCACTATAATCAAAATCATCATCTCCACAAGCAAAATTTGACTCAACTTTCCATCTTTACTAGCAAAATTGGTTTCTATCTTCTTTTCTTTATCCTTTAGTAATTGTTGATAGATCTCGACAAGATGTTTTGGTGTGCAACAAGTACATGACCAATGACCTTGGCCTCCACAATGATAGCACAAATTATCCACAATCCTTTTGTATTTCCCACTTTTATCTTTGTCATGTTTCTATCCTTATGTTCCCACTTTTGCTGAGTGTATGTGTTCTTAGAGTGACCACCTTGATGACTACCTCGACAGCATTTGCGTCCATGTGCATGACCACGACTATTACTACTAGCATGGCCTTATCATTTCTCTTATATGTTGTTGCATTTGCTTCAGAAAATAGAGCAGATCCAATTGGATGGGTCTCGTGATTTTTCATCAATAACTCATTATTTTACTGAGCCACAAGTAGACATGAAATCAGTTTAGAGTATTTTTCATGGTATTGTTGCTACAGGAGTACATTAGATGTGTGAAAGGTGGAGAATGTTTTTTCTAACATATCTTCATCAGTAATCTTTTCTCCACATAACTTTAATTATGAATTAATTCTAAGTGTAGCTGAGTTATACTCACAAATTTAAAATCTTGTAATCTCAGATGTATCCAATTATAACGAGTTTTCTTATGGTCATATCTCTCCTTTAGACTAATCCAAAGAATAAGCAGGTCCTTAACAGTCAAATATTCAGTTTTAAGTCCTTCATGGAGGTGAGAAAAAATATCATTGCTTTGGCCTTATCTTGACTAGATGCTTTGTTTCTTTCTTTGATGGTACCTCCAAGACCGTTTGCATTTAGATGAACTTCAACATCTAACACTCATGATATATAATTTTTTCTCCTAGTATCAAGAACCACAAATTCAATTTTCGCAAAATTCGACATTATCAACTATAACAAGTGAGGAGAAAATAAATATATATAATTTTTTTTAATGAAAGCTCATTGATAAATACGCCCAAATTTACGTCTTATAAAAGACTTTTAGATCAATAACCTGCAAAATCTGGTTTTCAGTCTATATACTTAATCGATAATAAAATTATTAAACTGAGAAAACAATGAACACAACAAAACTATGATAGTTTCTTTTTTAATGTGAAACATTAGGCTAAACTACAAATACGGAGTATATTTTAGAAAAATCACAATTTTCAATAAAATATGTATATAAAATGATAATAAAAGTTATAAAAAAAATTCATACTAAAGAGAACTTACTCTTCAATAGTGAGAATTTCGTGCTCGGTCAGACAGATGTACGTGCTAATAATGTGTTGTAAACTAAAAAGAATAATAGTAAAAAAAAACAGAAAAAATATAGAGAGAGAGAGAAAAAAAAATTCTTATTCACTTGTATATAAAATGAAATTATAAAAAGGTATTTATATAAATCAGGATGTGTACGTAATGGAAAGTTTTAAAATTAAACTAATTAAATATTCTTGTGATATTTTTATATTATGATATTTGAAATAATATAATTACATATATAAAAAAATATTACTAATAGCAATATTGACATCATATATACATTTTTAAAATATTTATTTTCTATACATTGGACATTAATCTAAATTTTTATGGGTTTATAACAAAAATCTCACTATTAACTCTTCATCAAATCAAATCCATATAATTGTTATATAATTTAATTATCAAAGGATGATGAAAAAAGAAAAACCCCACATCACCCATCTAACTTTATTTATTTATTTATTTATTAATTTTTTTTGTGGGGCTTGCATCATAATTAATAAGGAGACTATTATTGCTCCATCCAGAGTAGCAGTGTATTTGTTTTGACTGTATTATTCCAGCTGCTAGTCGACCGGCAAGCAATCATCTGTCTTACTTTAATTTGTTTACTCCGATGTCTTTTCACTTTTTTTATTATGTACATTTATTTGTCTTTTGCAAATTGATGCTCGTCTTGTTCTTCCCCTAAACACAGACAAACGAAGTACTGGCATTGCATCATCTGTCAACAAAATTAGACTCAACTGTGTGTGGGGTTAGGTTGGCCTGTTGGAACAGTGGGTCTATGAGCCTAACTAGCACAAAATAATAGATTTTAGGAGGGGAAAAAAAAATGGGGAACATCACCATGCCTAATGTTAAAGCGCAAACCTTGTACTTGAGATCTGCCTTTGAAAAGCTCATGAACCAACATTTTGGGTGAAGGTGCGGTGGACGAACGATTCAAGCGCTACGCCGAGAAAGTTTCAGCTTCTCCATTTTTCTTAAAGATCTACCGGTCATATATGCACTTCTTAAGCGCAAGGATTTCTAGCTAAGTAGCTGGCAGGAAATGCCATGTGGGATACCCATAAAGCTTTGAGTGAGGGAGGGAGTGTTTGGAAAATAAATGTGATCCTAAGGTAAGAAAACTGGGAAGTTATAGAAGATGTGTGGTATATCATATGTGGTGTACTTGTCATTTATGGAGCTTAAATTAGATATAACTTGTAAGCGTGACAAATATTAAATAATAAAGTATTTTGGCTTATTTCTATCAGACAATAAATGGTCTTGTTATATATACCTTCGTTATTATCTACAAATAATATATATATATATATATATATATATATATATATATATATATAGATATAAAAGATGAGCTTTTCAAGAGAGAAATTCCATTTGATTTTGTCCACCAAACACATCTAATTTCTTCTATGAATGTGTTAAATATTAATCTTATCTCGAATCACAAGGGAAACTACAAGCGGCTGTCCAATGGACTCGAGGGATGTTAAACGATAGATATCGATATATATATATAGATATATAGATATATAGATATATAATATAAATTAAACAAAAATGCAGATATTGAGTAGGAGCTACCCTTTTCTGCTAAAGATATCAGATTTCTATATAAAAAAAAAAAATGATATTTTATAACAATACATAAAACGAAAATATAAACAAATACATAAATATTTAAAATATAAAAATTTTTATATAAATATTAATTATTTTATAGAAATAATAAAATCATCATATTTTATAAGAAAAATTTAAAATAATCAAATTTATAATTATTAATTATAAAATAAATAACATTAAAATTATAATTATAATTAAATAAATAAATAACATAGTAACTATGAAAAAATATGTATAGAAATATAAAAATATAAAAATTTTTGTGTAAATAATAATTAATTTAAAATATCGAAATATTTTGAAATAAAAAATATTTCAAAATCGAGGAAACATTAGTGTTAGCGTTGAAGTTTCCTTGCTCCTCGGCTACCTCAACATTTTTTAATATTGAGTGGCATGTGCATTACTAATAGAAATAACTTGAGATACGGTTTTGTTTGTCTTTTATTCATTTTTTTTTTTTTAATTTAGTCTTAAATGTAAAAATATATATATATTTTATTAAACCTTAAATAGGTCAAGTCCATGATAACATTACCTTGGCTGTGTGGGGTCGTTGTCGGTCGCGAGGAAATGTTCATCTGACCGAGGAAGATGGAAAAAGGGGGAGAGGGAGCGGATGATTTATCTAGTTGTGGAGGGCCGGAATCCATCTCTAAGAAATTCATAAAACCTCGGTGGTATTATTATTTATGCGACATCTTCCGATCAATTTGGCCCATAACTTGGTTTTTCCCATTTTCTCCGTACGCAATATAGGACAAATCCAATAGACGTCGCTTAAGCGATTGGGATTTTGGGGTTTTTCCAAGGGCATAAAAGCAGTATGGTTATTTCAGGGCAGGCTCACGAGCATCGGGTTGTGTGCGGCGTTCCAACTTCCAATTTTTCATTTGAGTGCCAAATGTTCGATGAAATGCCTGTCCAACCAAGCCGGCTTCAGAAATTCCTCAAAGTAATTCTAATCAACATTTAGACAGAAAGAATGAGAATTATGAGATGGACTCGAACAAAGTGGAGTCCATCAAATACACGGGCTGTTCAAAACTTATTGGAGTTTTTTTTATTAAAAAAAAAAAATCTAAATTGGACAATGGTCAAAAAGCTTAGGAGAGGACCGCATTCGTTATTATCTCTAATCATGGAATTACCTAACCTTGACCTACTCGGAGTAGACAGCAAAAGCACTCACACGGGAGAGAGAGAGCGAGAAGAGTGGGGAGGGGGGGGGAGAGAGCGAGAGATGCAAAAATCAAACGTATTGGTGGAAGCATTGAACATGAATGGAGGAGATGGACCCTATAGCTATGCTGAGAACTCAAGCTATCAGGTATTTCCTCTTACAAATTCAGATTCTTGTCTTCAGATTTTATGGTTAATGGTCATACCATAGATAGTGCATTGAATTGGAAAGAACTTTTAAATGTTTCTATACAAATATAACCTGTTTCCCGTATAGAGAGGGGCTGTGGAGACCGCCGAGGAAATTATCAGCAGAGATATTGCTTCAAAGTTTGACACCAAACAACTGTCTTCAATATCTCCAAGTCCAATCTGCATCGCAGACTTTGGTTGCGCAAGTGGATCAAATTCACTCATTGCAGTTCATGGCATCGTGGAAGCAATAGAAGCAAAACTTCGGTCACAAGGAATAGATTCAAAAATCATCGAGTTTCAAGTTTTCTTCAATGACCTTGTCACCAACGACTTCAACATGCTTCTTACATCACTCCCATCGGAAAGGCGATACTATGCAGCTGCAGTTCCCGGTTCCTTTCATGGTATTTTGTTTCCTAGGACCTCCCTTCATTTTGCTTACTCGTCTTGTGCTCTTCACTGGATGTCTAAATTGCCAGATGAAGTCACTGACGAAGGATCTCCAGCTTGGAACAATGGGAGGATTTTCTATATAGGAGCTCCAAATGAAGTTTTGGAAGCTTATTCATCTCAGTTTGCTAAAGATATGGATTCATTTTTGAGTGCTAGAGCACATGAACTTGTGAGCGGAGGCCTCATGGCACTTATTGTACCTGCCTTCCCAGATGGGGTCCTCTCCTTGCAGACAACCAATGCAACTGAAATTCAACTTTTAGAATCCTGCCTCGTGGACATGGCCAAGATTGTAAGAAAGAAAATTTTTTCGATTCATCAGTTAGTTCATCCCAATTGGTTGTTGCACATGTAAAAAGCCCTATCCGTGTATAATGTGCGCAGCAACCAATTATCATGTGTCATGTCCGGCCCTTATGGTATAGCATTTTTGGCGGAAGAAATTCTCTTAACATTATTAACCAAAAAACTAGCATTTGAAGAAGTCATTTTATCACTAGGACCTTGAATTACTTTAAAAACGCATCATAATGACTTAACTGTGCCTAAATTTTGCAGGGAATAGTGAGTGAGGTAGAGGTGGACTCATTTAACTTGCCTGCATATTACACATCTCCCAAGGAATTGAAGATTGTGATAGAGAAAAATGGGGACTTCACCATTGAGAGATTAGAGACACTCAAAAATCCAAAAAGGCACATTGCCATGCCTAACCTCAGAGCACGAACAATGTTCTGGAGAGCTCTCATTGAAGGGATGATTGACAAGCACTTCGGAGAAGGAGTTGCTGATGAGCTCTTTAATCGCTACTCAACAAAGGCTGCGCAGTGTTCCCTTTTCATGAGCCCAGAAAGACCAAGTTCTGTAATGCTTATTGCAGTTCTGAAGCGCAAGGATTATTTACTGGGGAAGAAATAATTGTTGATCAATCGATACTTACCTAAGTGTCACTGTTTGATTCTGACTATAAAAAATTATTTAGTGTTATTCATCAGTAGCAAAATTTTATCAGATAATGTTTCTGTACTGTTAGGTGAAACCATATTTTGTTATAATAAATAACTTTTTCATTTTATAGGACCTTCCTCTAGCATCGAGAATGAATTTCTCTGGAGATAAGACTGTGTAGAAACCAGCAAGAAACTTCTCCGAGCTTTTCAGAGAAGCAAGTTCAAACTTTTCCTTGACTAGTCAGCTTTTAGATGGAGGAAAAAATGTTGTTTGGAAGCAAAGTTGGATCAGTCAAAAGTCATGTTATCATGGTGACAACATGGTTGGGAACTAATAGCTCCGTTAAAAATTCATCCTCTGCCTAACCAATTTAAGGCCAAAATCTCTCTCTCTCTCTCTCTCTCTCTCTCTCTCTCTCTCTGTGACTTTTCTCTAGACCAAAGTACCCTCACTTGAAGTTGAATGTGGTTTGATATGTTTGTGATTAAAAAGCATGTCGTGGTGTGAGCACCTGGAACTGTTTTTAAGTAGGAGCTTATGAATGAGCTCCTCCTCCCTACATTTGTTATTGTAAGTCAAAGCTCAAGGCAGGCATACTCTTTTGCTAGTGGCTATGTAACAGGGATATGGAAACAAAGAAACTAGCCGAATTCATTACCATGAACAGCAGAGAAGGCCAATTTGGCTAGGCCAAGAATTCAGCCTTTCATGTAATTTCTCTTCTACCTTAATAACCTCGGAAAATTTATGCATTTAGAAGACAATTTAAGCACCAAATATTATTTTATATCCACACAGCAAATAGTTGACCATTTTGACAATAGAAGTGGTCCACATGTACCATGATTGACCATAAGATTTGAGAAATAAGTCGTAAAGTTGCTCCATAACATGTTCAAAATTGCAGATTTAAGTTGTTCAGTCGGACCTAATACCTTCATTGTTGTCCAAATCGTTATTGAAGCTGCCAAGCTAAAGAGTGAAAGCAAAGACCTAAACTCTGAAAGTATTGAATTCCAAGTCCTCTTTAATGATCTGGTTTCCAATGACTTCAACACTCTCTTCAAGTCCCTTCCAGAGAGGCAATACTTTGCTGCTGCAGTACTGGGTGCCTTCTATGGCCGCTTATTTCCTGAAGGTTCACTGCATTTCGTTCACACCTCTTATGCACTACAATTTCTCTCTGAAATTCCAAAAGAAATTCTTGACAAAAGCTCTCCAGCCTGAAATGGTGGAAGGATTCATTATTCGAAAAAGGAAGTTGGACAAGATAACTCGGCTCAATATGCTATGGACATGGACCTGCTTTTGAATGCCACAGAGAGAGATCATCCCTGGAGGCTTCTTAGCTGCTCTCATTCCAGTTCCCCATGTTGGTGATGGTCCTTCACATATTGATGCTTTCGAATCTTGCTTCATACACATGGCCAAAGAGGTAATCTTCGGATTATATGAAAGAAATTGAAATATAATTTTTGTATCCGGATAATGCTATTTATCATATTCAAAAGCGACCATAATTTTTTTCAGGCTGATGTGGCAATTGTTATTGGTTACCACATACAGAAAACAGGGTCATTTCATTAATATGTATATCACAACCAATGACAATTGGACACATCCAACCATGAGAAATTCAGAGCCAACTTTGGCCATGATCCATGAGATACCCCATTTTCCTTTTACGCCCTTGCTATCAAATTTTGGTTGCTTTTCCCCTCTTTATGTTGTTTTCGGTCCTTTCTCTATTTAAGGGATTACTTGAAGAGGATGAACGGGACTCCTTCAACTTACCTGCCTACTCTCCATCAGAAGAAGAGTTTAAGGTCATTATACAGAGAAATGGACACTTCACAATTGAGAGAAACGAGAAAACTTATCGTGCAGTACCACCAGATGCGTGCAGTACCACCAGATGCATCCAAACAAAGTGTCAAAAGGTTTGCCAATCAAACAAGATCTGATCTTGAAGGGCTCATCAAAGAACATTTTGGAGTTGGAAATGAAGTCATGGATGAGCTGTTTGACCGATATGCAGAGAAGTTAATAGAATCTGGCTCACACACCTCATTTGCTGACTTCGTGCTTCTCAAGTGCAAAGTCCAAGCCTAGAAGATACTGTTTATCAGACCTGTCTGGGATACTTTTAATAGGAGTACTAAAGTTTTCCTAATAACTAGATTCTTGCTAGAACTGAGTCTAGACGGACAAAAAGAGAGAAACCTTCGTCTGCTGGGCAGTGTTTTGAAATCTGGACCAAAGCATGAACCGATTGTGTTAAAAAATCAATAAGTCACTGGGTCAAACCGGGCTGGCTCCACTTAAAAAAAAATTGGAACTAGCCCGGCCCAGACCGGACTGGCCTAGGAACTGCCCCCAGCCCAGCCCGCGGTTCCAGGAACTGGCATTGAACCGGACTGGGCCCGGCCCGGCCTGGCCCGGTTACATGTCTATATTAATGCATGAACTCATGGATGTGGTCTCAAAATGTATAGTAAAACAAGTTTTAGAATAAACATACTATGATTAATAAACACTCATGAAAAAAAATTAGAGCAAAGATGATGGTATGCTCTTAAGACTCAAAAGCTCACAAAAATATTTAATTGTGTATCGAATTTTGCACATTTTCATCTAATTCAATCATCAAAGTCAATGAAATGCTTAAAACATTTTTATCTAAAAACAACTAATCACACTTGTCTCATTCATGCGTTTCAACTCAAATCAACAATGTATACTAACTCAAAAATTATTTTCAGACAAAAATCAAAAGAGTACGAAGTTTCAATAAAATAGAAGAAATAATATTGGCATAAATATCCTCCCCCACACCTAAATCTTACATTGTTCTCAATGTATGCAAAATGTGAGAAAAGAGAAAAGAAACTAGCATGCAACTTAAAAAAAAAAAATGCATAATTTTAAACTAGCAGCAAGTCTCAGAAAATCACCCAATAAAATATATAAAAATAGGGCAATGAAAATAGAGAAAAGATAGAAAACTCCCCTATGGTGATGGTGAGGTCGCGGAAGGTTTTGAAAAAGTTGAGCCGCGAAGATGAAGATGAGAGTTCTTAAAACCGCATAATCATATGGTAAAGAGAGAGTGCTTCTGCCAAAAAATTCTTTATTCCTCTTCTGAAAACCACAGGATCATCTGGTAATGCAAAGACTGCTTCTGCCCAAAATTCTAACTCCCCTTCTGAAAACCGCGTGATTATCTCTTAATTCAAAGACTTTCTTCTGTCCAAATTTCTAACTTGCTCTATCTGGGTCCTTGCTTAGGAAAATCACTAGGCATATGCAAAAATTGAAAGAATAGATAAGTGATACTAGTCAAATATCCAAAATTAAATGAGAAAATACTATAAACTAAATCAAATTCAAGAAAAATATTGGGTTGTCTCCCAATAAGTACAATTGTTTAACGTCTTTATACTCGATATTTTTTATTTGTTTCTCCTTCAAGGAGGCTTTAACTTCAACTTAGGAGTCTCATATAACTTCCCTTCCATATCTAATTGTGCATTCGAATCAAAATGAAAATCACATTTTTCTTCATAAATTTCCTGTATAATTAAATCAACAACATTAGTAAAGCAAATTGATCGACACTTATTTGGGTATTTCATAAGATTACAAATAATAAATTTAATAATCTCGCCATCGAACTCAATAGAGAGAATACTCTCGTCTATATCTATTTTAATCTTTGATGTCTTCATGAACTATTTTCCTAATAGACGTAGAGCTAAATCTATGATAGTATCTCCTTCCATTTTCAAGATGTAAAAATCAGTCAGAAAAATTAGTTCGTTAACCTATACCAAAACATTTTCAATAATTCCCTCCGGGTAAGCATAAAAATGGTCAGTTAACTGAATAATAACACCAACTTTTTTTAAATGACCCAATTTCAGAGCACTATAAATTGAATAAGGTATGATATTTACAGGTGCTCCTAAGTCTAGCATGGCACGCTCAATTTTTTTCTCACCAATAACACAACATAGAGTGAACATATTTGGATCCGCATATTTTTTGGGTAAAGTTCCTTTGATCACATTAGACATATTCTTACTCATTTCATCACATGTTAACTTCTTAACTTGCTTCTCTGAATTTTCCATCCTGTAAGGGAAAGGTGGTACAATTGCATTAGAAGTGTTAGATAGAGAGGATTCAGATATTACCTTGATTGAATTTTTATGCATACGTTCATCTTTCTTGTCCACATCCTTCGCTTTATCCATCTTCTTAGATGTCGAGCTTGATTTAAATTCATTCTTACTTCTCAACATTATTGCACTAACATTCTCTTTAGGATTCACCACCATTTGTGAGGAAAATCTTTCAGAATTTTATATCTTCAACCTACTAAACAAGATCGCTAGTTGAGAAATCTGGTTCTTTAAATTCTATATACTCGCTCTCGTTTCCTGTTGAAATTGTTGAGTATTAGTCGCGAGAATTTTCACAATATCTTCTAGAGACATACCTGAATTAGAAGATTATGCAGGTGATGGTGATGGTCTGTTAAAAAATTGATATGGATGTCTTGGTTGTCCTCTTTGATTTTCATAACTTAGGTTTGGATGATCTCTCCATTCAAGATTACAATAGTTGGAGAAAGGATCATACATGTGTTGAGGTTGACCAGGAAATTCTTCTACGACATTTGCTTATTGAAAAGAGTTCTCTTGCAATATCAGGCACATATCTGTAGGATGTCTAGAAATTGATCATATATTACAAACCTTAGCTACCTGTGATTGCTCAACAACCAATTGATAGACCAAAACAGTTAGTTTAAAATTTTGATTTTCAAGTTTTGAGTGACTTACTTCAAGAGTTGGACACCCGAAGCACGAGGGTTGTTGTTTCAAAATTTGTGCAGTTAACTCCTTCAAAATTCTTTCATGAATTGTTATCTTTTCCTTCTCTTCAAAAAAAATCAGTAAACAAGTGAAAAACACAAACTAAGAAATTAATGTAGTTCCCCAACAACAGTGTCAAAATTTGGTCGGGTTGTTGAAACTCTCAAATTAATAATGATTCCCCCAATACAACAGATTGTAGCAATAGTGGTACCACGTCGAATCCCACGAAAAATAATTAACTTAATCTCTTAGTTGATGTAAGAAAATAAAGATGGGGGTTTTTCAAATAAATTTCCTAAATGAAAAATTAAAGACCTAAAATTAAGAAACAAAATAATAATGTAAAATACTGAAAAAAAAATAGGGAAGAAATCCAATCTACCAAACTCTGATCTAAGGGTTTATACATTCAATTGTATCATTGATTATCGGTTAAAAATATTAATCTTGTAATTCAAACATTTAACCTTAAATCTATTATAATAACCATAATAAATCTTATATTTTTCCTAATTTTATTGACCAAACCCAACATCCAATTGAAATTTATCATTAATCGACTGGGTACGATAGCGTTTCATATCAATATAATGATAGTATTAAGTCCTGTGAAAATAATTAAACTAAAATACAAATAATTGGGATAGCCGCAATTAATTGATTTTTTTTTATCGATTCCCTAGGTTAAATATGAATACCGGTAAAAAGCTATAAACAAAAATAACCTAGTTACTACTCGTACCATTCATTCATAACAATTATGGATCACTGAATTCCTGGATAGCTATGGAAAAACTAATATTGAATTAAATTGTCAGATTAACCAATATTAGGCTTTCCTGAAAATAAATCAAGAATTGACAAATACTTGAATAAAAGATAAGAATTTAAATGAAGCACATAACCTCACAATGAAAAGCAATCGAATAAAATTCCCTTTGAATCAGAATAAAAAAAAAAAAAAAAAAACTAACCACTCATGGTGGTGAGTATTCAACAAGAGAAATAAAGAAAAAATAATGTTTTAAGAATTAAAGAAAAAATAAAAGTAAAACCCAGAAGGAGAGTGCAACCATCCAAGTATGTCTTCTTTCAAAACAGTAGTCATCTTCTTGTGGAGAAAAAATTGAGAATAAAATGAGCAGCCGGCCAGCTCTTTTAATTGTTGTTTTTTTCTGTTCTCTAGGTCAAAAGGGAATCTCTTAACAAAACAAGGACTCTCCAAAAAAAAAGTAAAAATATAACTTTTAACTCTTACTAAAAACAATTTTTACCTAAAATAAAACTCTACTAAAATGTGCTAAAGCTAAAACTAAAACTTTTCTCCTTTTCTTCATAGCCCAAATAAGATGTCTTGAACAATTTAGCTCTAAAATTGTCTCTTTAATCCCATTTTGATCCAAACCTTCAAATTCAATTTACTAAAAATAAAAGTCAATAAAACCAACCATTAGAATACTAAACAATCCAAAATCAAACCATAATAACAACAATAAATTCAACAATTTATACATTATCACACCTTTGGTCTCCTTATGTTTGGTAAGACTTGTCTTTGCATCACCACTATTGGTTTGACATTTCCAAGAGTAATGTTGGTACACGCCACATGAGTAGCATTCAATTTGGTTTTTATCACGCTTCGGCTCATTATTTCTCCGATTATTTCCTTTGCCTCTACTATAGCGTCTTTGGACACTTTTATTTCTGTCATCTTGAGTATAATTATGCTCTCCTCTACCTTGACCACAACTTTGGCGTCATCCACAACCTCGGCCTCTACTACGACCTCAACCTCTACCAAGTCCTTGGCTTCTTCCACCTCTTTCTAAACTATTTCCTTTAGGATTAAAGGAAAGTTTTGCTTGCAAGACTTATTTTACCAGCTCTGGTTAACTTCATTTTATTCTCTTTTCATGGTCTAATAACGACCTATTCAACTCATTAATAGTCACGGCCTCTAATTCTTTAGACTCTTCAATTGCAATGACTACATGATTGAATTTTGTGGTGAAAGAGCGTAGAATCTTTTCTAGTACTAGTACATCATCTACCACTTCTCTGAGTCTTTTCCTTTGATTTACTACCGCCAACACACGAGTGAAATAGTCCATTATGGATTCAATCTCTTTCATCAAAAGTGACTCAAACTCAGCCCTTAGAGTTTGGAGTGCCAACTTTTTCACCTTATCAACTCCTATTATGGAGTTCTTAAGGATAACTCATGCGTCCTTGGCCATGGTCTCATTGGCAATTTTCTCAAACATGTTGTCATCCAAACCTTGATGGATAATAGAGATAGCACTTTGATCTCTCTTTTTTGCTTTTTGCAAAAGATCTAGTTGGGCTATTATGAGCGTACTTTCATCAGTAGCTACATCATAACGCTTCTCCACGATATCTTACCCTTCTTCATGATATCTCATGAGCCATGAGACCCAAGATTGGCCTTCATCCAAAGTGACCATCTATCATAATTGTCTTAGTGAGTTATGGGTATTGGAAAGTTATACTGGAATTTTTGGTGGCCATTTTAACAAGACTCCGATATCAGTTTGTTGGGTGTAGAAGGTGATTGGTGTAGTAGGAAAAATGCAAGACAATATAACTAAAAACTACACTTTCACTCTCAAAGATAAAAGAGAGATAGAGGAGACAGAGACAAGTTGTGATTTGCTTGATTAGTTAAGTGGTGAAGTGGTGATTTTACAAGCTTGAAGGGCGGCCTATTTATAGGCCCAAGGGAAGGGTAGACCAAAGGTCATAATAGATCATCCATCAAGGGGCATTTAACTCTCCTTCATTACATACACTAAATGCCCTATTTTATTGCTAATTATTACCCTATTTTATTGCTAATTATTACATTTAATTTTATTTATTTTCTCCTTGACTCTTTGGCTTCCTAAGACTCTTGACATTCTAGGAAACTTCTTTCCTTTGGGTTGTGAGGGAGTTTGGACTTGGACTCTTGATGGCTCGGGCTCAGGCTTATGGAGCTTCTTCCTTTGTTGAGTCATATGACTTCTTGAGTTTCTTGTGGGCCATTAGCTTCTTGTTGATTCACGTTTGGCCCTTCAATGCTTGAGTTTAATTATTTTCAATAGTTTTATACCTTTTAAAGTTTCCATAGCTATGGAGCCCTTTTATGTAGCTTCAACTTCTTCATCATTCCCCAAGATAACCTTTGATTTGTAGAACGTGTCAAAAGTGTGGAAAATATTTACATCATTTTTCATGTGGCTAGTGCAAGCATTGTCCAAAAGCCATTCCTTCTTACTGATTTTTAACCTCTATCTATCACCATGAAGAGAGAATTTTCAGCTTACTGATTTTGGACACAATTTACTTGTTGGCGGTAGCGGAGCTACATAGAAAGGAGGGTGAACAATTGCCCCCACTAGATCAAAATAATTTAATTAATTTTTATATGTTAAATAAATATTGCTTTCCATTTAATCCAAAATATTGCCCCTCTCAAAGATAGGCTACTGCCGTTGTAAAAATATTTGTCTCCAATACC
Organism: Dillenia turbinata; assembly: GCA_037126225.1. Classification (NCBI taxonomy): domain Eukaryota; kingdom Viridiplantae; phylum Streptophyta; class Magnoliopsida; order Dilleniales; family Dilleniaceae; genus Dillenia; species Dillenia turbinata. Next base: position 15,339,434 of record JBAMMX010000019.1, read on the forward strand.
CTTGGGTCCTAGATCCACCACTTTTTGTTGGACTTGAGGTTACTGCTGTTGTGGCTAATTTGTTTGGCCTTGTTATTGTAGTTGTTGTAAATTCTTCCTACAAAACTTGTCAATGTGCCCAAACCTTTTGATATGTATTTCCTTCGAACAAGTAGTCCTTCTCTTGGTGGTTGGTTCGAAATGTAAGGATGCATCACAAACCTAATGCATACTTTAATTCAAGAATTTGAGCCAAACTAAGCAGAAATAAAAATTGAGAATTTAGGATTACCTCCGGCCATACTCTTGTTCTTCACTTCTGGCGAATGTAAAAGTACCAAAACGATTTTTAGAACGTGCACAAACCTTCTAAACTCTCAATTTCACTCAATAGATGGTGTGGAGTTTAGGAATTCGGACTTAGAGACCCAATGTACTATGATGGAGTTTATATAGGCTCTCAACTATTAAAGAGTCATTAATACCCCATAATTGTCACTCTAATTCATTGTTGAACATTATAAAAATTTAATTAAAAATTTAAAACGAAAAAACAAGATTAATTGTGTAGAGGTTTGAATGGGACACTGAAATTCGGCCAAATGCATCCCAATTCAAATCCTCTCAATTCTTTATCACATTTAATCCTTTTTTGGTTATGTTTTTCCCCCTTTAATTATTATTTCAATATTTTGAATGTATTGAATTTATGGGATTTGAATTTTAAAAATTTCTAACATTTTCCCACTTAGCCAAACAAACCGACTTGAAGTCAAAATCAAGTCAATTCTTTATGAAAATAGAGTACATGAGTCACGGCGATAAATTCTCTAAAAGTGAGTATTATCTTCCATGTACCACAATATAATATATTTTCTAATCTTATGGTGATATTTGCTTTATGAATAAACCTTACATTTATTTAGATCCAAACTTGATGAATTTATCTCAAAACAGAAAAATGTGCACACAACTTTATTGAGAAAATTTAACTCTAAATTTCATTTAAATAAGACAATAAACTCATATTTACAACATGATACCTAAATCTATTTGGTGCATGCAATTGGTTAAGGGATCAGCCAACATATAATCAGTGCTAATGTGTTTAATTAAAACTTTATTTTCTAATACTCCTCCCCTAATGGCTAAGTATTTTATGTCGATGTGTTTACTTCAACTACTACTCTTATTATTTTTAGCCAAAAATACAGTAGTTGAATTATCACAAAATACACATAATGGTTTAGGTATAGAATCTAAAAATCTAAACCCAAAAATAAAACTCTTGAGTCACACCACGTGTGAGGTAGCCTCAAAATACGCCACAAACTCAACTTCCATAGTGGAGATCGCAGTCAATATCTGCTTAACACTCATCCACGATACAGCTCCACTGGCCACCATAAAAATATAACCCGACATTGATTTCTGAGAATCAACACAGCCGACAAAATCCGAATCTGAGTACCCGACTACTTCTAGACTGTCGGTTCTTCTGTATATCAGCATGTGCTTCTTGGTGCCTTGCAGATATCTCAACACCTTCTTTGCAGCCTTCTAATATTCCAAACATGGGTTACTCTGATATCTACTTAACATCCTCATAGCATGTACTATATCAGATTTTGTACAGGCCTATGTATACATGAGACTTCCAACAACGGAAGCATACAGGATGTTAGCCATTTGTTCCATTTCCAAATCTGTCTTAGGGCATTGGTCTAAATTGAACTTATCTCCTTTGATAATCGGAGCTATACTTGGTAAACAGTTCTCCATCCTATATCACTTAAGTACTTTGTTGATATAGGTCTCTTGAGATAGTTCTAGAACCTTATTGGATCTATCTCGATATATTTTTATACCGATGACATAAGATGCATCACCTAAATCCTTCATCTCAAAGTTCTTAGAGAAGAACTGTTTCACCTCATACCGCATCCCCTTATCATTGGTTGCAAGTAGTATATCATCCACATATAGGACAAAGAAACAAACCTACTCCCACTAACATTGAGGTATATGCATTGATATACAATGTTCTCTTCAAGACCGAATGAAGTGATCATATTGTAGAAATTCAAATATCATTAATGAGAGGTTTGTTTCAACCCATATAAAGATTTCTTGAGTTTACACACCAAGTGTTCACTACCACTAGAGGAGAATCCTTCAGGTTGATATATGGAAATATCTTCATCTAGTTCTCCATTAAGGAAAGCCGTTTTCACATCCATTTGTTATAGTTCTAAGTCGAAATGTACAACAAGTACTAAAATGATGCAGAGGGAATCTTTCTTAGATACCGGAGAAAATGACTCCAAGTAGTTGATTCCTTCTTTCTGAGTGAACCCTTTAGCAACAAATCTGGTCATGTATTTCTCGATATTATCTAATGAATCAATTTGAGTCTTAAAAACTCATTTACATCAGATGGGTTTTAACCCATCTTGCAACTCTACAAGATTCCAAACTCTGTTGCTCCTCATGGAATTCATCTCATCTTTCATGGCATCCAGCTATAAGTTCGAGTCCTTAAAACTCATGACTTGTGAAAACGTTTCTGGATTCTCTATGACTCCGACGTTATAGTCAGACTCTTGAAGGTATACCACAAAGTCATCAGGTATAACTGACATTCTTTCTTAAGTAGACCTCTTTAATATTGGTTCAATATTCTCTGTAGGAGAAGGTTGACCAACTTGATCTTGATCAGCTGTTTGTGGAATTTCTCGATTGTCATCCATACCCTGATTTGTATCCATAGGCCCTTGAGGGTATTTTGGATAACAATTAACTTGGTACTTGAATTTGATGGGATACTTGATGGGTCCCTTTCAGGAGATAACTCTCAAAAGTGATCCCTCCCACTAACCAAGTCATTTTTTAGAAATCTAACACATAAATCTAGTGCGGTAGAATGGACAATAAAAACGATATCCCATGTACTTATTAGCATAACCAATAAAGTATCAACTCACGGTCTTTGGGTCTAGTTTCTTTTCTCGTGGATTGTAAAAACAGCTCCAAATACATACGTATCTTAAACTAATTTTTCAACACTTAAATAACTCAAATGGAGTTTTGGCTACAACATTGGTTGGAACTCTATTTAAGATGTACACTACCATCTTAAAAGTTTTAATCCATAAGAACTTTAACAGTTTGAAGTTAACCATCATGCTCCTTACCATATCAAATAAGGTCATGTTCCTTCTTTCAGCTACCCCATTCTGGTCAGGTAAACTAGGTATAGTGTATTGGGCAACGATCTCATTTTTCTAAAGGAATCTTGCAAATTAACCTTCCATCCTCTGTAGTCTTTCCATAGTATTCTCCACTTCTATCTGACCTTACGAAAGATATAGAGATACATGTATCGTGAATAGTTATCTATAAATGAGATGAAATAACTATGACCATACGAGTCTGTACCTGGAGTACAAATATTCGTATGTATAATCTTAAGCAATTCTGAGATCTTCCTAGCACCTTTTTAAGTCTTATTGGTCTATTTTCCCTTAATGCAGTCTACATAAGTCTCAAGGTCGCTAAAATCTAGAGTATCAAGTACTTTATCCTTTACCAACTTTTCTATTCTCCTTATAGAGATGTGTCTTAATTTTTGGGGTGCCACAATATGGAAGAATTTTCCTCAATGACACTTCTTTTAGTTCCTATATGTGTTGTGTTCAAGAAGGCATTTTCTTGCAAATAAATACTATAAAGTTCATCCAATAATAGACCAATATCAATGACATTTGTATGTAACAACAAAGCCACTTTATTATCAAATTGGAAAGTATATCCATATTGTACAAGTTTTGAAACGAAAATTAATTTTCTAGAAAACTTAGGTACATGGAAAACTCTTTCCAACTTCAAAATATGTCCGCTTGCCAATATGAGCTTGCAATCTCCAATAGCTTTTACTCGTAAACTCATCTTGTTGTCTGAATAGATGAGTTGTTCATGATCCATTGGCTTCCTTAGGTTTTGCAAACCCTACAACACATATGTAATGTGGATGATACAACTAGAATCAATCCACCATGTATCATGAGAAACCTCAGTCATACAAGATTCATAATAAACTAATAAGATTTTTGTACCTTTATTCTCAAGCCATCGATTGTACTTAACACAATTCTGCTTCATATGACCCTTCTATTTATAGAAGAAACACTTAGACTCCCTCTTTATATCCGTCTTTGGTTTTGTGCCCTTTTGATTTGGCTTGGACTTACCCTTTTTCTTTTCTTGCACAGCCACATGTGTACTTGTAGAACCATGCTTCATCTCTGTCAACCCTCCTTTTTCCTGCACATACATGGCCATCAATTCATTGATGGACCATTTCTCCTTATCTGTGTTGTAGAAGATTTTAAAAGAACCGTAGGGTTACGAGAGGGAGTTCAAAATGAAGTGCATGAGGAAGGACTCGGACATCTCAACCTCCAGATTCTTTAGTTGAGCCACACTGTCCCGCATCTGCATGATATGCTCACACACGCCGTGGATATTAGTGAGCCTCACAAAAGAGAATTGCATGATGAGGGTACTAGCCAAAGACTTCTCTAATACCACAAATTGCTCATCTATGGCCTTAAGAAGAGCACAAACATTGGTATGCTGGTTGATTAAGCCACGGATACTAGTCGAGATTTTACTATTTATGAACATGATACTTAAGTGATTAGATCGCTCCCAACATTCATAAAGAGTCTTATCAGTCTCGGAACTAGTATTGGTCACCGGAGGTGGCTCATCTTTTCGGATAGTATAGTGAAGGTCCAAGCAACCCAAATGGAGAAACATCATTTCCCTCCATTTCTTATAATTCTCTCTATTTAAATCAGAAAAATCGAATTTCAAATCTATGGTTTGGAATATTGCAAAAAAAATAAACATGCTTACTAACTATATATAAGATATTTAATATATGTCTACCAATGCAAACATATAAAAATAAATTTATGACATAAAGGTTGTCTGTGAACTAAATTTCTAATTCTATTAAATTTATTTTATTTTATGATAAGATTTATCAAAAATAATTCATTCCCTAATAACTGTAAGCTAATTAGGAAACTACCAATAGTTAATCTTTCCTTGATTACCTTATCCTTCTCTACTTAACCCTATAAGACGATCTCTTTAGTACACCAAGTAGGTTCCCAGATAGGTGGTAGGTCACAGGGACTGCTTAAAAACAAGCCAATCTTAGACTTATCCCCGTCTTTTTGACAAAACCAGCCTAGACATGTATTAGATCAACCGCACTTATAGTATTACATAAAAAATGGAATTTAACCAATTAAATTACTATTGAAAAATAGTCATTTTGATATCTTATCTTTAATTTTATTATTTTAATACAACAAAAATTTCTGTGAGACAAAATTCATTACATAAAAATAATTTTTCTGGTAATTTATCCATTCCCTAACGTGATCATGTCTTATATGTAATTTTCTACTTAATTATGGTTATTGTGGTTAAACTCTGATTAATTTTAAAAATTATATTGATTACAAAAATAATAATATTACTTAATTTTGTCATGCCAAATTGCATAAAATTTTGATATGAAAAATACAATCAAATTTCATAATGCATTTTTCTAATTTTGTACCTCTTCTTATGTATAAATTTATACCTAAAATTAATTTTATGCATAATTTTCTAAATTTTAGGTTTAGAGGATATTTTGAAAATTTTGGACAATTTTGAAAATTTTTCCAAAAGTTTTTCGACCAAAATATATATTTATTGAATCCAAAGTATCAAAATGATATATTTCAAAGTTTATTGAGCCCTTTGAAATGTTGCAGGACTGGATTGCAATGTTTTAAATAATTGTGAAAATTTGTGAAATTAGTTAAAGATTGTGGACATAACCACAATTTTTAAAAAGGGAAAAGCCCGATAACAAATAAAAGGATGAGGCCCATGTGAACAAGTTGTTATGAGTTAAAAGAAAACCTTTATCATCATGGTGGGCCGTCCTTTCCTCTTTTTTTTTTTTAAATCCACTTTTTCAAGCAGCCACATGTTTTTTGCACGGTTCATTTAAACTCAAAGTGTTGGGTCTTCTTCGCCCGAGAATGCCTTGAGGGTCCCGACCCAAAATCTATTGGTTCCGACGGGTCTTTATGCCGAAAAACAATGGAAAAATACAAAAATGCTCCAAAATAAATTTTTAAAATATAGTTTTTATCGTAATGATCGTAAGATTTCAAATATGAATTTAATTTTTAAAAAACATTAAAATTTTGAATCAAATATTTTAAAATTTTAAAAACCCTAATTTTTAAAACATTTTGAAATTCATTGGAAAAATAAATGTAAAATTACATCTGATACCAAATATAAAAATGCATTTCAAACCTAATATATGCTTTAATTCAACAATTTGAGCCAAAATAAACAGAAACGAAAATTAAAACTTTAGGGTTATCTCTGGCTATAATTTTGTTCTTCACTTTTGGCGAATGTAAAAACACCAAAACGATTTTTGAAACATACACAAATCTTCTAAGTTCTCAATTTGTGTAGAGTTTAGAAATTCAAATTTAGGAATTCAATGTATAAGGAGGGGGTTTATATAGGCTCTCAACTATCAAAAAGTTACTAAAACCCCATAATTGTCATCCTAATTCATTGTTCGATGTTATGAAAATTTAATTAAAAATTTAAAACGAAAAAATAAAATTAATTATGTAGAGATTTAAATGAGATACTAAAATCCGATTAAATACATCCCAATCCAAATTCCCTCAATTCTTTACCACATTTAATATTTTTTCGGTTATATTTTTTTCCTTTAATTCTTGTTTCAATGTTTTAAATGTATTGAATTTAAGGGATTTGAATTTTAAAAATTTCTAACAGGGAAACCTTCCCATTTTTACATTTGCTTTCTCAGGCTGCTTGTCCATCACTGTTTTCATTAGATTTTTTGCAAGACTCTGAACTTGATAGGCTTGCCCTTTTGCTTCGCAAAGAAGGCTCATTCTTGGTGCTCTTCACTTGTAATTACAATTCTTTTTCATGTGCTTGTAGTGAACCAATCAGTTCTGTTTCCACCAGTTTACTCAAAAATCATAATTCTCCCCATTAAGGTTAGGTGGAGAAGGAAGACTTACATTTGATTGAGCCATCAGAAGTGAAATCAGATCAAGTCCCTTAGAAATAATAGTTTTGATGTCATTGTTGGAAACTTCAACACCTTTCTTATGAGCACTAAAATTACGAGATATAAAGCCTCCGTTAACAAGTTCCAAAACCAAGGTTACAAACTTGCAAGGGTGCATGAAAATGAAATGTTTTAAATAGAAAATTTTGAAGAAGAAGAGAAATTCTGGACAATTATTCTCTTTTCTCGTTCTTGATCAAATGTACAAACAGTTTTTTATATGTACAATTAAGCTTCTTCAAGATGCTTTAAAGCTATAGGACTGAAAGTAACTATGGTTTGCTAACTAAAGTTTAAATAATAATAAAATATAAAACATTTAATAAAACTATAAATTGGTATTTGTCTCCAAAAATCTCACCATATTAACAGGGATTCTATGCTCTTTTATTTTTTTTATTTTTTTTTTTTTGGAAATCTCTTGGATGTGCCAGCCATATTCTAGCACCATAATCGGATTTCTCTGCAACATATTATATCAGTAGTTGTTTGTTCGGATGACCTACCCCTAATCCTTAACCCCCCCCCCCCCAAAAAAAAATATTGAGCATTCTCAAACCCTCAGATGTCATAGCTAGGATCTGATTTAGTCTTAGGAATTAAGCCCCATCCAATGAACTAACATCTCTAACGTGAGAAAAAATAAATAAATAAATAAATAAAATAAAATAAAATAAAATAAAAGTTCTTGCAAGTTCAGCAAAATTTATGAACTTTGGGGCACGTCTCATTTTCCATTTATTTTTGTTTTTCTTTTGTAACCAAAAAAATTGTCACAAGCAAGATGAAAAAAGACAGCCTTCACAAACTTGCAAAAAACATTTAAATGTGACAAAAGTTTATGCCACCCTGGTATTGGGGCACACCAAATGCTTAGCGTAGCGGCTAAAGACATTATTAAGAATGAGAAGTCCACACAAAACGCCTTAACCAATAAACCATTATGTCATTATGTCACCTAAATAACATGATGACTACTTATTTATTCCAGACCATGCGTGGGGTTTTGAAGTTTGTAACGAAGTCATATAGCGGGGGCAGAGAGAGAGGGAGAGGGAGAGGAAATGTTTCAAGACTTGCTTGGATCGTATGCCATGAGTGGGGGAGAATGTCCACACAGCTATGTTCACAACTCATGCTATCAGCTGTGATTAATTCTTCAGCAGTCTGATGCAGGTCATCAACTTGATGAATGCTTCAGGAGCACTATGATATCTGAATTTGAGTCCTTCATAATTCCGTTTGATGCAGAGAGGAGTTGTGGTGGCTGTCATGAAAAAGATCTGTCTGACGCAATCTCTGAAAATTTTAACATCAGATATCTTTCTTCCACCTCTTCAAACACAATTTGTATTGCAGACTTGGGGAGGGTAAAATATACGAGAAAAATACCAGAAGACAGCAAACAGAAGATCAATTAATAGACTCGTATAATTCTTTTTTGTTGGAGCCAACAAAGCTGTAAAGATACTAAAAAGACATTGTGAGCACACATACAACGGAAAGACTACAATGATAACTTACAGAGCATTGCCAGGATTGACCATGAATCCCAACATGGCTCCAGAAGACTGAACCTTATATGATGACAGTCTAATGGAGAATATGTTTAATGATGGGAGCAGAAACTTCAGCCGCTGGAATTTCCAGCATTGCTCTTCTAATAAGAAATGATTTATGCTTCGTAAAAGGAATTTGCTTAAAACAATAGAAAATTTAGATAAAGGCGACAGTTTAGAAACCAACCGTATAAGCCATATGTGTCGATATACAAAAATTATTAGGGTGAGCTATATGAATAACATACAAATCATTACTCAAACCAAATACAAAACCTCCATTAGTCATATCGCTATGCATATTGCTGAGTCGGCCCTCTCCAGGGGGAATGAAAGGGGGACAAAGGCTGAAACAATCAACTTAAATGCTGAGAAAAGGATGGTCACTCAGCATGCTATCATCATTGCTTATAGTAGCCACTCTGGTGCGATGGACGATAGGGACTGGGAATGGTATAAGGGGGCCGAGGTTGAGACCCTGGCTGATGTGCATAAGCATTGTAGTATGGGCCTCGCCACCCTGGATAAGCAGGTTGACTGTACTCATGACCTTGTGGAGGCTGTTGTTGGGGCTGCTGAGTTAGATATGGAGGGCTGGCAACTGGGACGTGATACGGAGATGGTGGTTGCTGTGGTGCTATATAAGCTGGTGGCTGATGAGCATAGCCTGATGCTGTTGGCTGCTCAGGAGGTTGATGGTAGTAAGGCGATTGGGGCCATTCTGATGGCTGGTGGGTAGCCCTATGAGTTTGAGGGGGTTGTCCCACCATAGGATATGGGCTACCATAAACACTTGCATTCTTGTCCTGAAAACTGAGACCTTACATAAGCACGGTAGGATATGCAAGGCCTAAATCCATAACTTAACATTCGATTCATTTAACTTAAAAATCAATTTGACATGGATATTAATGTTAGTGAAAATAGTATTAACTGTCCATTTGAGATGGGTATTAATGTTGAAGGAAATAGTATTAACCGTTAGACAGAGAACAATAATCAATATATGCTCACATGAAACTTTAAAACCAAATATATTCAAATATAATTAATCGCTATCATAAGATACCGAATACTCTATTAATATTTCATTTTTAGATAAAATAATTAATTTGTAAGTGATATTTTGGTACAGTAATCAAACGCTGACAATAAAAACATGTTAACCAATTATCTTCCTTCGAGTCGATGAATTGATCACATGTAAAATCGAATAATTGTCACGCATTTATTACCATAAGACATAAATACAATTCTGTCAAATACAAACTTTTTTTTGAACCGATCAGTACTCATATGAATTACATACATACAACTTTTAATATCCAAATAAATTAATTTTTGCAACAGAAATCACTTTGACGACATGTTTCAATTAATTCATCTTTAGATAAATACAAAACCATAAGTGTAGTAAATTATCTTCCTTTGGGTTAATGAATTGGTCATGTATAAAATCGAAGAATTGTAAAGCATTTATTACCACAAGATATACATACAATTTTATTAAGTATAGACCTTCCTTTCGGCCGATTGGTACTCACATGAATTATATATACAACTTTTTATATCCCAAAATAAATTAATTTTCACAACAGATGTCACTTTAGTAACATGTTATTTTAATTAATTTATCTCGAGATATATACAAAACCATACTTATATTTGAATCATATTCATAATTGAAAAAATTTCAATTTTATTCTGATGGATTCAATTTCTTAAAAATTGGATTATTTAAAACTCAATCCTATAAGATTTAAATTGGGTCTATAAAAATCCAATTTTATAATTTTCTGTCTCCTTCATCTTTTTTTTCCTTCATCTAACTTTCGTTATCACCATAAAACCAAACTCTCCATCTTTTATCGATAACTGATTCAAAACTTAGTCAATCCATATTATGTAGCAAGGAGTACCAGAAAAGTTTCTAAATAGGTAATGAGTTTATTTATAAATGTTTAAGAACCAGCTAATTTTAGATTTATCCTCATCTTGTTGACAGAAATTTCCTAAACATGTTATGTTATCGCAAACTAAAAAAATAGTCAGTTTTAGACATAAAAGCGACAGTGAAAAATGATAAAGATAAAAAATGGGTTCAATTGAATCCAATAAATTCAAAAACCTTTACACTCACTATTAAGTTTATTTAGACCCAAAATGACCCATAAAGCCTTTTTTTTGGAGAAAAAAATGATCTTTTTTGTGATGTGGTTTTGTAATTAAAAAATTGAGAGAACCTAAATAAATTTTCTTTCCAAAAATTGGGAAGTCAAATCTTAAAAATATATATATATATTAAAATCTGAAAGTTTCTCCTTTTTGTTTACCAAAAACTAAAAGTTTCTTAAAAGAAACAAAATTATAATTGATCTTTTTGAAATAGGGAAGTCAAACTTAAAAAAAAAAAAAAAAAATGAAATCTGAAAGTTTTCTTTTTTTTTTTTTTTTTAAAACCAAAAATTTCTTAATTGTATTTTTTTTTTTTTTAAATTGGGAAGTCAAATTTCAAAAAAAAAAAATCGAAATTTGAAAGTTTCCCTATTTTGTTTCTCAAAATTGGAAATTTCTTTAAAAAAATATTTTATTAGAAAGTTTTTTTTCTAAAATTGGGAATTCATACCTTTAAAGATAAAAAAAAAAAAGCAAATATTGAAATCTAGAAATTTTCTATTTTTATTTATCAAAATATGAAACTTTCTTTTAAAAAAAACTAAATTTCAAAAGATTCTTTAAAAACCAGAAGTTTAAAATATATATATATATATATTTCCCATAAAAGTCAGCGATTTTCTTGCTTTCACTTTTTTTCTTTTTTTTTTGGAAAGTACAAAAAATTCTTTACAAAAATGTTAACTTTCCAGAAAAAAAAATATATATTTGCTCAAAGAAAAAGAAAGTGAACATTCCAAAATGGTAAAATTTCATGACGTTTTGGAGACTTGCCATCTTCTATTATTCTACCATATATATATATATATATATATATATATATATATATATATATATATATATATATTTTTTTTTTTTTTTTCTTTTTTTTTTCTTTTTTTGAAATACCGGAATAAAAATTGGAGGTCGGCCTTGATAAAAGCTTCCCAAATTTTTTTTTTTAACACTACATGTCAACTTTGATAAAAATCAAAGATCAACTTTGATGAAAACTTCTCAAAACCTTTTTTTTTATTATTGAAATCCACACAAAAAATTTTTAATATTTTTCCTAAAAAAAAGCGAAATATTCTCGTAATCTCATTTTTTTTAATATAAATATAATATAACCTAACCAAAATTTCACATAAACTCAGAATTATATATATTAACCCAAAAAAAAAACTTAATCACAAAATATACAGGAAAAAATTCTGATGATTCAAGTATAAATGGCTCTAATACCAGTTGTTGGGAAAATTAACTTGATACAAATCTATATCAAATATCGTGTTAAATTAGAGGAATTAATAAATTTAATAACTGAAATTGACATTCAGATTAGATAGAAAAATACATGATACCATAGTCGAAAAACTGAATCGAATGAGATTCTACTCCAAGCAAAGTCCTGTGTCCGGTTTTTCAGGTCAAATGTATCCTCACAAAACTCTCTATATGATAGGGGTGTCAGAAAAATAGAGTGATGCATTGACTCAGAAACCATAACCCTTTTATAGCTGTAGAGTGATTTTTACCTTCCAAATCTATTTGTTCAATTTATGCAAACTGTTCTTAAATCATCTTTCAATATTTCTATTTAACTCGTCATAAATAGTAAATGTTCATTGATATCATATATTTATTTATTTTCATATCCTATGAGATATTTAAACTTAAAATACCAAATTTCTAAACTTAGCATATTATTTTTATATGAATTTACCTGATAGTATGTATTATATAATTATTTTATATATAAACTCAATGTTGAATTAATGTTGCAATGGAGCCCTTTTCCATAGCTTCAACTTTTTCATCATTCCCCAGTAGAAGGTGTCAAAGTGTGGAAAATATTTGCATCCTTTTTCATGTGATTTGTACAAGCACCGTCCAAGAGCCATTCCTCCACACTGATTTTTTAACCTCTATCAGTCACCATGAAGAGAGAATTTTCAGCTTGCTGATTTTGGACACGATTGGCTTGTTGGACTTGAGGTTGCTGCTGTTGTGGCTAATTTGTTTGGCCCTGTTGGTTGTTGCTGTTGTAGCTTCTTCCTACAAAACTTGTCAATGTGTCCAAACCTTTTGATTTGTATTTCCTTCAAACCAGTAGTCCTCTTGGTGGTCGGTCCGGAAACCTTCCCTTTTCTACTTTTGCTTTCTCAGGCTGCTTGCCCATCACTGTTTTCATTAGATTTTTTGCCAAACTCTGAACTTGATAGGCTTGCCCTTTTGCTTCGCAACAAAAGCTCATTCTTAGTGCTCTTCGCTTGTAATTACAGTTCTTTTTCATGTGCTTGTAGTGACCCAATCAGCTCTGTTACCACCAGTTTACTCAAAAATCATAATTCTCCCCTTTAAGGTTAGGTGGAGAAGGAAGACTTACATTTCATTGGGCCATCAGAAGTGAAATCAGATCAAGTCCCTTAGAAATAATAGTTTTGACGTCATTGTTGGAAACTCCAACACCTTTCGTACGAGCACTAAAATCTCTTTCTTACGAGCACTAAAACCTCTGTTAACAAGTTTCGAAACCAAGGTTACAAGCTTGCAAGTGTGCATGAAAATGAAATGTTTTAAACAGAAAATTTTGATGAAGAAGAGAAATTCTGGACAATTATTCTCTTTTCTCGTTCTTGATCAAATGTACAAAAAGTTTGCTAACTAAAGTTTAAACAATAATAAAATATAAAACATTTAATAAAAGTATAAATTGGTATTTGTCTCCAAAATCTCACCATTGTGACAGGGATTCTGTGCTCTCTTTTTTTTAATTTTAAATCTCCCGGATATATATGTCGGCGATATTCTCACACCATAATCCGGCTCCCCTGCAGCATATTCCTACATTAATATGAAATATCATTTCAGTAGTTGTTTATTCGGATGTCCTATCCCAAATCCTTAACCCCCCCAAAAAAAAAGTGTGTATGTATGTATGTGTGTGTGTGTGTGTGTGTGTGTATATATATATATTGAATTTGTAGCCTCAACTAGACTTCATTGTTATGTATAATAGCTCCAACTTTTCAGGAGTACCCTCAGAAGTCATTGCTAGGATCTGATTTGGTCCAGGGAACTTTTAAGCCCCATCCAATGAACTATGTGTTTTGTTCAGCAAAATTTATAAACTTAAGGGCATGTCTTATGCTCCATTTACTTTTGTTTTCCTCCTATAACCAAAAAAATTTTCACAAGCAAGATGAAAAATGACAACTTTCATAGACCTGCAATAAACATTTAAATGTGACAGAAGTTTATGCCACCCTGGTACTTGGGCACACCAAATGTAGCGCTGCGGCTAAAGACATTGTTAAGAATGAGAAGTCCACAGAAAACGCCCTAACCAAATTAACCATTATGTCATAATGTCACCTAAATAACATGATGACTGCTTATTTATTCCAGACCATGCCTTAGGTTTTGAAGTTTGTAATGAAGTCATATAGCGGAGAGAAGAGAGAGGGAGAGGAAACGTTTCAAGACTTGCTTGGATCATATGCCAAGAGTGGGGGGGAATGTCCACACAGCTATGTTCACATTCACAACTCGTGCTATCAGCTATGATTAATTCTGCAGCAGTCTGATGCAGGTCATCAACTTGATGAATGCTTCAGGAGCACAATGATATCTGAATTTGAGTTCTTCATAATTCCGTTTAATGCAGAGAGGAGTTGTGGAGGCTGTCACGAAAAAGATTTGTCTGATGCAATCTCAGAGAATTTTAACATCAGATATCTTTCTTCCACCTCTTCAAACACAACTTGTATTGCAGACTTGGGGAGGGTAAAATATACAAGAAAAATACCAGAAAACAGCAAACGGGAGATCGATCAACAGACTTGTATAACTCCTTTTTTTTGGAGCCAACCAAGCTGCAAAGATACCGAATGGACATCGTGAGCACACAATGGAAAAACTACAATGATAACTTACAGGGCATTGCCAGAGTAGAAATGAATCCCTACGTGGCTCAAGTAAACTGAACCTGTACTTGTTAGCATTAATCAACATTTTATCACTTTATATAGAATGACAGTCTAATGGAGAATATGTTTGATGATGGGAGCAGAAACTTCAGCCGCTGGAATTTCCAGCATTGCTCTTCTAATAAGAAATGATTTATGTTTCCTAAAAGGAATTTGCTTCAAAAAAAAAAGAAAATTAAGATAAAGGCGACAGTTTAGAAACCAACCGTATAAGCCATATATGACTATATACAAGAATTATTAAGGTGAGCTATATGAATTACATACAAATCATTACTCAAACCAATTACAAAACCTCCTGCAGTCATATGGCCATGCATGTAGCTGAGTCAGTCCTCTCCAGGGGAATGAAAGAGAGGGACAAAGACGATCGCCCAAAAAAAGAAAAAGAAAAAGAAAAGCGTGCACGCACGCGCGCGCATACACACACAGGGACAAAGACTTAAACCATTAACTTAAATGCTGGGAGGATGGTCATTATCATCATTGCTTATAGTAGCCACTCTGGTGCGGTGGAGGATAGGGACTGGGAATGGTATAAGGAGGCCGAGGTTGAGACCCAGGCTGCTGTGCATGAGCATTGTAGTATGGGCCTCGCCACCCTGGATAAGCAGGTTGACCATACTCATGACCTTGTGGAGGCTGTTGTTGGGGCTGCTGAGGTGGATATGGAGGACTAGCAGCTGGGACGTGATACGAAGGTGGTGGTTGCTGTGGTGCCATATAAGCTGATGGCTGATGAGCATAGCCTGATGCTGTTGGCTGCTCAGGGGGTTGATGGTAGTAAGGTGATTGGGGCCGACTCACATTTACAGGTTCTGATGGCTGGTGGATAGTCCTATGATTTTGAGGAGGTTGTCCCACCATAGGATATGGGCTACCATAAGCACCTGCATTCTTGTCCTGAAAACTGAGACCTGCCATATTTCTTTGGACATCTTCAATCATTTCCCGGCACTGAATATTTCTGGTCATCACAAAATCACTGCACTGCTGCTTTATATTTGTGATTGCATCCTGTTTTGACATGGTAAAATTTGTATATTAGAACTGTGAGTGCTCATAATAAGGGCTGTGATTTAGTTATGGTGTTCTTTGCTTCTTATTTTTCCCCACACAAAGCTAGGTATTGTGATTGCAGATAAAAATGGCAAAGTTTGTAAAACCAAAGACTAGAGCTGAGAAAGCTTTGTAAGCATGAGGAAACCTGTAACATTGATATTATCAGTTCATATTCCAAAGAAAGTATTCATAACAATTGGATTCTTACCTGCAGAGTGACATAGAATTTCAGCCCCTCATTGATGTTATCCTTGATTTCCCGGTATTTCGCTATGGAAGCTTCAATTTGTTTATAACTCTTCTCCCGAGATGCTGCCACAAACAGGTGAAAAAAAAATGGATTTAAAAGATATATCAATTGCAAAGAGAGGCACATGTCATGTAGAATGGTGAAACTACAGGTCTTTTTTTTTTCTTTTTTTCTTTTTTTTTTTTTTTGCATGTTCATTGTTCTCTATTAATAGATTCTTCCTTTTCTATCAAAAACGTGGTGTTGCTAAAAGTCAAAAGATTTTCAAGGCTTTTAAGAGGAGAATGGTGAACACACTTCAAACCAACATTCTTACCAACACATGGACATGATTTGTTTGAGATTGACTTAATTTTGTTACTTTCAATTAATTCACATTAGATTATTATTAGTATTAGAGATATATTTCATTTCCCTCCTACAAATCTCACACCCCCCCTTCAAATTATCAAAAAAAAAAAAAATTCTCCCCCCTGCCTCCCTCACCCCCTTTCGCTTTCTCCGAAATCCTCCTCTCCTTTTCTTCTTGCTTTCCACCTTTTTATATCCGATGCATCAAAGGGAAATATGCAAGACACAGAGACAAAAATGTTGGAACTGTAACTCTTGAATGGAGAAATAGGTTATGGATATCAATGAGTATGATACCATATCAGGACACCACAATTATTAGCATGTAAGGGTACAAAAATATAACTAAGAATCTTATGTGATTTATACAAAGACCATATAAACAAGAGAGATAACAGCATGATTTCAATTGAGAAAGGAAAACATACCTTTATAGTCTTCAAGATTAAATATTGCAGCAAAATCATCATTTTGAGCCTGCACACAGAGGTAGCACCTTAAAACCAGAGTACTTTATTTACATATTCAGTTCTGCACATAATATAAACAAACAGCACCTGAATTAGCAGAAGCAATTGTTCTTGTGCCTCAAGATTCTGAGAAATTTCTTCGCATATGTGATCATACTTAGCTATTTCTTGTCTGAAGAGATCCTCGTAGGAACCAGTGGATGTCATCAACTTTGGAAGTATATCATCCTGCATCCAAGCATATCAAGATAAACTCAAACAACGACTAGCTGAAAAACAAAACAAAAGGCCCTACCAACCGTGGAAAGAGGAAAGAGAACAAAGCATTGATGAGCCAGAAGAATAAATGCAGTAAAAAACCAGACAAGCTAACTACTGGAATGACCAACCATCAAAATCAAAGAGGTAGGACATACACAATTACTGATACTAAAAGCACATGAAGAATAATATAAATTTGGCATCTTTTTGGTAGAGGTCATGAGCAATATAATATAAATTTGGCATCTTTTTCCCTGAAAGAAACTATGAAGAATAAGTTCTGCAAGAGGAAAAGCATATCAAGCTGACCTTCCTTTTCATGTCTTTTAGCATATCCTCAAGACCTGCCCGTTGTGCCCCAAGGGTCTCCAATTGCCTCTGTAAAATTGTAACAGATATTAGTACCCAACTTGAGCCATACATAAAGGCAACATTTCCCATGCAATGAACCATAAATCAATGTTTCATTAAACATCTATATAAAGTGACAAACTATTTTTAGACCGAAAGGCCAGCTTTAAAAGATCAGGGGGGAGAGAATACCAGGTATCAAAAACTGTGACCAAACAAACGACTGCTAAATGAATGTGGCAGTTGGGATTGGTAAATTATGCCATGCGTAAGGGAAAATGAAACAGAAATTTTGACAGAATCAATACTTTTCAGGAAAAAAACTTCCAGAGTATCATGGGACTCTGAGTAAAGTAAATGAGACATATTTAGAAAAATAAACACCTCCATCAAGGATAACAAAATTAAGAACCATAGCATTCTAACATGATAAAGGAAGAAAAATATGTTAATTGTCATAAGAAGACATACAACAGTCACAGTCACCAGCAAATAAAGTTCTTGTTTGTCAGCTGGTTTTTTGCAATGGGAGAGAATTGATACTGTAACACAACATTTATAAGAATTGCAACAGGAAAATTAACAAGCATGTGGAGTTTATAATGCATATAAAAAATTACCAAGCTTTGCTTCAAAGCTCCAACAATGGCGTCCTCATTGGCATCCAATGACATTATCGGCCTTGCAAGGGTTGGAAGGGCAGATTCTATCTGATAAAAAGAAAAGGAAAAATTAAATAAATGAATACAGATACATCCTCTTTGTTTTTTGCTTGACAAGGGGGAGAAGGCAAGACTCAAACTGCAAGGGTTTCAAGTCCTTTGAATGACCATTCAAGCCAAAGCTCTTGGACAGATACTCACACATCCTTCCGTCCACAACTAAATTTCTATCTGAATCATTGTGTGTGCATGGTAAAAGGACAAACCATATAACAAAGAAAAGGAGGCGGAAAAAAAAAAAAAAAAAAAAAAAAAAAAAAAAAAAAAAAAAAAAGTTCCTGAAGCATTGTTCTGCAAAAGAGCCAAAAATCAGCCCCTCAAGTGGAACAGAACAAATAACAATAAGGAATACAATATTTGGTGGGTCACAACTGTGTATTTGCCAAATTGATAACAGAGCCTCTTTGCACTCTGTAGTTTGAGAAGCCAAGAAACCCCAGCTATAAATAGAAGATATAATTCATCTTACAGACAGAAGTTACAAAGCTACTTAATAATAGTATAATACCGACCCAAAAATGAAATATTGAACTTCTAAAGACATACCGGACGACGATCCAAGATTGACATAAGTGCTGAATGATCTCTCACAGAACGCTCAATCCTCGCATCACTATCAGCGGCTTGCTTCAAGTTCGCTGCAAATCTATTCAATCGGTCCTGCAAGTTCTTTGTTAGAGTGGTGGACTGAGGCCTAGTCCAACGTGTTCCAAACTGGCTCCTAAATTGAGAATCTTCCCTTGCTTCTTTTTGCAAGAGCTCCTCAGTTTGAACCAGTAGTTCTTGATTAACTCTTCTTAAATCCCTAAGTTGTTGTAGCTCAGCCTCTAAACCAGCAGGGCCTCCACTTATCTGCACTGCCTCCACGTCTTCTTTGAGAGCTGTTGGTAGCGTGAAATTCCCCTCCAAAGCAAGTATTGAATCAGGTAAGTCCATTTCCTTTAGCCTCACTCGTGCTAGCTCACTCCCTTGTTGTAGTTTCTCAGCTTGTGTTCTAATAATATCATCAACCATCTCAGTGTACCGAGAAAGAGCCTTTGCACTGCTATCAGGAACAAGGGTAGTGAACATCTTCATCTTGCTGGCATCCAAGACATCATTCATTGGCATTGGCTTCACCATGGAAAATGATGGAAGAGGGGGTAAGGAACTAGGAGAAGGAACTCTCATAAGGTAAACTCTATCATTCTCCTTAACAGCCCTGTCCAGGTTGCGATTTAGGTTGGCCTCTAGCTTCCCAATTGCATCCAAGAGCTGCTGGGCAGCACCCTTTGTGGATTTCTTAGCCTCTGACAATGCACTAATTCCACTCCTTAGCCATGCAATTTCTTCTGCGATCTCTTCCTTCTCATGCAGCTCTAAACCACATCTATAGCAAGCCTCACCAAAAAACAAAGCTGCCTTTAGTTGTACATGTAATAACCATGTCTTGTCAAAGTGCTGGTTAAGAGGAAATTTGTTCAGAGCTGCCAAAGCTTCCTCATAAAATAAACCAACCTATAACCAAAGAAATAGAGAAGTTAAAAATCAGCACATCAAATGCAATCGAAGACAGCAACTGAACAATAAGGTACACAAAGTAGTTTCAGACAATCATTAAATGTGATTAATCCTTCATCAGGTAAAACTTACAATGAATTATTCAAATAAGTAAAAGACCGAACATCTCAAAGACCAAACATCTCAAATCTTGTGAGGAACAATTTCAATTGTCATTGAGGAACTCAAGAAAAGAACCCTTCTGGAGAATTAAAGCAATGAGCAGTATAACAAATTTTTTCACCAGCTAGGTTAAAATTTGTGCAATAAAGAACCAGCTAGCGGTCAAGGGGTTTTGCAATTAGATCAATTATCAACTAAAATTGGGCTGAACCTCTCCACAAGACTCTTAATTCAAAATTCAACCGAATAAAATCGAAAATTATTATGCTGACAAACCAAATAACAATCACTCAGTACATAAAATGCAAACCTGTCTGCAAATAGAATAGAAAGGAACCCTGTTTCCGATAATTTATGGACCATACTAGCACCACTTATCCGCAGCATACCAAATCTATTCACTAGGTCCAGACTTGTACGAGCAGTATATTTTCTAGGGTTCAAGGAATTCTGCAATTAGATCACTTCGATCTCAAAATCCCCCAACTTAGAACTAAATCAAAACATCAAAAGCACAAACCTGTCTAGAGATCTTTGCACAGACACCAGGAGTACTCCCTTTCGCAATCGTGTTCTCAAAAACACACTCCTGTGCCTGGGCAAGCATGAGCCTCTCCAACATCCCAGCACACTCCACCGTCAAATCCACCGTAGTCGAATTCCCAATCGACGCCTTCGTCGACGCATTATCCCTCAAGTACGCAAACGCGCCCGCCGCCGCAATAAATGAATGTGACGCCGACTTCCTGCCATCGACCGAAGACCGATCGAAGGAAAGCCCAATCTGGCTATGAACAGCACCGAGATTGAACAGAACCGCAGCTTTTTCCAAATGAATGTTCTGCTGAGCAGCCTTTTGCTTCTGTTTGAAAGCATCATACCAAGTGAATGTAATTTGATTGATGTGGTCTTTGTCGGGAGAGATTGGGAAGCGAGTTTCCATTACGGTTAGGGTTTTGAAGTAGTTCTGCAACAAGTCACGACGAGAAGTGAGAGAATCGAAGGGTTTTTCGAGGTCGGATCGCATTTGTTTGACGGATTGGAGATCGTCTTCTAGGTTTTGGGCTTCGCGTTCGGAGTAGTGGATGGCGATGTATTGGCGGAGTGGACGGTAGATCTCTATTGAAGTTGTTTTCTTCTCGAAGATTGCGAGCATGATGTTGGTGGTGGTGGCCGTGGATGCACCGGAGGTTGACGGCGGAGCTCCGGCCATGACCGGCAGTTTAGGTGTCGGAGAAGAGATGCGGGTGATCGAGAGAGAGATAGATGTTTAGAGGTCAAATTTGATATTTTGGATGAAGAAGACGGTGCGCTCGGGTTTTAACTTTCCTCCCTTAATTTTCTTCGTAGGAAAGGAATTGCCAATTCCAACTGGCTCAAGGCCTCTGTCTCTTTTTCTACCTCTTTCATTTCTTTTGACTTTTAGCACGGCCCAAAAATCCATCATCATATGGTTTGAAAACGTCTAAAACCCATAGTCCAGTAAACAAAACGCGCTGAAACGCAACGAAATATATCATTTATATAGAATAAATCTTCCATACGAAAGGAACATAGTCCACTCTCTCCATACTCATCTACCTTATCCTTCTCAATAGTTAACTGATCGGCCTCATGATCTTCTTGATGCTCGATATTTAATCAACCCATAACAATATACATCTTTCCTTAAATCACAAAAGCAACACTTCATAATTAAGGAGAAAATTTCATTGACTTTCTCAACTGATAGAATTTTACATCACCTAAAAATCACATAATTTCGGGACACTTCCATAAAGAAATTAAGGTTTCAAAACCCTAGAGGCACACGAGACTCACGTAGGTTGCCTACATATACATTGTAACATTATCGGTCAAGTATGCTCTCTCAACTCACATATAGCATACAAAAGCATAACAAAACTTTCTTTCAGTCTCTTTCTTTTTTTAAAAAAATTACTATCTGATTTGAGTATCGAAATTTTCTTCGTCGGAGCAACCCTCGGTGGCCTTTTGCAGATTCCATTGATTGTGTGATCCAACAATCACTCACCTCCTTCAACTCAATGAAGCTATTATCTGTGGAGCATAACTCACATCCAACAGATTGACGTCGTCTGTGGGAGTGGACTAGGAAAAAGCTTATTCCGTGCTCCGTCTAGCCAAAGAACAAGCCTCCCAAGAGAAGAACTAAAACCGCTTCTAGAGCCACGTTCGCAATGGAAGGGCACACCACCACCCCATAAACACCGCCCAACCTGTACCTCCAAACAACCCTATAAAGGTTCCTACCGCTAACAACTAGCTTGAGACCCAACCACCGATCATACAACAGAATCAGCCGATTCTGCCCCCCACTCCAGCCTCTCCAGAAAAGATCACCCGACCCGAGATAGTTAGGCTAAAATCCAAGTTGCAGGGCATGAGCAAACAGTTGGAGGAGGTTGGTGGTGTCCTCTGGCCAGAAGCACAATCCTCCACCCATGAGTTGGGCCACGTGCGTGCTCGAAGGCTCGTACCCAGAGCACATTAGGAACCTCCAGTAACTTCCAGACACTATCCTAATGATCTAAGGAAATAGTCAACTCATAGCAAACGAAATAAGACGCACTAGCATGAGAAGAGACAAACTCGTTCAACACGCTAATAGTCTCTCACTATTCGACTCCAAGGTTTCCATAGAATTGATGTCTCACAATGTATTTCTCTGTCTTATGAGAGATACAATGGTATTACCGATTCTCAGGACCATGTGACTTATTTCGTAACTCTGATGATCTCAAGAAATATGTCAATCAAATATGACCATGTGCAAGCACTCCCCTATGACCTTGAAAAGTAATGAGCTGACATAGTTCAACTTGCTTCCTCCGTTTAGCATCAAAAGTTTCTCTCAATTTCGACAGCAGTTCGAGACTCACTTTGTGATCAATAGAGGGGTTAAAAGGAAGTCTACATCCCTACTTTCTTTATAACAGAGAAATGATGAGCCGCTGAGGATCTTCCTCTATAAGTTCAAAACTGAAATGATGAAAGTCTCTGATTTAGACCACTCTATTGCATTAATAGTGCCACTCACTGGGTTACGGTCATCAGGGATGAAAACATCCATAACAAAGAACCTCCATCCACTATTTAGGAATTCTATGCTCATGCAGAAAATTACATTACTGTAGATGATGCTGAAGCGTTTAACAAATAGCAAAATCGACCATGTCGAAACAAGCACAGCCAGTCACCCCGA
The DNA here is from genome assembly GCA_037126225.1 of Dillenia turbinata. NCBI lineage: Eukaryota > Viridiplantae > Streptophyta > Magnoliopsida > Dilleniales > Dilleniaceae > Dillenia > Dillenia turbinata. The sequence continues at coordinate 15,362,674 of JBAMMX010000019.1, forward strand.
CAACCTTCACTTAAAAGAGGCCGACAAGGACCACCACAGCAATGGAGGTTCACTAGTTACATTCCCCTAAATGAAACACCGAGCCAAGTTTTGCTCCAAATCAGGAACAATCCTTAAGTCAGGTGGCCTCCTCACACCATAGAAGATGACTCCAAGAAAGACAAAACCCAGTTCTGCCATTTCCATCAAGATTACAGCCATCTGATAGACGAATATAGGAAGTAAAAAGACAAACTTAAGTTTCTTATTCGAAGTGGTCAGCTCCAAAGGTTTATAAGTGCAGAGATAGAATGTGTCCCTCCTCAAGGCCCACACGTCGCAAGGTGTGAGAATGAGTAAGACAACTAGTCGGCTCCAGGAAGTGCCCACAACCGACCAGATGGAGCAATTCTCCAAGTGCAGAATGAATACAATACCTTAGAATCTTACCTTCCAACTCACATCATGACGCTACATCAGCATAACTGAGAATATATGCTAGGGAAGGAAAAGGGGCACTTGGTAGCTCCAATCTTTCAAAAAACCAAGCTATTCATTCCGCATCCAAAGAAATCATTGCCACCTGCACCGAGAAGCAACCCAAGAAAAAAAAACCAATGATCAGTTTCAATGATGACGATCTGATAGGAGTCAATACGGACTGATATAATTCTCTCGTCATCGCCGTAAAGATCGGATAATATGAGTGAGGAGAATTTTCATGGATCAAGGGGTTAGCTATAACCTCCTCTATTGGAACTCCTTTAAACAAATGGGTTTTGCTCAAACACATCTACAACCTCATGCCAGACTGATCAAGGGGCTCTCAAGTAAATAGATGTATCCTGAAGGCAATATTTCACTCCCCGATCATCCTTGGGGTTCTGCCTGAATAACAACATTCAGCGTGGTCAAGTTGCCTTTACTTTATAATATAATCCTCGGTCGACTTGGATTAAACGCATTGGAGGAACTACTGAGCACAAAGTATATGAAAGTCAAATTCAAGACTTCCACCGGTATTGGGACGCTATCCTATAATCCGAAATCCCCAGCTTTTCCCCCAAGTAATCTTGAACTTCTCCCTATTATGTTTACTTCCGTGGGATTACTCGTCAAATGTCTTATACAACCTAGCCCTACTACTTGCATTATAGTTACCTTACTCTTAACGACTTGCTTTATTAATCTCTCGCAATGAACCAATCATGCCTAGCACATGTGACCAAGCCCCACTCTCTCGAACAAACGTGTCGACAACTAGGGATGTTTCTCCCTGACACAACCCACTCTCTCGAACAAACGTGTCGACAGCTGTGGTTGTATCTGTAACACCGGACAAGTCCGGATTTGTAAAAATATACTCTAAATGTCATTATTTAAAAATTTCTACATTTTGTAAAATTTTGGAAGAGTAGTTAATTTTAAATAAATGAGAATTTTTTATCCTTGGGATGTTCAGGAGCTCCTCTAGATATTGGGTGGATAGATTTAAAATTTTAAGTTACAGATCATTAGTGTCCTGATCACCAGAACCATCGGTTACTTGGGTGTTCGGCAATCGATACTTGGTGGATTTTAACCGTTCGGTTCTTAGTAGAATTTTAGTGTTCGGTTGAACAATTTTTTTTTTTAATTTTGATTTCCTGATAAGTAATCGAAAGTAAAAACCCATTGGTATTATTTCTTGCTCATAGTGTGTAATTTATAGCCTATCGGTGCATTATTTCACTATTGGTAGTAAGTTCTTAAATTCTTATTGGTCATCTACCCACCGGTTGGTATTGAAACTCCCGTTGGTATTGTGAGAACCCATTGGCATATTGTTGGACTCATTTTCATATATCGTTCGGTGCAGTGCATTCTACTCATATTATCTGAAGGTACTATCCCACCCGGTCAATAAAATTTTTTTCCTATTACCTCACTTTTCTATACGTTCGGTGACATCCAATTTTGAATCCCCATTTTTATTATGAGATGCTTATGAAATTCCTAATTGGCTAATTTGTCACCGATCGGTAATATTCTTAACTGTTCGATATAATCATCCATCGATAGTGTTTTTGGTCATTCGGTACAATCACCGATCGGTAATGTTCTTGGTCGTTCGGTATTGAAATAATCACACCATTAGTAATATGAGACTTTGGCCGTTTAGCACAATATATTTTTATTTACCCTTCGGTACTCATTCGTTGACTTCATTTTCTTATTTGGTCATCGGTCAATATATGTTTTTATAAATTTCGTCCCTTCGGTATTTGACCGAATAGTCAATTTTACCTTCCTTCAGGTATTTACAAGTCCGTTCGGTCACAAATCTCATTTTCAAAGAAGCCGTTCAGTCACCTTCTATTTCACCGAACGGCATTCCTTGCTTACACTCCATCAGACTTGACCGAACACACCCATCTTGCACATGGACATGACGAACAGCCTTTAATTCTTTCAATATGTTGACCGGACAGCTTGCTTTCTCCTCTTGCACAAGTGTCTTGAAATTGCCTTACGTCATTTTAACTTCCTGTATTCCATCGGTGTTTGCATTCTTCCATTATCTAACTTTACTTGACCGAACAGCTTCTAACAATTTCAAATTTTCCTTCTATCGGTGGACACACAAACGCAACATTTTTTTAAGTGAATATTGTATTCGGTAATTAAATTTCTTTCCTCCACTTACCGAACAGTAGCCACTCTCTCCATATCCACTCACCGAAGAGCAAGCACATGAGAATTCACCAAATTCTTCGAAGACTTGTCGTCACTTGCTTTTGATAAGATTTGATCTCATGACCTAATTTTCTCCAAAAAGATGATTTGTCACCAAGCCACTTAAACCTTTCAATCTTATTATATCAATTTATATTATATTCATAATCATTATTTCTTTTATATTATTTTCATTAAATATGAGACTCCCTTTGGTATGACAAATGAAACCCATTGGTGAATGACACTTTCTTTTAGATTGCGTTGGAACATTTGTTTTCCCCTATCAGATAACCGATGGGAATTGAACCCAAGCACCACTCTCTCTCTCTTTGGCACTTTGTCTCCCTCTTTCGGTAATTATTGTTGGAGAAATTTAACTAAACTCCCACCGGTCCCAAATTACCAAAAAGGGTATGATGCATACTTGAGTGAGTTGGGAAGAGAATGAAGACAATTAAGTAAATTAGGAAGATGAGTTGTAAATAAAAAGAAAAGTTTGGACTCTAAAACTTACGAATGTTACATTTTAACTTTTCTTTTACTTCTCTCTCTCTACTCATACACTACATCTTCCTCTCTTCTTGTTTCTATCCAATATCAATTAAAATACCACAAAACTCACACGCTAAAAATCTCCAAAACTCATAATTCAATCTCTAGAGAGTTAGATCTTGTGAGAGATATGAGGTTTTCTAGTGAGAGAAAACCTAGAGTTTAATCGTGACTCGACTTGAAGTGAAATCAGAGACTGAAATTTAGGAGTTGGCGAAAACTGAACGAAACAGGACGTTCACTGCAGAGACGTCCGGGAGTGACTATCGTCCATAATACTGTAAGTAGTTACATGCTTGCACTTAAATAAGATAAATGTTTTCAATAAATTTTCTAAATGATTTTCAATGGATTTTCTAAATGATTTTGAAATTTGATTTTATATGTTTTAGTGTATATGGAATATCCCAAAGAATGATTTTGAAATTCCTATGCATCCTAATATTTTGATTGAATAAATGTGTCATGTTGAATTATTGATGTTGAGTATATTATGATATTGGTTATTGATTTAATTGATGGCACATGAAATAGATTGTTAAATTTTTATGAAATGGTGTATGGCGTGGTTACTGGGGGAAGAACCTGAATCCCGAAAAATGACTAGTCATTTTCCACCACGATGCAACTCGACGGGGTGACGTGGTGGGGTTACTGTTTGTAGACATGGTATGTGACCGGTCGCGACGGCACATTCATGGTCGAATAACACACCGCTTGAAGGGCGTGGGATAGTTGGTTGCATAGCCAACGGCATGTTATGGCCAACGCCAAGAGTGGGGTATTTGTAAACTGAAATTGTTAAAACCCTTGACAGTTCCACCATGGGTCGTGGTAGACCTTTATTGAAAATAATGATTTTGGTTGCCCTATGTTTGAAAATGTGAAATGATTGGATGCATATGAGATTGAATTATGATGATTGGAAATTTGATTTATTGTTGAATGATTTTGTGACTGGTATGATGAATTGAAATATATATTTTTGATATATCCACCACACAAATCTTATTTTTGATCAACATGTATATCACTTACTGGGTATTCCCATACTCACCCCTCTCTCTCCAATTTTATAGAAGAATGTTAGATATTTCACGAAATCGTTTAGAGGCAGAATTTTTTGGGAAGACCTCTGTCAGAGACTTCTTTTGGTATAGATCTTACTATTGCCTTTGAGGTATCAATAGATTGACCCATGGAGAGTATTTTGTATAAAAATTTATTTGAATATTTTTTTGAGACTCTATATTTTGATTTCGATTGAATTTGGTTATGTATAAACTTTTATCGAGAATTCTTAATTTTCTTTTTATGAAATTTTTTTTGAAAATTATTGTTGATTTTATTGTCTATCCCTAGAGAGGGAATTGTGTTCTGGTTGGTTGATGGCATTCGAATGGCCAGGATGGCCTATGGCTTTAGTTGGTATTTTGAATGTCTTGCGATGCCTTGGAGCACGGGGTGAGATTCACACGTGTTCAAGGTAGTGCGGCTGTTGTCGCATGCTCGGATCTGCGAGTCGAAGCGTAGAATCTCCCCATCATATAGGTACGGCCCACTCTCTTGAACGAACGTACTGACATCTAAGGATGTATCTCCGGCGGGTATGCATGACCCACTCTCTAGAACAAACATGCCAACAACTAAGGATGTAACTCCCCGATGGGTAGGTATGACCCATTCTCTCAAATAAGCATGCCCTCTACTGGAGATGTATCTTCTCAATGGGTAAGCATGGCTCACTCTCTCAAATAAGTATGCCATCAACTATAGACATATCTGCTTAACGAGTAGGCATGATCTACTATCTCAAACGAACGGACCCTCTATAAGGGATATATCTCCCTGATGGCACTCTTTTGGCCACACGAAACGAGACGTACTACCGACATGAAGTTATAAACACTTGCTCATGGTTAACGGCTCTATGAAATTATCAAAAATTTCATTGATTCTTTCAAGTTAGGACCATGCAAGGAAAACAACAACAACAATAACAACCTAAGTCTTTATCCTAAAATTTGGGGTCGACTACATGAGAGACAAATATTAAAATCGATTAAAAAATAAATAAATAAAAGAAGAATGATTTAGTTTGTGCAGATTCTCCTACGTCACTCATTCCTATCTAAAACCATCTCCTCTACTAAATCAATCACTATTATATCTTTACGGATGCATTGCATCCAAATTTTTAATGGCCTACCTCTACATTTTATTAAATCTCCTATATTTAAGTTCTCTACCTTCCTAACAGGTGCGTACTTAGGCTTTCGTTGTACATGTCCAAACCATCTCAGACTAAGTTAAAAGAAAATAGAGATCACGATCAAGGAGGGGTAGGAGACGGAAGAGCCCACGACTCCAGGTTAGCTTGAGATGCATCGACCATTGCGTTCTCGCCCGCTACTTCAAGAAGTGCAAGTTCGAATTAGGTACTTTGGAGTTGGTATTTTCATCATCCGGGGACATAGCACCCACTAACCCAGCCCAACTGATGATCTTCATAGCGCATTATAACTTCTCAAACCACCTAAGCTAGGCATATGTATACTGATCAAAAGTCCTCACGAAAGTCCCTCCCAACTCGACTATTCTTTGCTCAATAGCCTTTAAGGACCGATTGCCCTCCTCAGCCAGTTTCTTTATAGCCTGCAATTGTACCTTGCGCACCTTGGCCTTCGTCTCCAATTCTTCGCATCTCTTGGAGACCACCTCGCACCGTTAGAGCTGTGTTCAACTCAACTTTTAAACACTCCACCTCCTCGTTTCGAGCATTCAAAGCAGTCGTAGATGCTTTTTCCTCCTCGATCTCTTTCTCTTTCTCTCTCTCTTTCTCTCTCTCTCTCTCTCTCTCTCTGTGTCTCTCTATGAAAGAGCATCTTGTAGCCGAGAAACTTCGACGCCTATCTGGTCTCTTGGTGCTTCAGATGATCGAGCATCAACTCCCTCCTAAGTCTTTGGAACTCCGCTAAAATAATAGTCTACAAGAAACAAAAAGGTCATACATAAAAAACAGAAATACAGACAAATTACCTTCTGATGCAGCCTTACTATAAGCCCTGCGGACATGATAGCCTCATCACTCTGCTCGAGAAAAAGTTTGTTTAGCTCTAGCTCGAAGTGACAGAAATCCACCCGATTAACTATTTGCCTGGTTTTACTACTATCGACGTAGTTGTAGTGATGATCACCGACACTGATGCTATGGTGCCTCTCTCTCTTTATCCCTTACGACCGTCATAAGTCCAAACAAGAATGACAGGGGAAGAGTAGTCCCCCCGAGAACCCTTCGCTTACCTTTCCTCGGCGTTAAAGGAACAGCAGAAGTTGGCCCCGTATCATACTCCTACGCTAACCAAAGATGAATACCGTCGGTATCCCCAATGACGTGCCCCTTTTCTTCGGGTCCGTCAAGAACATGAACCTCAGCCTCCTCATTTTCTCCTTCTTATCTCTCTTCAACCCCTACACTAACTACCTTAATGCTTTTCGTTCGCTCTGCCTGAACCTCCGCATCTCCTCGAACCTCAGACTCATGATTTTTGGCCTCCACAGCCCTTGATGCACCTAGGGAGCCCTGTCCCCTTCTCTTTCTCATAGCCTCCTGCTTCGACCCAAGCCTCATATGCCTATCAGCAGTTATCTCTTCAAGGTCTTCCTCGTCTAGAGAAGTGAGAACATCTACAAGTTTATTTTCTTCTTCTCCACTAAGAGGGCTCTCTTGATCTTTCTCTTTTCCCCCAACAACAAACCAGTTAGTACCAATATTTTGTTATCTAAAAGGGCCTCAACCCCAATACATTGACCCTTGGCCTTGCAAAAACCACCAACCGAACGAATGAATCGTAAATCACAAGAAGGTTGGGGGTCCTCAACCCAAAGTACTTCACAAAAAAGTACTTATACATCCAACTCTTGTCAATGGTCTCTTTGTACCAAAAGTTCCAGTTAGATTCCGGTCTGGTCTGTAGTTAAAACCATCCTTTAGTAGGCCACACCCCCTAACATAAGCTAAGATCAGCCAAAACTTAGAAATGATACTAGAGCTATCACAAAATGTCAAGCATTGGGAATCAACAGTTCCTAAGTAAAACTCTGTAAGGGCCGCATAACGACACCTTCAACCTACGTGCATACCGAATATGGCCCTCCGGTGTCCTATTAGCCATGTTTTCATTAGTAGTTGACCAAATAACGTAATCATCCCCCAACGACACGTCATTCTGGACACCTTGCAATTCGTCCTCCGTCATGGTACTTCTAATGTCACCGATGCCCCGATGAATGCGTGATGAAGAGCCCTTAGTCATTTTTAAACTGTTTCTTTTCTAAGTATTGCTTACAAATTTTAAAGAGCCTAACTTGTGGATTGCCTCTCTACACAAAGTTTATCTATCAAAAGCAAACACGAAAGTGTGCAAACCCAACCAAACGCTATGTCTTATAAAACGTATTGGAAATGATTCACGAGAATCAAAGTAGTACATGCCGCATTTAATACCCTGAACTAATATCTTTTCGATTTCTCATCTATTTAATGCTACTCCTAAAACCTTACTACGAAATGACAACAAGAGTTGGGGGCAAGTGATAGAGCATGGCCCAAAAGCCCATCATCATACGGTTTGAAACCCTTTAAGTCCATAGTCCAACAAACAAAATACGCTAAAATATGCCGAAACGTGTCGTCTATATGGGATAGATCTCCTAGATAGGTAGACACGGTCCACTCCCTTATCCTTCTCGGTAACGAGCTAATCGGCCCCCATGGTCTCCTCGATGCTCAATATTTAATCAACCCGCAACAATATTCATTTTTCCTTAAGTCACCGAAGTAACACTTCGTAATTAGGGAAGAAATCTTATTGATAAAGAAGGTAATCCATTGACAGTCTGGACTTTCCCAACTAGGAGGATTCTAAATCAATTAGGAATCTTTTGCTAAAAACCCCGTAATCTCGAGACACTTCTATAAGAAAACTAGGGTTTCAATACTCCGGATTTACACTACACTTATACAGGTAACCTATAAATATATCGTAAGATTATCAGTTAGGTATGCTCTCTTAACTCACACATAGCACACCAAAAACATAATAAAACTCTTTTTCAGTCTATTTCTCTTTTTGAAAACTGTTCTTTAATTTGAGTGTCAAAGTTTTCCCTACTGGAGTACCTCCCAACGGCCTTTTGTAGGTTCCATCGATCGCACGATCTAGCAATCACTCACCTCCTTCAAGTCAGCTGAACTATTATCTGTGGAGCATAACACACCTCCAACAAAATAAATCTTATTAAGTTATATTATGGTAAAATCTAATTAAGAATGAGTTTGATCAATTATATTAAGATCATGTTCAAGACTTTTTTCCAATAAATATTTAAAACACTGTTCAAAATATTAGTTTTAGTATATATATTTAAAAGTGAAATTCAATCACATTGGTCGATTGTTGAAATTTCATTGTTTATGATCAAATATTGGGTAAGTTTCAGTGTTTAAAACTGAACCGTATCAGCCGGTCCGACTGGTTTAATTTTTATTATTAAACCGAATGAAATCAAATCCAGTTAAAACCGTTTAAAACCGATCAAAACCGATAAAACTGATGAACCATTCAAACCGATCCAATCACAAATTAATGCACTTCAACCACAAATCATGACACTTTATTGGGAAAACATGTTTCTCATTTCTCTTTCCTCTTCATTTATATACCTCACTTTGCTTATTCTCTCTATATCCATCCAATGTGGGATAAAAATACAATCTCACTCTTTTTGTTCTCTTTATAATCTATATCCATCTGATGTGGGATAAAAATATTTCGATATTTGATTCAACAATTGGGCTGGATAACATTAGGGTTCAAAAATTTGTCAAAAATTATATCATTCAATTTATGTTATACCAAAAATATAATTCATGTGCTTATTTCATGAAAAAATTTCCATTTGTTTTTGCAAACCATTATTTTGAAAATTTTAATTTTTAATTTGTCACTTACCAAATAAATTAATATAAGTGCACTTAATTTACATATAGTTTCTCTATATTTCACAAATATTGTACTATTCTTTTCAATTACAAATATGATTTAATTATTTTATTTTTACTTTTTAATATGAATTTAATGAGTGGTTATTGTAATTAATAAATGTGATATTATTTTGTTTACTTAAATATATTTTTTTATAAAAATATATGAATTTTAAATTATTTTAAAAATATAATATGTAAATTATATATATGATATCATGGTGATATCATTTGATTTATAAAATGGTCTGACCGGTCCGACGAATGAACTAATGAACTAATAGGTTGGCCGAGTCACTTACTGATTCGGTTTTAAAAATATTGGTAGGTTTTTGTTGTGGGGTATTTGGAGACATTGGAATAATAAAGTCATAAAGAGAAAAAAACAATAGTTCTTTCCAAGAGACGCAACAAATTAGAAGGCTGGCTTTTGAGTGTGAGATTGCTATTCCAAAACCAGGTTATCTATCATGTTCACTATCACATACTAGCTATGTATCTTGGATCCCTCCTCATCCTCTAGTGTGGTTCTTAATCTTGATGGTAGTTCAATTTGGGTAATCCTAGAAAAATTAGATCTGGGGTCTATTTTGAAACCATTTATGTTGCCGGTTCAGAGGCCACACTCAACTCACTGGGGGGATTGCAATCTATATGAACAAGGGATTAAGAGATATTTGTTATGGATTATATCATACTTGAGAGATAGGGCTCCCAAACTTGGTATTAAATCCAAGCCCATGAATCTTATTGTTGGAGGTGGGTTATGACTCCACAGATACCGACTCTTTAATGACTCGATCGGGTATCGTCGATGGAATACAAGACTTGCAAAAACTGCCAGAGGGTACTCTGGTGGGGAAGGTTTTGACGCTCAAATCAGAAAGAGCAATTTTCGAATATAATGAAACAGACTAAGAGATTTAGAGAGTGAGAGATTCCATGTGACCGGTTTGCCCAGTGTGTAAGGCCAAGAGAGAATACTTAACTTAGAAGATCTAAAGATATCTTATACCTGATGGAATCATGTGATTTCGGGGCGTTACAACCCTACTTTTCTTGCGGAGGAACCCGGAGATCTTGAACTTAAATATTCTAAAATATTCGTGATTGTTATTGTATAGGAGGTTATGAGATTCGAAAGATTCTTTCCTTATCGGTAAAATCTCAAGAAAACCGTTTCTAAACAAGAAACCAATGGTATAGGAACATTCTAATCCCTTTTTGGATTCGGTTGGATCATCGGTTTCCGATCGATTGTCAATTATTATGGACTCTTCAGAGATTATTCATTCATTTGGAAGACTAGGGGCTAAGTGCCCGTCTGAGAAAATAAATCCCAATTGACAAATCTCATTTGGTTTGTGGGGCGACTAAACCCTTTCGGTAGATCAATTGAGTAGTTATAATGGGTAATCATTCTATAATACTAGGTTGTATTTACCCATCGATCGGTAATTGTTTCCATGGTTGGACCAATCCCTTCTGAGTTGTGGGTCTCGTGTGTGAGCCTTTCAAGTGTTGACCCTTTGAAACATGTGTTGGGCTATGTCCCATCATTTGCCCCCACTTATGGTGTTCTTTAAAGAGAAAGGCGACAGGAGTTATGACCATTGAAAAAGGCATGAGACTTTTTGGTGCGACCTCAGTCGCTTCGATTTTCAGGAATCGTCTTCTGTACGCTTTATAAGAATACGTGTCCGTCAGGGTATCACACACCCTAGTATTCTTACCTACCACTCTCTTGATCTTTTGTGAAAAGCTTTTCCTGAGAAAATATCGAAAGGTTCTTCATCGTTATGAGTCATAGATGACATACAAAGCACAATGACCGAAGAGGAACTACAGAAAGTCCGGAAGGACATGTTACTCGGAAGCAACTTCAAACTAGTGTTGCCTGGTAAAGAGGACAGGGCGAATCATGCCCCCGATGGCTGTGTCCCAATGTATAAACAATGTGTGAAGTATGGTTTGAAGGTCCCGTATACGGGCCCACTAGCCAAGGTTTTGAGATACTGAAATGTCCACCCCTCGTTACTCATCCTTAGTACTTAGCGTTTTGTGGTTGCCTTGATTTCTCTGTTAGGGTTTTATTGTATCCGTTTTGACTTAGAGATTTTGGGGGCCCTTTTTTCTTTGATACGGTGCAGTGCTCGAGGCTCCACCCATGGTTGGTATAAACTATACTGGATGCAGAAGTTCTTTTACGTGAGGTTTTTAAATAAGGATCTTCTTTCGGTGCTTACGGGTGCCGATCAATTGCCCTTGTTGAATATGAAAGTCCGGATCTCCTTCGTCACTCTCGCTTCTTATGGTTTGTTAGGCGTTATTTTGATCTACTCGATAGAGTATCTGAGTAAATTCTTTTGTGGAGGACCAGATGTTACTGTTGTCTGGTCTGCTGATCAACGAGGCGAGGCAGATCGATAAGCCCATCTTACTAGAGTAGTAGAAGAAGAAGGAGTTGGTTGATACTCTACCGTCTGTGAGTGCACATCTTCTGGAGGATATTTTGACTGATCGGGAGGTGCGACCTAACGTAAAGAGGTCGGTGAACGCAACCGATACTCCTCCCAAGACTCAATCAAAGAGACCAAGGGTTCAGTCGCCTGAACCATTTACTAGCGAAGAGAGACTAGTGAAAACTGAAGAACGTGTTTCTCCTCAAGAGCATGTCGAGCCAATGGGGAGTCAGTTGGATACTTTGACTACGATTGTTTGTACATCAGCCAGGGGCGGTGGGGAGGATGCCCGAACAAGAGAGTTTCTGAGGCGACAGAGGGCGCTCCAGCTCTGAATCTGTTACTACAGGGAGAGACTTCGATGGGGCCAGATGTTTCTGGCCCTATCCTTGATTTTATCGCCAATAGAGATTGCCCTGTTATTCACAGTTGTAATTCTTGTTATGTTCGTCTGATAGAATCACAAAGACTTAGGCTCGACGTATAGTATGAGCGAAGAGATGCTAGCTCGTTCGGGGAGTTATATCTTATTTTGATGACACATCCACTTAATAGGAAACTTTAGATAAGAGGGCCGTATCCACCCATTCGGGGAGTTTCATCCCATTTTGACGACACGTCCGTTTGATAGGAAACTTTAGATAGAAGGTCGTGTCCACACATTCGAGGAGTTTCATCTCTTTTTGATGACATGTTTGATCGTCCACCAGTTCGGGGAGTTCCACCCTTTTTTTTGTGACACGTTCGATCGATAGGAAACTTTAGATAAGGAGCCGTGTCTACCAGTTCAGGGAGTTTCATCCCCTTTTGATAACACATTCGATCGATAAGAAAATTTAAATAGGGGGTCGTGTCCACCCATTCGGGGAGTTCTATCCCTTTTTGATGACACATTCGATCGATAGAAAACTTTAGATAGGCAGGCCGTGTCTACCCGTTCAGAGAGTTCCATCCCTTTTTGACAACACGTTCGATCGATAGAAAACTTTAGATAGGCGGGCCGTGTCCACTTGTTCAGGGAGTTCCAATCCTTTTTGATGATACATTCAATTGATAGAAAACTTTAGATAAGAGAATCGTGTCCACTCGTTTGGGGAGTTCTATCCCTTTTTGATGACACACTCGATCAATAGGAAACTTTAGATAGAGGGTTATGTCCACCTGTTCGCGAAATTCCAACACTTTTTGATGATACATTCGATCAATAAAAAACTTTAGATAGGAGGGTCGGATCTACCCGTTCAAGGAATTCCATCCATTTTTGATGACACATTTGATCGATAGGAAACTTTAAATAAGAAGGAGCTGTGTCCATCCATTTGGGGAGTTTCATCCCTTTTTGATGATACGTTTGATCGATAGAAAACTTTAGATAAAATGGTCGTATCCATCCGTTCAGGGAGTTCCAACCCTTTTTGATGACACGTTCGATCGAATGCTCCCTCCTTATATAAGTAATAGGAAACTAGTCTGGTAGCCAGACGAGAATGAGGAAGAGAATCGTTCAGACCTTACTGAGCTGATTCTTTTGGCTGCAAGGAGCTGTGGAGTCTATTGATGGTGTATGCGTAGGTTTTCTGAGTTTCAGGTCCTAAGCACGGTCGATCTGTCTAGATTGTTAAGGCGATAGGTTCCTGGTCGGACCACAGAATGCACTTGGTATGGACCTTCCTAGTTAGGAGAGAGTTTGCCCCCGGGTTGAGGCTGACTGGTGACTTCCACCCTTCTTTACACCAACTTGTCAAGTTTGAACGTTCGGTTCTTAACTTTTCGGTTGTGATAAGTCTAATCTCTCACGTAGCATCTACTATTGGTAAGCAGATGTTCGCATCGATACAGATTCCCGTAACTTTGGGAGTAAGTATAATCTCTCACATAGGGCATGCTCATTTTGCCTGGCATCGTATTGGGCCACCCAAAGCAAGTGGATTCCTATCTCCACAGGTATGACCGCTTCACTTCCATACATTAGACTGAATAGTGTTTCACCATTTGCCCTTCAGGGCGTAGTACGATATGACCAGAGGATATCGTAGAATTCTTCAGCCCATCGTCCAGCATTGTCTTTAACCCTTGCAGAATCGTTCGGTTGGTTATCTCAGCCAGCCCGTTGGTTTACGGATGAGCGACCGATAAAAATCGATGCTGAATTTTGAGTTTCTCGCAGAACTCCTGGAAGCACTTGTTATCGAATTGCTTTCCATTGTCCATGATGAGGACATATGGTATGCCAAACCGGGTGACGATATGAGTCCATATGAAGGATTAGACATTGGCTGCAATGATCTGAGCTAGAGATTTGGTCTCCACCCACTTGGTGAAATAGTCAATGGCCACTATGGGAAACTTCCGTTGCCCTGAAGCTGGAGGGAATGGCCCAAGGTTGTACATGCCCCATTGAGCAAATGGCCAGGGGCTGGCTATAGGATTGAGCTTGGTGGAGGACAGTCGAGGCACCGAAAAGAAGCATTGACACTTATCGCATCGTTTCATATAGTTGTCAGAGTTGACCTTCATGGTCGGCCAATAGTACCCCTAGCAAAGAGCCTTGTAGACTAGGTTTCGAACACCTAAATGATTACCACAGATCCCCTCATGGATTTCTTGGAGGATGTAGTCCCTTTTTTCGGAAGTTAGGCACTGCTGGTATGGATGAGTAAATGACTTCCAATAAAAGATTCCATCGATTATGGCGTAGTGCATGACTCTTCGCTTTAGTTTTATTGCTTCCATCGGTGACTCTGGCAGGCGATCATGCCTCAGGTATTCTTCTATGGGATCTTTCTAACTAGGGGACTGATCGATAGTAAAAGCCTCTCTAGGCTCATCAATGCTGGGATACGGCAGGCTCTCGATGTATACTGTTCGGCTAGAAGGAACTGAGTCAGAACTGGCCAACTTCTTTAAAGTGTCGGCTCGTGTATTCTCCGACTGAGGGATTTGCTAGATGTCAACCTTGTCTAGTTGTTTCATCGTCTCGCGCAACTTACTCAAGTATTTGGCCATAGTCGGGTCTTTCATTTCGTAGACCCCTTCGATTTGTTTGACAACCAACTGGCTGTCAATGAATACTTTGATGTTCTGTGCCCCCATGTCGATGGTCATTCAAAGGCCCGTTATTAAGGCTTCGTACTCTGCTTGGTTGTTAGTGGTCCAGAAATCGAACCGGAGGGCATACTCCGCCTTAAAATTTTAGAAAATCTTTTCCTTATTAATAAAATTTTGGAGATACTGCTCTTAGGTAGGGAACCAGGGTCGTTGGGGTGTTTTGACATTTCCTTAGGATCGATGATGTCGGTAGCTTTCGGTCGATCGTTTTGCTAATGCGGAGCTTTCGGGGCTTGCTCGTTCGGCCATCTAGGGGCTAAACACCCGTTTGAGGAGATGAACCTCAGTTGACAAATATCATTCAGTAGACGAGACGACTTAGGCCCTATCGTTCGGGAGACGGGGCAACTAAGACCCTTCGATAGATCAATTAAGTGACTACTAAGAATAGTCATTCGATAATACCAGACTGTACCTGCCCATCGATTGGTAGTTGTTTGATCGATTAGTTCAGGGGAGTAATCCCTGTCGTGCTGTGGACCACATGGGAAAGGTATTTTGAAGTGGGTAACTATCATTTGGACACGCTTTATTGAGATCGGTAAAGTCCACGCATATTCTTCACTTGTCGTTGGTCTTTTTTATCAAGACGACGTTGGCTATCCACTCGAGATATTTGACTTCACGAATGAACTCGGCCGCTAATAGCTTTTGAACTTCTTCCTACATAGCATGTTGGCGTTCGAAAGTGAATACTCTCTTCTTCTGTCTTACCAGTTTGAAACTAGCCTTAACTGTTAGCCTATGGGTTATGACGGAAGGATTTATGCCTGGCATGTCTTCCGAGGTCCAGGCGAAAACTTTGAAATGTCGTTGTAAACAGGCGACTAAGCCCTCTCGTAAGGAAGTTGATAAGTTGGTCTCTATCCGGACAGTTTGATTTAGGTCTCCTGTTAAGGGGACCTCAATTGTTTCTTCGGCTGGTTCGGGTTTCGATCTCTGCCCGATGTCTTCCCTGAGTTCCAAGGCATCGATCGGAAAACTTTCTCACACATCTTGGGACGCAAAGAAGACGCAAGGATCAGGATCGCTACAGATGGTAGCGATCCCTTGCAGTGTTCTGAACTTTACATTCATATGTCTCGTGCTTGGTAATGATTCCAGTTCATTTAAATTGGGTCGATCGAGAATGACGTTGTAAGGAGAGAACAGTTTTACCACATAAAACAAGACATTGGTGGTCGCATGATTAGGAGGTTTTTCGAGGGTCACGGAAAGGGAGATAACACCTTTAGGAAAGACGTGCTCATCTAAAAGTCCTCTGAGAGAACCGGTAGGTAGCAGAAATCGAGCCGGATTGAGGCCCATTCGAGAGAAGGCATCCCAGGTAAGGAGATCACAGTCGACCCCTTGATCGACAATGACCCTCTTCACGATGTGGGATTTTATCTTGAGAGTAATGATTATGGGGTCATCACAGCGGGGATCAACCCCTGCTAGGTCGTCATCATCAAAGCCTATGACTGGCCTCTTTCTCTTGGCAGGCATTACGTCAGGATTGACGGCTATAGATGTCGACACGAATTTTCGGAAGATCAATATATTTCCCACGGACGGCGCCAATTTGTTCGAGGTGGATTATGCCTCCACAGATATTAGCTCTTTGATAACTCAGTCGAGTATCGTCGATGGAATACAAAACCTGTAAAAACCTTCTGAGGGTGCTCCGACAGGGGAGACTTCGACACTCAAGTCAAAAAGCGCGGTTTTCGAATGTAATGAAATAGACTGAGAGTTTTAGAGAGGGAGAGATTCCCTGTGACCATTGTGCCCAGTGTGTAAGGCCAAGAGAGTATACCTGATTTAAAAGGTCTGAAGGTGTCTTATACATAATGGAGTCATATGCTTTCGGAACGTTACAACCCTACTTTCCCTGCAGAGGAGCTTGGAAATCTCAGATTTAAATATTTTGAAATATTCATGATCGTTATCGTGTGGGAAGTTACGAGATTCGGGGGATTTTTTCCATATTGGTAAGATCTCAAGAGAACTATTTCTAAGCAAAAAATCAATGGTATATAGACGTTCTAATCCCTTCTTGGACTCAGTTGGATTATCGGTTTCCGGTCGATTGTCAATCATTATGGACCCTTCAGAGGTTGTTCATTTATCAGAAGACCAGGGGCTAAGGGTCAGTCCGGGAAGATAAATCCAATTAGCAAATCTCATTTGGTAGGCGGGAGGACTAAGGCCCTTCGGTAGATCAATTGATTAGCCATAAAGGGTAGTCGTTCTATAATACTGGACTGTTTTTGCCCATCGATCGATAGTTGTTCCCTCGGTTAAAGTGATCCCTTCTGAGTTGTGAGTTTCGTGTATGGGCCTTTCAAGTGTTGGCTTCTTATATCTGAAATTAGAATGCTAATATATGAAAATTGGCATGTTAAGTTAGCTCATAATTTGAGGGAAGAGAATCATTGTGCGGATTTTATGGCCAACCTAGACTCTCATTAGCAAAACTCGATTGTGTATTGGCAAGATTCTCCATATGGACCAATGATCTGTTAGTATAATAGTCAATCGCTAAATTTTCTTAATCAAAATCTCGAATTCAAATTTTAAATATGGAAAAATAGACATTGGAGAGCCAACCGCTTAATGTAACTTATAGTGTTCGGCTAGATTAGTCAGATTAAACCCAAATACCGGTCGGTGGCAATTACTCACTTAAAAAAAAAAAAAAAGGACCCTCCTTCTTTGTTTGAGGAACCTACTTTTAATGACCATGTGAGGGTGATACGATGATACGTAGGTCTTAAGCTTTTCATTTTGATGGGACATGGTCCAAGACTCAAACTAAAAGAGTCAATTCTCAAGAAGCCTATGAAGGGCACCTACGGACCAGTATCTAATAATCGTCATGATAATCTATCGAAAGGTCTTAGCCGTCCAGATCAACCGGCCAAACGATAGGGCCTCAGTCACCCCGTCAACCAAACGTAATTCACCGAACAAAGATACTTGCCCTGATCGGGTAAGCAAACATCAACTTTTCAATCGAACGGGTCAAGAAGATCCCTTAAATCGATCGAGCGACCGAACGTTGTGCAACACCCCTAGCAATTCTAAAAGAAAGTTATGATTCCCTTAATTTCAGTCTCCTATTTCATAACGACAAATCCTGGATCTTACGAGTAAGGAAAGCACCCATCCCGAAAATGATAATTCTACCGATAAATGAGGATCGTAATCAACTCATGATGTTAATCTCCGAGATTATCGGATCAGTTTGATAAGGAAGGTATGGTTGAAGTCCCCCAGCAATGCACTTCTGTCGGAGGTACAAGTTATTTCAAAAACTCTCAGAACAAGTTACGCTCTCTAGACCTAACACTCTGGGCACACTGATTACAGGGGATAGCTTTTCTCAATTCTCAGTCTGTTTCTTTCAATCGAAAACCTCTCTTTACTGATTTGAGTGTCGGAGTCTCTCCGCCGGAGCAACCTTTGGTGGTTTTTGCAGGTGTATCCATTCATTGACGGCTACTGTTCAGGTCAAGAAGGAGCTGGTAGCTGTAGAGCCATAATACACCTCCAACATATTGGCGTCGTCTGTGGAAACAGACTGACTCTCTGAAATCTTATGACAATACCCGTAACAGTCATCTCCGACATAAAACCCACCAAAAGAAGAAGGCCAATCATAGGTTTTGATGATGATGACCTTCCAACAGGGCTAGATCTTCGTCTTGATGACCCTATGGTCATCACCCTCAAAATAGACTCATGCACTGTAAAAAGGGTCCTCGTTGATCAGAGGCCTAATTGTGATCTCCTCACCTGGGATGCCTTCTACAGGATGGGCTTCAATCCATCTCAGCTTTTACCATTTACCGGATCCCTCCAAGGGCTTTCAGACAAGCCCACTTATCTTGAAGGCATCATTTATCTTTCTGTGACCCTAGGAAGATCCCCTAATCACGCAACCGCTCCCGTCCTAATCTATGTGGTAAAGCTCTACTCTCTCTACAACGCCATACTCGGTAGACCCAGCCTAGACGATCTAGAGGCACTACCGAGCACGAGACACATGAAAGTGAAGTTCAGAACACCTGAAGTTCAGAACACCGTTAGGAGTGGCTATCATAACAAGCAACCCTGACCCCTATATTCTCTTCGCGACACAAGGAGCACAAAAAGCTTTCCCGGTCGACACTCTAGAACCTAGAGAGGACACTGAGCTGAGAGTCAAGCCTAAACCAGGCGAAGAAATGATCGAGATCCTTTTGACAAACGACCCTAATCAAACAGTCAAGATATGAGCTAACCTATCACCTCCCTTACGAGAGGCCTTAGTCGTCTGTTTACAATGACACTCGAAAGTCTTTGCATGGACTCCAGAAGGCATGCCTGGCATAGACCCATCGGTTATAGCCCATAAGCTAATCGTTAATCGCGACTTCAAACCGGTTAAGCAGAAGAAGAGGGTATTCGCCCTCGAACACCAACGCGCCATCCAAGAAGAGGTTCAGAAGTTGTTGACAGTAGGATTCATCCGCGAAGTCAAGTATCCCGAATGGTTAGCTAACGTAGTCTTGGTGAAAAAGGCTAATGGCAAGTTGAGGATGCGTGTGACTTCACCGATCTCAACAAAGCGTGACCAAATGATAGCTCTCCACTCCCCAATATTGACAAGCTTGTAGACAACTCCTCAGGACACCAACTTTTGAGTTTTATGGATGCCTACTTCGGCTATAACCAAATCAGAATGGCTCCAGAAGACGAAGAAAAGACCAATTTCATCATCGAATTCGGTACGTACTGTTACCGGGTCATGCCTTTTGGCTTGAAGAACGTCCGAGCAACTTTCCAATAGCTGGTCAATACGGTCTTCAAAGACCAATTAGGTAGGAATGTAGAAACTTATGTCGACGACATGCTCATAAAGAGTGTTACAACAGAAACTTATGTTGCAGATCTCGAAAAAATCTTTCAAACTTTAGAACAGTATAATATGCGGCTAAACCCAGAGAAATGTACATTCGAGATCGCTTCCAGAAAATTCTTGGATTTCATGATCACCGATCGAGGGATAGAGTCCAACTCTAAAAAAATACAAGCAATATTAGACATGACACCCCCTAGACACTCAAGGAAGTGCAACGCCTGACTGGTTGAATAGCGGCCCTAAGCCGATTCATGTCCAGAGTTGACGAAAAGTACAAGCCCATATTTGACGTATTGAAGAGGTCCTGACAGTTAGAATGGACGTCTGAATGTCAAGCAGCTTTCGAACGACTGAAAGAATATTTGATGCAACCACCGCTGCTCTCGCGGCCCATTCTCGGGGAGGAACTTTACCTGTATTTGATCGTCTCCGAACGAGCACTCTGTTCCATAATGGTGAGACAGGAGTCCGTCACCCAGAAGTCAGTCTATTACATCAGTAGGATACTGAAAGATTCTGAAATTAATTACCGGCCGATTAAGAAGATAGCCTATGCTTTGATTGTCTCAGTGAGGCACCATCAACCATATTTCCAGGCCCATACCATTGTGGTACTCACCGATCAATCATTGAAGCAAATCCTCCAGAAGAGGAATACGTCAGGACCGCTCATCAAGTGGAGTGTGGAGTTAGGCGAATTCGATATCTAGTACCGACCACGACCCACAATAAAGGGCCAAAAACTGGCCAATTTTATTCTTGAATGCACTTTGCCCACGGTGTCTGAAGGGCAACTTTCTTGCCATCAAGAAGAGTTGGTCGCCCCCGAATGGACTATCCATGTAGACGGATCATCAAATTCTTCAGGAAGTGACGCCGGAGTCATATTGGTAAGACTGAATGATTTTAAAGCGGAGTATGCCCTCCGCTTTGATTTCCAAGCCATCAACAACCAAGCCGAGTACGAAACTCTGCTAACGGGCCTCCGGATCGCCACCGACATGGGAGCACGAAATGTCAGGGTGTTTATGGATAACCAGTTGATCGTGAAGCAAATCGAAAGAGTTTACAAAATCAAAGACCCGGTAATGACGAAATATTTAAGTAAATTGCGCGAGACAATGGACCGATTAGGCAAAGTAGACATTCAACAAATCTCTCGTTCAGAAAATGCGCGAGCTGATACCTTATCGAACCTGGCTAGTTTCGATTCAGTTACTTCTAGCCAAACGGTATATATTAAAAGTCTGCCATATCCCGGCATCGACGAGTCTAAGGAGATCCTCCTAGTTGATCAGCCGCCTAGTTGGAAGGACCCTATAGAAGAGTACCTAAGACATGATTGCCTGCCAGAATCCCCAAGGGAAGCAATAAAACTGAAACGAAAGGCCACACACTGTGCCATAATCGATGGGGTTCTCTACTATAAATCATTCACTTACTCGTATCTGCGATGCCTGACTCCCAAAAAGGGAAATTACATCATTCGAGAAATTCACGAAGAAATCTGCGATAATCATCTGGGTGCTCGAAATCTAGTTTATAAGGCTTTTCGACAAGAATACTACTAGCCGACCATGAAGGTTGATTCTAACAATTACGTCAAAAAGTGCGACAGATGCCAGCGCTTTTCATTGGTTCCTCGGCTACCCTCCACCGAGCTTAATCCAATATCCAGTCGTTGGCCATTTGCTCAGTGGGGCATGGACATCCTCGAACCGTTTCCCCTAGTCACGGGACAGCGAAAATTCTTAATTGTAGTGATCGACTACTTTACGAAGTGGGTGGAAGCCGAGCCTTTAGCCCAAATCATGACCGCTAAAGTCCAATCCTTCGTGTGGACTCATATTATCACCCGGTTCGGTATACTACGCACCCTTATCACAGATAACGGGAAGCAATTCGACAACCAGCGCTTCTAGGAGTTTTGCGAGAAATTAGAGATTCAACATAGATTCTCATCGGTCGCTCACGCACAAACCAATGGACTGGCTGAAGTAACCAACCGAACGATCCTATAAGGACTAAAGACAACGCTGGATGACGCCAAGGGGCAATGGGTCGAAGAACTTTACGGCATCCTTTGGTCGTATCGTACAACCCCTCGTAGAGCAACGGGAAAAACACCCTTCAGTCTAACTTATGGAAGCGAAGCAGTCATACCCGTGGAAATAAGTATTCACTCGCTACGAGTAGCCCACTATGATGTCGGGCAAAATGAACGCACCTTACGAGAAAGGTTGGACTTACTTCCAAAATTGTGAAAATCTGCATCAATACGAATGGCGGCCTATCAGCAACAAATGACCCGGTATCATAACCGAAGGGTTAGAAGCCGAACATTCAAACCCGAAGAATTGGTGCTACGAAAAGTAGAGGCTACCGGTCAACAGCAGCCCAGGGATAAGCTCACCCCTAATTAGGAAGGTCCGTATCATGTACGTTCCATAGTTTGACTAGAAACGTACTGATTCAACAACCTAAACAAGTCAGCAGTACCTAGGATTTGGAACTCGAAAAACTTGCACATATACTATCAATGAGTCTTAACGCTATCCAACAGCTGGGAGGTCTTTCTTAGGCACAACTTAAAATTTTTTTCTATCGAAGGGTCTCAGTAGTCCAGCCTCTACCGATCGTACGTGTCGTCAAGAGGGGATATAACTCCCCAGACGAGTGGACGCGGCCTATAACTTAAAATTTTTTCTATCGAATGGCCTCAGTCGCCCGGCCTCTACCGATCATACGCATCGTCAAGAGGGGATATAACTCTCCAGATGGGTGGACGCAACCCACAACTTAAAATTTTTTCTATCGAAGGGCCTCAGTCGCCCAGTCTCTACCGATCGTATGCGTCGTTAAGAGGGGATATAACTCCCCAGACGGGTGGACGCGGTTTACAACTTAAAATTTTTTTTTCTATCGAACGGCCTCAATCGTCCAGCCTCTACCGATCGTTCGCGCTGTCAAGAGGGGATATAACTCCCCAGATGGGTAGACGCGGCCCACAACTTAAAATTTTTTCTATCGAAGGGCCTCAGTCGCCCAGCCTCTACCGATCGTACGCATCATCAATAGGGAATGTAACTCCCCAGACGGGTGGATGCGGCCTGCAACTAAGTAAATTTTTCCTATAGCTCGAAAGGCCTCAGTCGCCCAGTTTCCGACGTTCACACAGGTCATACAAAAATCTTTTGAACGGGAAAAGACTTAAAGGAAAGATCCGTTCTGACAAACACTGAAGAAAGACATATAACCAGACAATGAATGGAAAAGGGGAAGAAGCCAAATTCAAGAAAGTAAAACACTATCTTTTCGTATGCGCAAGATTGTGCTCGGTTACAGAAAAATATACACAAGCCCCTTGGTCGAACTAATAACACTAAGAGAAATACATAGCAATGTTCTTCCACAAGCAGTTCTCAACAATTGTCATGGAATAAGGAAATGACCCAACAATTAAGGAAGAACACAATCCCCATGACCAGAGAGTACGGCAATGTAGCGCTAGCGAAAAAAGGAGCCAAGTTCGGGTTTTGTCCCACCAAAGCGACCCGAACTCAACCTACCCATCCAAAAAGTAGTATGAGAAACACTCCCACCGCGCCTAGATGGTGAGGACCAACCGGAGAACGCCATGCAAGGTGGTACAAGATGCACACTCTCGGTGGCAAGGAATCAAATTATGCTAACCAAAGTGGACGTTCAACATAATGAAATGTCATTCCAGTAGTCCTCTTCTTTAATGAGATCTCATTCCAACAGAAGTCGTCTCGCTCAAGGAGCATTGCACTCTACAACACCTCACAAATAGAACCTTGGAAAGGATCATTCTCAACCAAGCAACCATGAAAGAGGAGTATCAATTCTCTGCAAAAGAAAGTTGATGCACATCATGGCTATTTATAATAGTGAAAATGAGAAGTCTCAATTAATTCAGGGAAGTTAAAACGGATCAACACAAACGCAAGTCATAAATGCTGAAGTAAATTGCCTTTGGTTCCCTATGAAGAAAGTTGTATCTGATAAGACATACCCGCGTTCCTAGCATACAAAAGGGGCGAATCAAAATGGGCCGAGCGTCCCTATGTATTCATAACGTACAAAACATGCTTCACAAACCTTTACTTATGACTTTTCTTTTCCAAGAAAGTCATAAGTTGGGGGCAAATTATGGGACATGGTCTAAGGTCCAAACCAAAAGAATCAATTCTCAAGAAACCCACGAAGGGTACCTACGGACCGATATCTAATAATCGTCATGATAATTTATCGAAAGGTTTTAGCCGTCCAGATCGACCGGCCAAACGATAGGGCCTTAGTCGCCCTGCGAACCGAACATAATTCACCGAACAAAGATACTAGCTCCTATCGGGCAAGCAGACATCAACTTTTCAATCAGACGGGTCAAGAAGATCCCTTAAATCAATCGAGCGACCGAACGTTGTGCAACACCCCTAACAATTCTAAAGAAAGGTTATAATTTCCTTAACTTCAGTCTCATATATTAAAATGGCAAATTTCGGATCTTTCGAGTAAGGAAAGCACTCCTCCCAAAAATGATAATTCTATCGATGAATGAGGATCGTAATCAACTCGTGATGTTAACCTCCGAAATTCTCAGATCAGTTTGATAACGAAGCTATGGTTGAAGTCCCCCAACGGCTCACGTCTCTCGGAGGTATAAGTTATTCCAAAAACTCTCATAACAAGGTACGCTCTCTAGACCTAACACTCTGGGTACACTGATCACAGGAGATAGCTTCCCTCAATTTTCAGTCTGTTTCTTTCAATCGAAAACCGCTCTTTACTGACTTGAGCGTTGGAACCTCCCCGTCGGAACAACCTTCGACGATTTTTGTAGGTACATCCACTCATTGACAGCTACTGTTTGGATCAAGAAGAAATTGATATCTGTGATGTCATAACCCACATCCAACACATTTTATATCAAAAGAAAGTAAATACAATTTAAGATAGTTTCAATTTTCAAACCAACTCTCTTTGTTAAGATTGAATAGCAATTTTTAAAACTGTTTTCTCCAAAAAGAAAATAATAATAAAAAAAATGTAACACCAAGCATTAAAAAAATGCCTTTAGTTTGATATTTATATGGTTAGTCAAATCCCCATAATTAGAAATAATTTGAAGTTAACATCAAAATTTGATTATTGATTATTTTAACCACTATGGTTACCACTATCATAGATTACAACGATTATTATATTAATTATTTTCTTCATATATTGTTTAGAAAAAAGAAAAAAAAATCATTGGAGAATACTGCACTGCCTTATCTCGGGGCAATAATCGCTCAATTGACCATGTAAGAGACCGTGACGAACCAAGACAAAGGAATGATGATGGCAACACCCTCCTCCAGCTTGAACCTGTAACTATAGAGTATATACCCACTTTGCCCTTGGCCTTGGGTTGGATCATGTGATCGCAAATTTTTTTCCCTTCACATTGTTCTCGAGCACACTACGTTGCCCCTTTTTCCTTAAATTTTTTTTGCCTAAGATAAGATTAAATAGTATCATAGAATTTGTACCATTAAATTTTTTATTTTTGAGTAATAATAAAATATGATTTTAAATTTTTTTAACAGTCTGTTTGGATGGAGAGTTTTGATGAGAAAGGAAAAAAAATTAAGGGTTTTTAAAGAATTCATACATGTTTGATAAAATAATTAATTGGAGGGAAGAAAAATGAAGGGTTTTTATAAAATTCTCCAAATCTAATTTTTTAATTTTACCAAATCAGTGGATTTAGAGAAGAGAGATTTTCTTTTAAAATTATAAATATTAAATTTATTTTTATATCCTTTATTTTATAATTATAAAAAAAAAGTAAAGAAAATAAAAAAGTAAATTTATATGTTTTTTATTATATATATTTTTTTTTCATTTAATCAAATATAATTTTTTATTTTATTTTTCTTTTTTTCTTTTTCTCATCACATATTTTATTATCAAATATAATTTTTAATTTTATTTTCATTTCCCTCCTTCTCGCATTATTTTTCTTTTTTTTTCTTTTGCTTTTTTTCTTATAAAACTGTCAAACATATTGTAAATGAATATTTGAACTAAAGATATTGGCTGACATATTTTGTTTCTCAATTTTGTCCTAAACATTTTCTTTTGCGGGCTGGTCAATTGTTTGCTTAATACTCTCACTTGAGTTAAAGATAAGAGACGTATGAATGAAATAATATTGGACAAGGTAAAAAGAAAAAGAAATTTTTTTAAAAAAAAGTTGAGGGCATTTATGTACTTTAACAAAACATAAGCTGCGACTTGGACAATGGTAATATTTGTGCTCCATTACCTCGAATGCGGTAAAAGATAAGTAACGTCATTTTCCTTCCTTATCGGGTGCAAGACCCGACCCGATAAAATCCGATTTTTTGAGTGGGGCGCACGCATAACAGACGAGATCGACCGTGTGAGTATTATTATAAAATGACGGAAATAGTTGTGAAGGATGGGATTATTGAGGGGATTGGACTTTTCTCGAAGCTTCAAACAGACGGAGTCCTTTCTTCTCTCCTTTCCAAACCCTAATTTCTCCCGCCGCCCCCTCTGGCAACTCTCGGCGATCAGGTATGTTGATCTCTCTCTCTCTCTCTCTCTCTGGCTCTTCCATTTTTCTGTCTGCTATATCTTGCGTTTGATGCGGATTCGTTAACTAGGGTTTCTTAGCTCAACGCTGTTCTAGGGTTTGGTTTGCCTTTTGTTTTCACCTTATTTCATCTGCTTGGGTGTACGTTCTTTCGATGTGAACTATATGTGCGCTTCGTGTTATTTTTGCGTCTTTTGCTTGGCTTGGGTTTCTGGGTGTTCTGAGTTTTGTTTCCTAGTGTTCCTTTTCTCTGTCTTCTTGTCTCATCCGTGTGAGTGTTTGTTTCTTTGGGTGTGAATTTTATGCGGGTTGCTAAGCTTGGGTAATTGGGTTTTCTGAATATTGATACCTCGGGTTCATTTTCTTCGTCTTCTTGTCTCACCGTTTCGGCATTTGTTTCTTTCGATGTGAACTTTTATAGAGGATTCGTGTTATGTTCGTGCCTCTTGCTAAGCTCGGGTTTCTGGGTGTTCCGAATACTGTTACCTAGGGTTCTTTTTCTTGATCTCTCCATGCTTCGTTCTTTGTTTATCCTTTCCATGATTCGCTTAAGGACCTGTTACAAGTGAGTAGCGAATCCGGTTCTGATTTTCCGATGTGCCATTTTGCTGTTTCTCCTTGTTGAGCAAGTAAAAAAATTCTCTCTGTTGTTGAATCCTTGATTGGGTTTGGCTTCTTAATGAAATGGAATTACGCCTTGTTACTACAGACATCTCTTTTGATCTTTGTGCTGACGCTGGGGTTCCATACGGGTGTCTCCTTTTAGTTCCATCTGCAGAATTTGTATAAGGTATGAGACCGGAACTGATTGCTAGTGTCTTTTCCCGTTTGTCCCGTATTTTGCTGCTTAGTACGAAATTTTGGTTCTCAGAACAAATAAGACTTAGAATCGACTTTGTTGGGGTTGGATGTTTTAGTTCACTGACCGTATAATTATGCTTTTTCCATTAAGATCTATCGAAAGCAATGCTAATGGTTAAATTAAAAGTTGATATATCTTTTTTTACCACCTCCACAAACTCTTTTATTGTTTTCTTCTAATTCTTGGGGCACCTTAAACTTGTATGCTGCCAGTTCTTTTAATAGGGGCATTAAATGGAGAGAATTTGGTTAGAGAAATTTTATCAGCAAGTTTTATTGCAATAGAGTGTCCTTGTAATGATTGATGTTGCTGAATTGAAGCACATACATGCCTCAGAATTACATTAAGATAACCCTCAAATAAATGAAAGGTCTAGTTGCTATGTATAGTTGTGTAGCTAATTCGATGAATTATGTTTTTTATAATGTGTAATTACAAACTATTGTGAATTGTATTGATATGCAAGACTATTATTTGATATTTCCTTTATTTCATGACATGGTGTTTTTGGCAATTACAAGGGAACTTGATATTGAACTCATGGTTTTGCTTTTATAAGTATATGTTGGTACCTACAAATGCCATTATGGTGAAATTCCATGGGAAAAGGATTTCTAGGGCCTACGGTCTTTATTTTTGTCCTTCGCCTTGCCGTCAAAACAAATGGTTGACCTTCTTAGCACACTCATCTAGAGAATGTTGGCATTAAGCAAGCTAGAAATGTTGTTTCATGTATACAATATCAGGTTAATCACTTTGTATTAGGTTTAATGTACACTAATGTGTTGAAAGTTGAAACTAATCTACGGCTTCACAAATTGGCCTCCTTGTTTTTAAAATAAAATATATTGGAGTTCTGTTAACCTTTGAATGTGTGTGTATTGACTCTCTTTTACAGTATGTGGTGTGTGCACTCTAACTTTCCTGTTTAGATATAATATAGCAAATTGATGTGAAGTTAATTGCTGAATGACTGAATACTGGGATATACCAGATTCATTTGATAGAAGAGCTAACATGGATTTTTCTCTTTTGTGAGATGTACTTCTGGTCATCATCATACCACAATGCAGATATTGAGCTGGTTTTTGTATCCATATGGACCCCAAGAAGTTCATCCAGTTGGTGGAGGAGAAAAAGAAGAGAGTTCTTGAGAAGAAAGAAGCCCCATTGAAATGGGAACAGAAGCTGGAAGCTGCTGCCAAGATTAAAGCTGATGCTGAAGCTAAAGCGAGAAAGAAAGCTGTGAAGGGTAAAAGAAGATCTGGTTCGGAGTCTGATAGTAAGAGTGATAGTGAAAGCAGTGATGGGGGGAGAAAGCATAAAAGGAGGACACACAAGAAGCACAGAAAGCACAATCACTCTGATTCGGGTGATAATGGGAGAAGAAAGGAGAAGAAATCCAAGAGAAAGCCTAAGAAACGATCTCATAGTCTTTCTGAGGATAGCAGTGATCATTTTGATGGTGGTTCAGAAGAGGAAAGGAGGAAGAAGCGAGTCCACAAGAAGCATAGGCATCATAGGTCCAATTCCAGCACTTCAGATTCTTCAAGTGATGAGGAAAGTGATGCAGTCAGAAGAAGAAGTCATGCAAAACACCACAGGCGCCATCGCCGATCAGTTTCTGATGCTTCAGACCCTCCTGGTAGTGAAGATGATGGTGCAGCCAGAAAGAGAAGTCATGGCAGGCACCACAAACACCACAGAAGATTGGAATCCGGTTCTGATTCTTCAAGTGATGAGGAGCATCGTGAAACCAGAAGAAGACATGCATTGCATCACAAGTTTGATCGCTCATTTCACACTGATGATTCTGATTTGTCAGATTCTGATGACCGTGGATGCAACCAGAGGAGCCGATCTTTGGGGAAATCATCAGATGACAACAATGATGAAGGTAAAGGGGTGAGGCACAAGAAATACCATCACCACCACCACCATCACCATCGTTTTCAGGGACACCACCGCCACACAGAGGAGCAGCATGCTAATGGTCACTCAGGAGAGCCATTGGAGCCAAATGGAAAGCTGCTTGTAAATACTGATGCTGACAAGCTGCCTCTGATTGAAAACAATAGTGCTCATGCTAATCCCCAGGACCAAGAGTAGATGGATATCTGGGTTGTCTGCGCTGCTAGAATTCTATCATTTTTAATTTCTTTGTTTCTGGTATCAAAAATTTCAACAAAAATAGCCTGTGCTCTTAATGTTCAGACTAGACATTTGAACTGATGCTTTGGGTTTAGCTTTTGTTTGCCAGCACAACGTTAATTATGACCGTTTCAGACTGATGTTATGTTGGTTTCTCTGTTATACTCCTGCAAGAGGCCTCAAGGCCTATGCCCCTAATCTTTGGAATTTAATCCTATGAACAAAAGATCTGTCAATTTATTACTGCAATTCCGAGTGAGAATCACGTTTCCCTGAAGTTGATCTTACATCTGAAGAAAAAAATAATTAGGTGAAGTTGCATATACTACCTTGCACACATGCATACACAGAGTAGTAGGTTACCGAAGCTTAATTGTCCGGTGGCAGCACCAATATTATTTATATAAAATTTTAAATTTAAGTTTTGTGTATGAAAAAAATAAGTGCGACAAAGTTTCACATTTGATTCAAACCAAATTTAATTAAACTTTACTTTATTTAAAAAAAAAAAAAAAAAAAAAAAAGAGCGGCAGGGCTTTTGTTTCAACGGACAATGAACAAAACGCTCAAGCATGAAGTTCCCAAGACTTTTGGGAATTGATTTCCACATTCACTTATATGAGGTAGGACAACTTCACCACCGAGCGAACATGGGTGCCAACCAGCCAATGCTTAATAAATTGCTAAGATTTTACCTTTCCTAAATAACAGGGACTTTCTTTACTCCAGTCACACCTTGATTCACTTATATCTAGTCACTAAAATAGCTAATGAAGCAAGGCACGTCAGATGAGCCTAAACGAAGTGCAACAATTTGTGGGTCCCATGAAGCATTGAATCGGTGCCTTGCTTTGATAAACCATATTACCAACAATCCCAATGGATCGAGACCGGAGCAAACTTGCACCCATTTATAAAACAACAAAAGGGGGGGCGAGTGTGTGTGACAGTATTTCGAAGAAATCAGGCTAAACCAAGTCCGATTCAACATCATAATCCTCAACTTGGCTTATTTATGTTCTCAAATGAACGAACTAAGAAATCATAAATACCCATCATAATCCTCATACAAAATGTGCATCATAAAACTTCAAACCAACATGAATGTTAAGTCCTAAAAATCCCTGGTCAAGATTGTAAATAAGGTGACTGATGCCAAAAGGAAAGGTTAAACACCTAGTTTCACCGTATTGATGTATCAAAATGGCGTGTAGCAACAGTTAAAATTCAAAACTGGCAAAATAGAAGAAAATGAATCCTCTGCCGGAGGCAGATATGACGTCATCAATACATACAGTAGGAGTTGCAAAAATGGGTTTATTTTTGTGATTCCTGAGCTGGGATACTTTATCCTCAAGATTTTGGAATCAATGAATAAATAGCTCTCTCTCATCATCAATAATACAACATTGCGTTCAGAACTGTTCTCAGAAGTTCTTCAAAATCTTCTCAGTGGACACCCCCTCCACCACAAGAATAGAAGTAACTTCCTGCAAAGAGGGTATGCAAAAACAAATGTCATTCATCATGTAAATGTCAGCAACCATTTTGATCATGTAAATGTCGGCAAGAGTGACTGAGAAGAAAGCAGGAGGTCAGGGTTTAATTGATGCTGCAAGGGATCTTATAGTGGAATGTTACCTACATCACAGAGTCAACCTTACATCTCCAAATATCCAGTTAGTTTACTTTGATCCTACCTCAATCTACCCACAACCTTCAAGAATATTGTTTTTTCTATTGTTTTATTAAGGACTTATCAACTGCATTAGAGATTTCCTTCATTTCTTTTTCCAAGTGAACACAGCTATGCCAACCCCATCCACGTGAGCTAAACCTCCAATCTTCTGAATCAGAAAAGTAGAGACTGCTAGAATATCTGTAGTTATCTTTAAATTATGTTTTTAGGATTTATAGACCTCCTAAACATTTTTGAACAAAAAATAGGAAATAATTTCACTTGGATACCTAAACCTGGCCGGAGCATGGGTTTCAATTCAGCAGAAGGCAAGAGCAGTATTATGCCTACCTGGTTTCCCTGGGGAAATTCAAACAAAATATGCCCTGTTCTTATAATCTAATCCTTCAGATAAAGAACCTAGGATGTCATCCTTTGTCACTACACTTCATAAATTACTTGGACTGAAAGATCGATGGTTTAGGATCCCTAAATTTGCACTCCTAATGGCACAGAAGCTTTTTTTTTTTTTTTTTGGTTTTTTTTTTGGGGGGGGGGGGGAGAGATTAATGAAGAGAGAAACTCCACCCACTTCCTCCCATGAAGAAAAGGGGAAAAAGAGAAAGGAATATCATATCAAAATGTCCAACCAATTTAACAAAACCAAATTTTTACAAATAGTCAAACAAAGTAAATCTCTCTTAAGACCTATATTGCACTG
Source organism: Dillenia turbinata (assembly GCA_037126225.1). Classification (NCBI taxonomy): domain Eukaryota; kingdom Viridiplantae; phylum Streptophyta; class Magnoliopsida; order Dilleniales; family Dilleniaceae; genus Dillenia; species Dillenia turbinata. The sequence continues at coordinate 15,394,467 of JBAMMX010000019.1, forward strand.
ACACTTTTAAAAGAAGTGTCTCCATGTTGGAACACAAATCCAGTTCTTAGACACATCATAATACAATATTTTGTAATTTATAATAATATAAAATTTTTACAGGTTTTTGGGGTCACGATGTGCGTTCAGTGTCATGTCCCAGTGCATGTCTGTACATAATAATTTATCACTTTAAATCAAGAAAACACCATTGTACAATATATTATATCTTTGACTAGTTTTTGCTCATGTATTTCTATTCAGCTGATTTATCAATTTATATTTCTGTGCTGGACTTCTACTTAAAATTTTCAAGACATATGTACAAAAAATATAATATCTATAAGGATCCAAGTAAGCATATACGTGCACATTGCAAGCCCAACTAGCAAATTAATTAAACCTACACTCTACAAGCAGCATATTAGGTGTTGGAGAGTTCTAACCTTATAACAAACTAAAACCCACTACATTTCAAATGACATTGACACACCCCCGCACCCTTCCTATAAGCTATAACTTCTCTAGGGACCATGTGTATACATATCTGAAAGTGGATTGCTTTCAATTGCTAGGTTCAGCAAAATGATGTGATTGTTGCTCTAGAGTTCAAGTATTTCCTCAACCCTAGCCCATCTCCACACCAACTTTCTAATATATCAGAAAGCAACAATTCAAGGTCCCAAAATGCAGCATCATCTGAGAAAGTCTCACAGAGCATAAACAAAGGAAGGACTTAGATATAGGGCATCAAAAGTTGATTGTGCTTCCTTTTTGGTGGATGTTATACAGGTTGCTGTAGGAGGATCTGTTGATTGATGAGGCTGTCCGGCTCTACAAAGAGCTATGCTCAAACTATGGTAATTAGTAGCCTATCCAAGTTCTTCACATACTATGTAATCCAGAGCTCAATTTATCACCTCAAATCTTTGATACTCTCTCTATTTTCCTCATTCCCATATAGGCCAACAGAACACAGAAATGAAAGGTATCTTTTGCCACTTTCCCAGCTGATTGCGCAACCAGATACAATTCATAGTGGAGAGAAAAATTATCAAAAATGTAAACTAGCAATAGCTCCTAAACATAGTCAAAGGAACAAGTTGCATATATTAAGAGGCAAACCACCAAATAAAAAAGGACCAAGGAGTAACCAACCTCAGCCATCTGTTTCTGCCCACAGAGCACAACCCCAGTTGATTGAGGGTCAGAGATTTTCTTGGCTCTGGCAAAAGCAGCCTGCAAAAGCATCGGTACAAAGAAATGTTAATAATCTACGATTCATGAGCCAAAAAATAGGAGGGAATAGATTTACAATGAATACAAACAGGACTGACTTGCACATATCCACGTTCACCAGTCCAGGAATCATCTGGTTGTGACAATACAGGGACAATCCGAACACCAGAGGATTCCCAATCCGCAAATCTATCCTATAACAAGAAAATGGACATTCCCTCTCATCAGCGTTAATCATAGGAAATAATCAAATCACATTACAAAGCATTGGAGCAAACCTGATACGCCATCCTCTGGAGATTTCTAGCTCCATAATAAAGCCTCACATCAGATCTCTTGTCCGCATTAAATCCAGACTCAATAAGAGAGCGGATTGGGCTATACCAATGCAAACAAAGTGAGGGCTAAAGCGCAAATATAAACAGATTGGCTCAAACAAGAATATACATATCAAGTCCTCAATCATAGCTAAGCTCTGCGAAGGGAGCGGGTGGGCAGGGGCCAAAAAAATATATCTCAAGTTGTATTTTTTTCGACCCGTATATCATTTTCTGGTTTTGCTCTGACTCAATTAGTTGAGTGAAGAATCACTCGAGTTCATAAGAAACACATTGCTCAACTCAAGCTCAAGTTGCATTAAAGCAGAATAAAAGCCAGAGTTCATAAGAAATACATAAGAAAATGGCAAGAGACATTGACAGATGAGACCCCAATAGAAACCCTAAATGTTCATTCGTCATACAAAATAAAAGCAAAGACTGATTAAAATGTTATACATACATACATAAATACATACATATATATCTCAGTAAATCAAATAATAGATGGACAATTACCTAATTCCAGATCCAGTGGCGAAAATGAGAACAGTAGGATAGTTATCTGGCGGCGAAATCCGATCGATGTCGAAACCTCTCCCCATAACCTGACTTAATTCTACAACTTCTCCTCTTCTAAGTCCACAAAGCAACTCCGCAGTCGAACCAGCAATACTCTTCACCAAGAACTCGAATTCCCCTCTCTCCGCCGCGAACGACGGCGGAGAAGCGATGGCGAGAAACGACGGCTTCTCCACGTCCGGGAGCCGGAGCTGGAGGTACTGACCGGCGCGAGTGTGAGAGGAGACGAGGTCGGGGGAGACGGAGACGTCAATGGAGATATGGAAAAGGGATTCTGCGGCGGATTCAACGGCGGAGAGAGGGGCAGGGGTCCAGAAGGCGGTGTCCTGGCGGACGGCGGCGGAGATAATAGAGCGGAAACGGAGGCGGTTACGGTTTAGATGGCGGAGGAGGGTTGACATGGGATGGGGTTGGGATAGAGTGTGGTGAAGTGCATGGGAACGGAGATGGGGAGGAGAGAGAGAGTTGGGAGAGATGGTGAGAGACATGTTTTGGTCTTGGGGTTGCGGGTTCTCTAATAATTGGGCGTCGCCGCCGAAGCTGCGGAGGACTTGGAAGGTGGACTCAGCTGGTTGAAGTTTGTTAACGTGCGCTTGGTGCGTAGTTTGTTTGGGCTAACGTTATGTTGATGTCCACGTGTCATATTGAGTGATCATGCAATTTTATTGGGCATTAATTATTATATTCATATATTTTCTGTCTTTTTTATGGTGAAAACAAGCGAAAATAATGGAAGAGTCTTTTAAATTTGTGACTGAATATATATTTTTTTTTTCGGGGCTTCGTTTGAAGGACTCGGTGGTGTCGCAACTACCCATGACACTCAGGTGCAAATGATTCGGGTTAAGTTGATAATCCGAATGGAATCGAATTTTCAGTTTAATTTGATTTAAAAAAACAAAAACAAATTTGATTCAAATTCAACCAAATTAAAAATTTTTCCATTTAGTTTCGATTTAATTTTTTAAAAACAATTTAGTTCGTCTTAAACTGAATTAATATTATTTAATTACTTTTTATTCTAAAAAGTTTAATTTAATTATTCTTTTTTTTATTTTTATAAAATTCAAGTGATGGATTAGGCCAAATTATTTAAAAAATATATATATTTTTCTCTGAAATTACTCTATGATTTAAATAAAAAATATTACTTTAAAAACTAAACCAATTTAAAACTATTATTAGAGCTAAACACTAAATAATTTTAAAAATATTATATTTGGACAAGAGAAAATGAAACTCATATGTCTTCTACATATTAGTGATAAATGACATCTTCTTGTAAAATAAAAAAAAAAAAATTAGTGGCAAATGAAACAAAAATTTGATTTAAACAGAACTAAGCCGAACTGAACCGAATTTTTCGGTTCGATTTGATTTAAATCGAATTAAATTGGTTCTATTTTCGGTTTAATTTTTTTTTAAATTTCAGTTTTCGCTTTGATTCGGTTTGGCCACTAGATTGAATCGAGCCAAACCATTGATATCCCTACGTGACATTACCCGGTCAAAACTCGACTCAAATTCGAGCTCCTCAAGTAGTTCGGTATCGAGCTCAATCTTGAGTTCAATTGTGTCGAGTTTGAAAATTCAATAAGTTACTCGAAATCAATTAATTATTTTTTTTAAAATAATTTTTATATGTAAAATTATATTTATAATATATTTTTTTAAATATATTATCCGAAATTGATTAATTAAGAGATACTACTCGATTACACTACCTGATGACACCACCCGACGACACTTCGAGCTCGAGAAATGCAAGCTCGACGAGTTCGAACTCATTTAAATAATACTCAAGCCGATCTCAGTTATCGATACTATTTGATTCGATTCAAGTGTCATAATACCTCCTACTAAATACAAGAGAAAGAACAATGATCGTGAGGGAACTAAATAAGAAAATATTCTATTACATGAACATTTTCAAGCATTTTCATAGGATAAAATTTACGGATATAGATCAAAAATTTTTACTCCAAAGGGTTGTCCTTTTTTTTACCTCGTACAAAGGGGTCTGTGAAATTTATTTTGATTTTATTTTATTTTATTCTATTTATAATTCTTTAAATTAAAATTAAAAATGTGTATAAAAAATATTCAAATTATTATTTCTGTTAAGAAAATTGTTGTTAACAAAATTTTTCATATTGTTTTAACAATTTTATTAAATGTATAGATTATATTTTTAATAGATAATTTTTTTAAAAATTTGTGATAGAACCAAAGTAATTTTAAGTGATAGAAGTTATTGGATTGTTAAAATATGTTTCTCTTAATATTTGAAAATCCAGCCAATATGATAAATATAGTTTGACTACTATACTTATCCCAATATTTAGTCTAAAAATGCATATTGGTTGTTCCATATCAAAAGAACACTTATTAAAATTTTAAATTTGACATTCTAACATATTGGAAAATTTTTCTAAATCATGGACTATGATTATTTTACTATATTTGAACAACCATATCTTCTTGTGTAATGAAATAGTTTTAAATCCGAAAGTTACATTTCAAAGAAGGTGTGAAGAACTTCAATTTTAAGTTTTTACAATACAAAAATTTGATGAATATATAGAAGAAAAATCAGCTTTAAATTAACTGGTCACACATTTTTCACAGCAGAAGCATTTCCCAAAAGTTGGCTCTCAATGAGTGTTTGTTTATGAATATTTTCACCATCGGTCAAACATTTTTAAATTTGAAAATTTTGCATTATACTACTATTGTTGAACCGCAAATATGACAATTTACAATACAAAAATTTAAGAAATTTGTTGGAGAATCAAGTGTGCAAAGTTAACAAATTATCCAACATTCTCTGATTATCATAACCTCCTGGAACTAATTTTTTTTAGGTAAATTCAAACTTACAACAACCTTATCGATCGGGAAAATTTAAATTTGAGTTTTCAAAATTCAATTTTGATATTTGAACTTTGAAGTTAAGTTGCAACAGCTAATATATCTTAGAAAATTATGAGGAAGTTCAGCCTTCAAATCAGGATAGTTTTGGATGAAAATTACTACTTACTTTGTTAGTAAATTTGTGAAATTACGGCAATATTTTTTATACAGTAAACTCAAGATTTACCATAGGTTTTTAAAGCCTTAAAAACCAGAAAATAGTTTGCACACTTTGAGAGATATATACATCACCATTTTTTAGAGCATTTTACAAAAGAAAGAGTAAAGAAATTATGCACAAGAAACCTCCATTCGAAAGCTGTCTAATGTCTTTTGAATAATCATTTATACTTGTATTTTGTGTTGAGTTATGAGTTATTAGACGAAATTATCTTCATGGTGTGAAAATCAAGAATTGATAAGTGGTTTGTACTCTATAATTAAGTTTCATAATAGAAACTAACAGGTTGTTAGATCCTGAGTCAAAAAAGTGGACGTAGACACAAAGCGGTGAACCACTATAAACTGAATTTATCTCTCCATCTTTACTTTTATTTTTTGCTGTACATACATAAATTGACCATAAAATTAGAATAAATTTAAGCGAAATTAGATTAAAATTTTAAAAAGTCAATCGAGACAATCAATTTAATCCCCTTCTTGATCGTCACCGAGAGCAACAATTTCATTAATTCATTATACCATAAAATCATGTTAAGTTAAATTTAATTTGACATAAATCGACCCAAAACATTATTCTTAATTTTTTTTTAATATCATCACTGATATTCGAAACTATACTCCGATTAGTTCAATTCAAGTGTTAACGAAAAATCTATTTAAAAAACAATTCTTCTAATATATTTTTTTTCATCCTCAGTCTTCAAACAATCCATCAATTAGGCCAACCATACCTGGATAAAACATTATCCTTAATTGATAACAATCAGGAGGAAAACAAGGAGATGAGAATTTTTCCAACGGTGAAAACACGGGACCCAAGTAACCTCCACTCTCAAATGATTCTACCGAGTAGCAACAGAGACATTTATCATTTCTATTCTATTCTGGGCGAGGACGGGGCTCGAATCGTGCAAGAAGTCATCATAATGCAAGAAGCCAGCCTCTTGGCAGACTTGCACTATTCTTGTATGTCCGGAAATCTGAAAAGCTTGCTAATAGCCTAATGGACCATTGACCTCCTCTGACATCCATCAGCCTTCATGCCAGGCAACATCAAGACGCACACATCGATTTCAACCAGCCTAATCAAAAATACAATCCCCAAGAAGCATGATGTTTATACGCTTTAGACAATAAAATAGCTAACGGGAAAACAATAAACTTGAAAATGCTCCGCCTAAGCATGAGGGGGTCTTTGCTCAACAATCTTTGAAGAAACAGTTTAATTAAAGCTCTCCGGTGTCGTCAAAAAACAAAACGAAAAGAAATATACAAGTTCGCCATTTTCCCCTTATTAAAAATGACAACATAAAAGGGGCTTGGCGGGACATGCCGTTGTCTCCATGATCACAACCCTAGCACTGATAATATAAAACTGACATGTCAAAGTCCCAACATAATTTGATCTCAAAAAATGTGAACTCCCAATGTTGGCACTGCCAACACCTACTAAATTATTGGATTTTCGCAATTATCAAGAGGGGGCGGGGGCAAAGAGAGATGATAATAGAATTCATTTAAGCAGCAGATTCCTTCGCAATCTTCTCTGCCTTCGCAATGACCTCTTCAATTCCTCCAACCATGTAAAATGACTGCTCTGGGAGGTCATCATACTTTCCGTCCAAGACACCCTATCATGGCAAGATCAATGCATTAGAGATCGAGGAATACAATAACTTTTCAACGTTTTCTTTGCAACATAATCCAGACTAGCAAGAGCCAATACGTCTATCAACTCACAGATGCAGCAACCTATAAACATGACTGGCAAACTAAAAATGTTCCATCACCAGACAATAATTATACAGCCATCCAGAGGAAAAAAAATATAATGAACAAAGCTTATAAACACAAAAGCCTTGGAGGAATCAACTGGAGAAACAAAAGATAGGTACATGAAATTTAAACTCGGAAAATCCAGCTTATCCCTGCCTCCCATAAATAGATTTTGCAAAAATTGATTATATAAAAGAATGATGAAGTTAGACTATTACTAAGGAATGGATTTATCCGGGCCAAAATTTGTGATAACTAGGACTAAAGAATCCAGCAAGTGAGCAACAAAGTTTACAGCAACATTACTAATAGGAGTTAAAAATTCAGTAGTTACAAAAAAATGAGTGCAGTTACCTGGAAGCTGGCAATGCTCTCTTTCAATTCCACATACTTCCCAGGGGCACCAGTGAAAACTTCTGCAACATGGAAAGGCTGGCTCAAGAACCTTTGAATCTTACGAGCACGTGCTACAGTCAATTTGTCATCTTCACTGAGCTCATCCATTCCCAAAATGGCAATAATATCCTGCAAGTTCTTGTAGTTCTGAAGAACCTTTTGTACACCACGGGCCGTATTGTAGTGATCTTCTCCTAAAATATGAGGGGAGAGCATACGAGATGTAGAATCTAGGGGATCTACAGCAGGGTAAATACCAAGCTCAGATATCTGCACAGGCAAATAAAAATATAAAATAGTTATTAAAACAGTCACCATCAGTCCAAAGATATAACAGCATTAATAACCATATACCTGTCTGGATAACACAGTTGTGGCATCCAAGTGAGCAAAAGTCGTTGCAGGAGCAGGATCTGTCAAGTCATCAGCAGGGACATAAATAGCTTGGACGGATGTGATGGAACCTTTTTTAGTTGTAGTAATACGCTCTTGAAGGCCTCCAAGATCTGTAGCCAAAGTTGGTTGGTAACCGACGGCAGATGGAATACGACCAAGCAAAGCAGAAACCTCTGAGTTAGCCTGCAGCACATAAAGGACCATAAGTTATGAAACAGCAACACATGGTAAATAGAATTATATGTAGGTTCCTCTGGAAGCAGACATACTTGTGTAAACCGGAAAATGTTGTCAATAAAGAGAAGCACATCTTGCCCTTCAGCATCTCGGAAGTGCTCAGCCACAGTCAAGCCAGTGAGTCCAACACGAGCACGAGCACCTGGAGGCTCATTCATTTGACCATACACAAGAGCGCATTTGCTATCAGCCTAGTCAAAACAATTAAAAACAAAAAAATACCTGTTACTCAAAAGTAACCCACAAAACAAATGGAATCTAGATTAGACAATATATAGATAGTCTTACCTCCTTTTTTATTAAGAAAAGGCTGCTCTTAATAAATAAAAGGAGCAACCATGAAAAAACAAAATATGGCACTTAAGATCCAAAAAGTTAATACCTGCTTATCACCCAACTTAATAACACCACTCTCCATCATTTCCCTGTACAAATCATTACCCTCACGAGTACGTTCCCCAACACCAGCAAACACAGAGAAACCACCTGGAAAAATAAAATTGTCATTTTAGAAAAACTGGAGCAATGACAAAAAATGGTGCTTGAACAGGTTGTAGTGTCAACAAACCATGAGCCTTTGCAACATTGTTGATAAGCTCCATGATAAGCACAGTTTTTCCTACACCAGCACCACCAAAAAGCCCAATCTTTCCTCCTCTTTGGTATGGTGCAAGAAGATCAACCACCTGTTAAGAAGGAACAATGTTAGTAAAGCAGAATGCTAATAGGGTTTATAAATAGTAGTGCCTCAGCATGTAATAATAAGAATCATGTGAGGCAAAAAAAATGTGGGTAATGCTAGTTAATTTTGAGAGTGAAGCATCAAAGCACAACCAAAAAGTTACTTCAAAAATCTAAAATACCTTGATTCCAGTGACAAGAATTTGCTGTTCAGTAGCCTGCTCAACAAAAGCCGGAGCTTCACGGTGAATGGGCAAGAAGTGTTCGGTGTCTGTTGAAACAACATCATTGGACTATGTTAGCACAAAAATAAATGCACCAAATACAAATATTGCAGAATTTCTAAATGAATAGAGTAAAGTCTTCAAATTTCTTACTGATAGGGCCCCTCTCATCAATGGCCTCTCCAATGACATTCATGATACGCCCAAGGGTTGCCCTACCAACGGGTACCTAAAAAATGTGGATATTGAAACATTATCAATATTGTAATACAGAAAAGTCACCAGTTATTAATGTAATGATCAGAATAAAAAATTAAACAAAACAAGGTAATTGTTCTTGTAGGACTTTCCAAATAACACCGAGTTGGGCCGAGATTGAAGAAATCAAACACGGGATGCAACAATGATTCAGAAAAATAAGAAATTTGACCCTTTTCCATTCCATCAGTTCTCATATTTCAGAGGTAAATTGGTAAACACCCATGGAAAATCATCAATTTGTTTTACAATAAATGGTGTTGCGCAAAAGAGTCCCTAATAAGTTTAACGGAGATGACATTTTAAATTTGTACAAAATAGTTTTTAAGATCCACGGCAAAAGGAATAACAGACCCACTTATTCTTACACATCCTAAACAAATCCAAACAGAACAAGACAACTCACGAGGAAACTTTTCATCATTTCTTCAAAACAATAACAAAAATACCAATTCTTCAAGAGTAAGACCTAAGAACTACAGTGACCTAGTAGACCCCACAGAGCAAACAAGATTAAACCTCCGGAAAACATCCTAGCTCAACTTAAAAAACCTATAAAAATTTCAATCCCTGCACGTCTTGCATAACTACAAAGACCAAGCCTTCACAAAACACACAAAATGCATAACATTAGGACAACAAAGAAAACCCTAGAAGAACCAATCTCGGCTTATTCCTGTAGATCATAAACAAAAAGACCCGAAATGCAGCATATTTCAATGCAAAGGCACTAAATCCCTTCACAATCAGTGACCCAGAATATACTGATTTTAAGAGTAAGATCTACAGTAACATAATACACTCCACACCGCACAAAAGATCAACCTTCACAAAATTACCCAAAGCACACAATGTTAAGACATAAAAACCCTGGAAAAACTAAATCTCAGCCAAATTCTTGTAAAACTCAAAAGAACAGAGTTGTGAAACTCTTACAGTGATGGGAGAACCAGTGTTGAGAACTTTCTGCCCGCGCACAAGCCCTTCAGTCCCGTCCATAGCGATCGTTCTCACCATATTCTCTCCCAGATGCTGAGCCACTTCGAGCACAAGCCTGACCTGATTATCCAAAACCTCTAAAGCAGTCAAGATCGGCGGCAAACCCTCCTCGAATCTGACGTCAACGACGGCACCGATGACCTGGCACACGCTCCCGATCGCTCCCTTTCCGGTGAACTCGTCAGTGATCTTTCCGCCCGATCCGGTTCCTTTAGGCGGGGATGGCGGCGGTGGCGATTGCTGAGCTGCGGCGGAGGATGCATATTCGACGGCGCGGTTTAAGAGAAAACCTGTTGGAGAAGGACGAGAGAGAGAACGAGTTGGTGGTCTAGGGCTTGAGAGTGGAGAATGCGGAGATCGGCGAAGGGATGAGCGGAGAAGAGATGAGAGTAGCCTCCGAGAAGCCATTGATTTAGAGAGAGAGAGAGAGAGAGAGAGAGGTGTAGGGTTTGGAGAATTGTGGCCTTGGTTTTATAGATGGTTCTGGTCTCGCACTCGAGGCTGCTCACTTGCTCTCTTCCTGTTTTTCTCACCTTACCCCAATATTTGGAATTTGGAGATACATTTCTCAATAATAATAATAATAATTTTGGGGTTGGTCGATCGGTAAATATCTTTTATAAATATATTTATTAAAGTATAGTATTAATAACTTATTGTGAACATTTTAATTAGATAAGGTGACAGTAATAACACTGATCATTTTTAGTGTTATTTTTATTAAAAATTTATAAAGAGAAAAAATTAATTTTGGGTTTTACAAACATGTAATTATGAATATGATATAAGAACGTAAAATATTTTCTATTTTTTTCTTCTATTTTTGTAAAGGTAAAATTTTTTAATAAAGGCAATTATTTATTTTCAAAAGTGTGACTATTTGGAAGGTGTAGGAGTCACTATTGTTACAGAAAATCATTATCAGTAAAACCGTTGATCTGGAATAATAACTTTTCGGGAGAATGAGGGCCAAACAAGCCAAGCCCATGCCTAACCACTTGGCCAAGTGATTCCGATGCCTTCTCCTTTTCCATTGGATCTGGACTCCATCAACGCTGATTCAATAAAAAAGGAACTGAGTTCTCTTAATATGATCGTGAGTTTGACTCTTTATAACTATAAAAAAAATCACGTTGAGAGATCTCTCCTAAAAAGAATCCGATAATAGATCGATTCTGATTAGTTAGAATGAAATTTCAGATAGCGGATAGAAAATCAAAAAAAAAAAAAAAATTTGAATCTAGACCCTTATGAAGGTCAGTGAGCTTCTGCCTGGCCCAAACTTGAGCTTGAGCTCAATATTAACGCCCCTTTAAATTTCTCTTTTTTTTTTTTTTATAAATTGAGTTTTATTTAAATACCAACTTGTTTAAATTGTTAAACTAATAAATTTTTTATAATCTTATCTAAAAATTAGTCCAAACTATAGACTGTTCTTCGATATAGTTGTTGTTATGTTATTATTTAGGGATTGAATATTGACAGAAATTTGAGTGAATTTTGCATATTTTAATTTGAAGAATTTAGTGTTTCTAGCAAAGTCCTAGAACCAGAACTCAATCTTGAGAAATCTTTAGGTATGTTGAAGAAAAATTAGAACTATATGTAGAAATTCAATAAATTTTGAAAAAATGACATGAATTTGAGCTCAAGAAAAATGAGAACTTAAGGTAATAACGAAGGAATTGAAATTTTAGGACAAGAATTCCCTACTAATCCACCTTCAATCCAAGATCGTGAGACATTATAACGAAAACATTCATCATTTGTCACCAAATTTTAAATTATTTTAAAATTACAACCATAAGTACCCATTTGCTGGCATTTGTTTGATTTTTAACGGCCAGTCTCTGACAACTGGTTTAGATGGAAAAATTTAAAAAAAAAATTATGAAAAAAATTTATGATTTTTTTTTTAGAATTTAGATACGAGAGAAAAGAAGATTTAGAGGGATTTGAAATTTTTTTAAATTTAAAATTTTTCTTTCCTAAAACTAAAAGGAACATAGAAAAGAGAAAATATTAAAAGTTAAATATTTTTTATTTTTAAAAATAATCTTTAAAAGTTGAAAGTAAAATTTTTTATTTTACTATTATTTTTTTCTTTTTTTCGTAAAACTCTTAAATAAAATATAAAAAAATTATATTTTTTTTTCTCTATTCTAACTAATTTTTTCTTTTACTTTTAAAATTTTTAAACATATCGGAAAAGCAAAAGATTGTACATATTTTTTGGTATTTTTTGAGTTTCTTCCCGTTTCTCTCGGCACTCTCTCGTGCCACGTATACAATCTCTCCTTTTCCTTTAAGATCAAACAAGTTTCCTAATTAATTACTAAATCAAAAATAAAAAATAGAGATATTGGAGGTGGGTTATAATTTCATAGATACTGACTATTTATTGATTCAAGCGATTACTGTCAAAGAGATATGATATCTACAAAAATCATCGGAGGGTGCTCCGGCGGGAGGACTTCAACACTTAAATCAGAAAATAACGATTTTTATATGAAAGAAAAAAACATATTGAGAGTTTGAGAGAGTAATTCTCTGTTATTAGAGTGCCTAATGTGTCAGGTCCAGAAAACATACCTGTCTAGGAGGGTTTTTGAGATGTTTTATACCTGTGAGAGTCGTGCGCCGCTGAAGTGTTTCAACCCTACTTTCCTTACTGAACCGATCCGAAAATCTTTGGATTCAATACTTCAAATTGATTACAATATTTATCCTTTGGGAAACTTTTATTAAAGAGAGAAACTTTTCTTAACTGAAAAATTCTTAGAGTACTGTCCGCAATAAGGGACGATAGTTAATAGGATACCATGGTCTTTCTTTGGAGTCGTTGGTATCGTTAGCTATCGATCGGTAGTTTGACCAATGAAAGGTCTTCAGAACTCTCTCGGCTGAGACGCCGACCATTGAATGCCCGATCGGGCCAATTGTCTTCGCTTGGTGAATCCTATCCGATTGACGGGGCGACTGATACCCTATCTGTCAGGAGATCGGGGCGACAAAGTCCCTTTATTCGTGAGACCTGGGTGACTAAGGCCCTTCAGTGAGCAGTTATAAAGAGTATTCGAATGTTGATCGGTAGTCATTCCTTGTTGACTTTCGGTAGATAATTGTATATGAACCTAGATTGGTAGCTGTCTTTCGTGGGCTTTTCATGTGGGCCTTTCTCAAGCTGACTCATCGGATCAAATTCTAAGACCCGATCCCATCATTTGCCCCCGACTCATGGCTCTCTTGACGAAGTGACGTTATGAATACGATCGTTGGAAAAGGCGTGGAGCTTTTTAATGTGACTCTCGTCATTTCGATTTTCACAAATTATCTTTTGTACGCTTCATAAGGGTTCATATTCATCAGAGGGTATCCTGTTCTAGTTTTTCCTCACTGCTTCTCTAGTTCCATTTGAGGCTTGCCAAAGAAAACATCCTAAAAAACGATGGCGAAAATACCCACTTTTCAGGCTTTTTCGGGTATTAATAACATTATGAGTGTTATGTCCCTGGATGAACTCCAAGAGGTACAAACTAAGATGCTGATGGAGGATGATTACGCCTTAGTATCTGCCACGGAAGCCGATAAAGCCAATATGGCGTTGGAGGGTTGTATGTCGATATATCTACAATCAGTCAGGTACGGCTTGAAAATTCTATACACGGGCCCCTTTGCGGAGGTATTATGTCGTTGGAACATTTTTCTGACTCTTCTAATCCTGAGTGCTTGGCGTTTGGCAGTTGCTCTGATTTCCCTATTAGGGTTCTGTCGTCTTTGCTTCGATTTCGACATCTTGTTGTCCCTCTTTTATTTTGATGAGGTGTGGAAATAATAGTTCAACCAAAGGTTGGTACAAACTTCAGACTCATCTTAAGTCTGGCTGGAGGTTTTACTATAAAGAATCCATTGATAAGAGTTGGATGCAGAAATTCTTTTACGTTGAGTTCTTGGATAAGGACTACCTGCCCCTGTTACCTGAAACCGATGGGGTGCATTCTGTGGGATTGAAGCCTCCAACCGCTTCGAAGCACGGTCGTTTCATTCGGTCGGTCAGTGGCTATTGTAAATCCACCGGTCGAAATGTATGGGTCGAGTCTCTATTGGATGACCAGATGCTCTCCTTGGCCGCCTTGCTGATTGGGAAAAAGAGGAAAATCGACAAGCCCCTTCTGCTGGAGAGGGAGAGAATCGAGCTGGTTGATTCCCTAAATTCTCTTGATGACACCGTGTTAGAGAATGTTACCATCGACAAGTTGATTCGACTAGGTGTGAAGAGGTCTATTCAGGAGGACATCAGGGTGCCTAAGGCCCTTCAAGGATCTTTTACTGGGGTGTCTGAGACCCTTCTAGGGTTGCCTCCTCCTTCGGTGAAGAGGAGGGCGATTTCTTCTCCTTCGTCTGCGTAGACGATTCTGCCTGACCGTTCGATTTCGATAGTAGGCACACCAAGGGGAACTGTTGTTTTAGATGAAGGCATTCCGCCGAGTGAAGCGAGTATTGATGTGGGTAAGTTGGGAGGATCGGGAGATGATCCTTCGTCTAGCGACACGCCGGGGGAGAATATTCCCAAAGCTGCAAGGGCCAAGATGGTGGGGCCCTCTTCTGCTGTCCCGGTTTGACTCTTGCGTAAAGAAAAGCGCAAAGTCTTTGAAGGAACGACGCCTCCATCTATTATTCATGTTCGGTCTTTTGATGGCAAGAAGGGCTCAAAGGAACGTGAGACTGTTGTCATTTGTGCTGGGGACATATTGTACAGCTACATAGACCTGGCGGAAGCGGAGCGTGTTGCCAACCAAATTGACTTTCATCGATGTGAGCTCGACTTCCATAGGATGTCTTACGAGCAAGTCGACGGGGCCCTTGAGTCATTGGGCTTAATGGTAGCACTTTCTTCATACTTGTTGGGTTTCTTTTCATCTCTTGTCTTTGTTAACCCAGTTTTCTTTGCAGACGATGGCTCTCGCCCAATTTTATGAACAGCAGGGAAGGCAGGTGATAAATCACTTAGAGGGGCATCTTTCTGAATTAATTCGTCAGGCTCAAAGCACAAGAAGAGATTCCTATTCAGGAGGAGGAGATAGTGGAGATTAAGAGCACGCCTGGTGAATTGCTTAACCAGAAGGAGGAAGAGTTAATACAACTTCGATCGGAGTTGTGAACGGTCAAAATTGGCGATCACAGCGTGCGAGGTGCGTTTGCGCTCAATTGACAAGTTGGCTCAACTCCGAGAGGAGTCTCTTCGAACTGCGGAGTGTAGAATAGTTGAGTTAGAGGAGTCTCGTGCGAATAATGAAATCGTCTTCAAAGACTCTCAGTGCAAACTGACCGAGAGATTAAAATGTACTGAAGAGATAATTTGTTGTATGGATCTAGGCGATGCTTTGCCCCCGGTCGAAAGAGAGGCAAATGCTCATAGCCCAACTGTATAACTCTTTCAGAAATTCTGTACCCAGCGGCTTTTGTCTGTTCAATGAGAAACTCTTGTTTTTTGTCATTTTTAGCTGTAATCCTTGTTGTATTGTCTTAGCAGAATCAAGGGGACTCAAATTCTCTGGCAGGAAGCTTTTTGGTGGAATGACTGCGTTCGCCTGTTCGGGGAGTCCCACCCCTTATTGTATTCAAACGATAGAGGCTGGGCGGATGAGACCCTTCTAACGATAGGAAATTTATAAGTAGTGGGCCGTGTCCACCCGTCCGAGGAGTTACATCCTTTATTGACGACGCGTACGAACGATTAGAGCTGGGCAGTTGAGGCCCTCTAACGATAGGAAGTTTATAAGTAGTGATCCGCGTCTACCCGTTCGGGGAGTTGCATCCCTTATTGATGACGCGTACGAATGATTGGAACTGGACGGCTGAGACCCTCCGAACGATAGAAAATTTATAAGTAGTGGGCTGCATCCACTCGTCCAGAGAGTTGCATCCCATATTGACAACGCGTACGAACAATTGAAACTGGGCTGTTGAGACTCTCCGAACGATAGGAAATTTATAAGTAGTGGGCCTCGTCCATCCGACTGGGGAGTTACATCCCCTACGCGTACGAACGATTGGAACTGGGTGGCTGAGACCCTCCGAACGATAGAAAATTTTTAAGTAGTGGGTCGCGTCCACCCGTCCGGAGAGTTACATCCCCTATTGATGACGTGTACGAACGATTGGAGTTGGGCGGCTGAGACCCTCCGAACGATAGGAAATTTATAAGTAGTGGGCCGCGTCCACCCGTCCGGGGAGTTGCATCCCCTAATGACGACACATACAAATGATTGGAGTTAGGCGGCTGAGACCCTCTAAACGATAGGAAATTTATAAGTAGTGAGCCGCGTCCACCCATCCGGGGAGTTAAATCCCCTATTGATGACGCGTACGAACGATTGGAGATGGGCGATAGAGACCCTTTGAATGATAAAAAATTAAGCGTTGTCTTGCAGAAAAACCCATTAAGCTGATTGCTTCAAGAATCCAAGAAATATCCTCACAACCCGAAAGGAAAAAACCACTGGCAGTAGCATCTGATAACTACTTAGGAGCGGAAGTCGAAGGCCCCTGATCACATGACAATGTCCCGATCCCTGACGGCGTTCTAAACTTGATTTTCATATGTTTAGTGCTGGGCAAATCTTTAAAAACATTCAGACCCGGCCTGCCCAAGATAACATTATAGAGCAAAGGAAGATTCACCACATTGAATACGACAGAGGCTATCGCATAATTAGTAGGTCCCCCAAGGATAACTGAAGTAAAATAATACCGTCGGGATATATCCATTCGTTTGAAAGCCCTTTGACTAGGCTTGTATGGGGTTGGAGATCGGCAGGAGTAAACCTCATTCATCCAAAGGTATCATGGTATAAGAGGTTGCAGCCTGCCCCTTGATCGATGAAGATTCTTCCAACTTCGTATTGCCCAATCTTGGCGATTATTATGAGGGAGTCGGGTCGGGTCGGGTCTATCCCAAGTAGATTCCCATCTGTAAAACTGATGACGGGCCTTTTTTCCCTTAATCGTTTATCAACGCTTGTCGCTAGGACTTCCTATAGCGCGAAAGGAGGCATCTTCGGGTAGTAGAAGATCAGTGTGATCAAGCACCCCTCCTCATTCCCTGATGGATTACCCTAGATCTGGAGTATTACTCCGTCTGTCCTGTCGGCTTGGGGCCGGGCTGTTTGTCGTTCCTCCATCTGGTTGCGTCGTGGCGGTTCGCGTCGATAATCAGTGTGGGGATCTCTTTCCTTTCTGATGATGAATTCTTGTAATCTCTCATCGCGTACCAGGAATTCCAGTTCGTCCTTTAGCTTTTTACAGTCGTTTGTTGTATGACTGTAATCCCGGTGAAAGTGGCAATATTTCATTCTGTCTTTGTTGGAGTCATCCTCAACCGACTGTGGGGGCCATCGAATATACAACTTATCTTTGATCAAAGCCAAGACCCGACCGGGGGTCTCGTTCAGTATAGTGTAATTATTGTATCTTCATGGAGGAGGATGACTCGTTCGACTCTTCCTTGGTGGAGACCTTTTGGGCGATCGGTTGCGTTCTCTTCGAACGGGCTGATCCCCCTTGCGGTCGAACATCACGGCCTCCTCAGTGGCGATATATTTTTCGGTTCGGGCATAAAATTCCTGAATAGTAGCAAGGAGTTTCTTCATGATTGATATCTTCATGCCGGAAGGCCTTAGCCTTGTTAATAGCAGCCAGCGCTATCGAATGGTTCAAGGATGGAACCATCATCATCTCTGCTTTGAATCTTTCCAGAAAATCCCTTAGGGATTCTTTTTCCTTCTGGTGTAGTGATAATAGGGCGGTGAACTTCCTCTTGACCCCTCTGCTTATTACAAAGTGTGACTCAAATTGTTCACGCAGTTGGGAAAAAGTCTTTATACTTGACGACAGAAGAGAATTGAACCAAGTAAGTACATTTCCTGAAAGAATGGTGGGAAATTGCTTACACATGGCCGCGTCGAACATGTCTCTAGAGATCATCACAGTTACGAAATGGGCTATATGATCCCGGGGATCCGTTGTCCCATTATATCTTTCCATAGGGGGTAGGAGCACGTTGCGGGGTATAAGCTCTGAAGAGATATTGGGATCAAAAGGTGAAGTATGATAGTAAGAGGAGATCTGATCTCCCTGGGGATTGACCCACCTAAGCACATTGGCAACAAGTTGCTCAACCTATTTTCGAACATTATCAGGGACTGGTTTGGAGTTTTTGGATGCTTCACGACGTGGGGGTGATGGTCGCCGCTGGAGACGCCTAGATCCCCATACAGAAGATTGGCCTTCAGGCCTGAGGGCACAGCTAAGGCCATCCAATTGCTTGTTTATATCCTGGATTTTGGACTCCAACCTCTCTATCTGGGAACGGCTGACTTGTTCCGGAACAAGGGCCATAATTGGCTGGTTGGGGACTGCAGGTTGTAGGGCCTGTTCCTGATGAGGTGGGCCAAGGGAGGCTGCCTGATTGTGAGTGAAATGATCGGACGCCACAAGAGCGGCCTCAGAAAGTGTGGTCGTGCGTTCTTCCACAATAGGAACGGCTTTTGAAGATACTCTAGTTCTCGGAGACATAACTATCAGAATAATAAAAAATCGCTCTACTATGTTTCCTACAAACGGCGTTAATCTGTTGGAGGTTGGTTATGGCTCCACAGATACCGGCTCCTTGTTGACTCGAGAGGTTACCGTCAAAGGGATGTGATACCTGCAAAAGCCGCCGGAGGGTACTCTGGCGGGAGGACTCCGACGTTCAAGTTAGAAAAGAGCAGTTTTCGTATAAAAGGAAAAAACAGACTAAAATTTTGATAGAGTAATTCCCTGTGATTAGAGTGCCTAATGTGTTAGGCCCAGAAAGCGTACCTGTCTATGAGGGTTTTTGAGATATCTTATACTTGTAAGAGTCGTGCGCCGCTGTAGTGTTTCAACCCTATTTTTCTTACTGAACCGATCTGGAAATTTAGAATTCAATATTTCAAATTGATTGCAATTTTATCCTTTGGAAAACTTTCGTATTAAAGAGAGAACTTTTTCTTAACTGAAAGATCCTTAGAGTACTGTCCGCAGTGAGGGTGGGAGTTAATAGGATACTCTGGTTTTCCTTTGGAGTCGTTAGTATTGTTAGCTATCGATCTGTAGTTTGACTGATAAAGGGATTTTAGAGCTCTCTCGGTTGAGGAGCGGACCATTGGATGCCCGATCGGGGCGATTGTCTTTGCTTGGTGAATCCTATCCGGTTGGCGGGGTGACTAAGACTCTATCTGTCGGGAGATCGGGGCGACTAAGGCCCTTTATTCGTAAGATTTGGACGACTAAAACCTTTCAGTGAGCAGTTATAAGGAGTATTCGAACGTTGGCCGATAGTCATTTCTTGTGGACTTTCGGTAGATAATCGTATATGAATCTAGATCAATAGTTGTCCTTTGTACGCTTTTCATGTGGATCTTTCTCAAATTGACTCATCAAATCAAATCCTAAGACCGGTCCATCAAGCGAATAACTAATTCTCTTTTTATCTTTTTGCTTCTAACAAGAAACATGTTTTCGCGGGTCATCCGCGAGTGACATTGTAGTAAGAGGTCAACTCTTGCGATTGATGCCCAAATCCTTTAGATTTCAATCTTCCTAAATGTTTTGCCAGCTTCAAAAACCTTTTCCAAGCCTAAAGGTTCTATAATTTTTAAGCAAAGTCTCACTTCCCTTTACTGCTGCCATGATTTTTTCAATAGATGGTAATGAAGATGGTAGTGATAAGATGAAATTGAGTTATGATTTTTTTAATAGATGGTAATGAAGATGGTAGTGATAAGATGAAATTGATGGGTTTATAATGATGAGGATAACATTGGAAGTTTGTTTCAAAGAATTCAAAGAAGAATCGAGATATTTTGAGAGATTGATACAGAGTTGAGTGCAGTGTATAAGAAGAAGAGGAATAGAGACCTTCCTCCATTTTTCAACTTTGGTCGCAACAATATGACTTGCACATATTAAAATTGACGGAAAACTCTAAAGTAGAAAACTACAAGGGATAAAGCGGTAATAAAAGGGACAAAATGGTAGAAATTGCAACCATGTGAGAGGCAAAAGCTTTGAAATAAAAATGGGGTTTAGTTTGAGACCTTCCCCTTCTCTTTTATAATCGGTTCGAGTTCGAACCTAAATGTATATATAAAAAATAAATAAATAAATTTTAGTTGTAAAAATAGTTTAACCTCAATCAGTTTTGTTTAATTTCAATGGTCAAATTTTTCTTAAGGCCAACGGTTGGTTTCATGCTCTAATCTTAATTGTCTATTCTTTTAAAAATCTAAATAATCTTATTCACTCATTTTAAAATCATAGCATTGCTTGATCCAGACCGTTCATTCCAAAATTGGAGATCTCACTTAATCCCATTTGATCATAAGTGTCTATTATTTAATGTCGGCCTTACGGATATGTTTGGAAGTTTTAGAGAGAAAAGAAAAGATTAGTTATGAGAGAAAAGAAAAAAGAGAGAATGTTATAATTTTCTCTCATCTTGTTTAGGAGTTTTATGAAAGAAAAGGAAAGAAATGTGACTCATTGGAAATAAAAAATTTTACTTTCAATTTTAAAATGGTAAATTTGATATATTTATGAGACACTTTTTTTTTCTCTCATTTTTTCTTTAATTTTTTATATTAAAAATCACTCGATTTCATTTCGTTTTTTCACATAAAATTCTCGAACGAAAGAAAAAAAATTAATTTTCTCTCATAATTTTTTTTTTTAAATCTTTTCGTCCAAACATACCGTAAATTATGTTTATAAATCAAATTTTGTTTTCATGTTTTTCCATCAAACTAACTCTCTCTCTCTATTTTCATCGATGAAACTTAATCTTCTCGCTTTCCCACCTCAATTATTGATTTGTTGTCCTTATTTCATCTCAAAACCAAGCTAAATTGGATTTGATGAGTTAATCGTGCAACTATAGCTAGAATTTTGTTGACCATAGTTTTCTCTATCATGGTTGTTTCTAATATTTAAATGGCCTAGTATCCCTTTTACCCATTTCATGACCACATTTTCAGCTCGAGCTCGGTGCTCGTTTTGTTCTATGTTCTAACTGAAGGTAAATCTCTTACTCAATCTTTGTCATATACCTTTCTTCTTGTCAAGTTAATTTCCTATGATCTGCATGAATGACAAATAAAGTGGAGACACAACTCGCTGGATTACAGGTGCCCCCAACAACCATATTTGGTTAGGGTTTTTTTTCTTTTTTTTGATTTTTTTATATTAATAAGTATTCGAGTTTTATCGTATTAATCTGATCTGATTATTATTACATTCCTTAAAAAGTTGACTCGTTTAATTTTTATTTTATTTTTAAATTTTAAATTATCTAATGAATTAATCTAAAGGAGTTCGGTGGCTACGCTATTATTAATTGCGGAGGACTGTAGCCGTTTAGGCTACAGTCAGGGTTTGGGCTTTCGGTGTTATAGGGTGCAGTCTTGTGATGGGTTGGTTTGACCTGTTTGAGTCAATTATGTTGTTTTGTGATACTGGGATGTGTTGAGCTTTTTTGAACTTGTGAAAAGTTGTTGAGTCCATTGGGCTGCTGTTGGGTCTTTGCCTTTCGGCCAAGTTTTGTTTTGTTTTTCTGGTTTTTGTTTTTGTTTCTTTTTTTTTTATTTTTACTCGTCGTTATTTAAATTTTACTTGATTAATTTAATTTTAGTAGTATAGAATATATTGAGAGATTAATTCTTTTAAATTTTTTTTCTTCATTTTCAAGACTTACTCTAAACTTCTGATTAAGATAATAAAATAATCAACCACTTCAGTCAACGGGATTTAGTTCAATCCAGTATCTAGAGTTTGGGTTGTGGGAGCTCATAATTTTTTTTTTTTTTATATAAAAAATGTAATCAAATGGAATTAAATCAAAGAAAGAAAGAGAATAAAAACGGTGTTTGGGCATTGAATGAACAAGTGGCTTAAATGCCTTGTGTTTGAGCTTAAAACACTTCGTGTTCCATTGTCCCATGTTTGGGTTTAATTGCTTCATGTTTTAGTTTAATAAACTTATGTTACCGTATCATACTTTATTATTATTATTACTTAAGAAAAAAAATTAAAAAATAACAAAAAAATGTGTTAGATCATCTGAACAGAATCTTATTTACATTATTATATCATACTATCATCATTATTTCAGCAAATTCCATCCAAACTCGATTGTTCAAAAACTTATTTATCATCAAAAATAAAGTTTAAACATTAAGAGAATAAAAAATGAAATTTAGAGATTTATTTAAATTTCGTATAATAATTAAAAAAAAATTAGATAGGTAATTCTTTCGTACTATTATTTATTTGGAAAATTAATTAAAATATTGTTTTAGGAATTGTGTCGATGATCATCAAGGCATTTGTTGGGCGTACTCGCGAGGCACTCCCACTGGATCATGCTCCGCCGAACCACATCGGCAAAATGAAAGTGCTGAAATCTCCCGCCAAATTGCAAAGCCCCAAAAAGCCCTATTCACCCCCCCGGCCTCATACCACCGGCTAGTCCCGGTAACCTTCTCTCTGGTCGCCGGTGTTTCAAATTCGCAGCACCTCACCTCCTTCCCCCTACGTAAACCTTCACTTCACAGCCCCAACAGCAGCAAATTTCTCTTTCTCTCTCTCTCTCTCTATTCTCGAATAAAAAATTTGTATTTTTGCATCTCTTTGTCTCTGTCTTCGTAGAAATTTCTAGGTTTTATGAGTCTTCGATGAGGGTTTTGCAGTCTGGTTGGAGAAAATGAGCGCAGTGAATGTCACGAACGTTACCGTTTTAGACAATCCGGCGGCGTTTCTCAATCCTTTTCAGTTCGAGATCTCTTACGAGTGCTTGACTCCTCTTAAAGACGGTAAATTTTCTAGACTCCCCCTTCTCTTTTCTTGATTTCTCGATTTTTTTGGGCAGATTTGATAGATTTGAATAACTGAGTCGGCCTTTAGTTCATATTGATGACCTGGGTTTTGTTGGTTGGATTAGACTATTATCCGATCTTTTTCCAAAATCTGCAACTTCCTTACCAACTTGTAGGATTCAATTAGATAGGTTGCTTGAGTTTGGGTTTTTACGTGTTCTATATGTTTAGAACGACCATGTTGTTTGGTGGACCCTATGAGACTTTTTCAAGGTTATTTTTTGTTTTTTTGAACCATTCGAGATAGGAAAAGCAGAAATCAATCAAATGGCTTTTCCCTATATCTTCATCTAGTATTATCTAACGGGTTGGCAACATTTGCCCGTCTAAATTATCTTATTCAACAAGACAAGGGTCCTAGGTTATAGTTTTCTTCTCCCACCATTGCCAAACAAATATGAAAAAAGAACTAGTGGAGTGTTATCCTAAGCCTTGTCGAAGATTTGCTTCGAGTAGCTTTTAGTTCTGTTGGTGTTTGTGTACTGATGAACATATAACCCTTAATGTGAATTAACTGCTGATGAAGTTAATGTATTCCTCCTTAAATAAGCTTAAGTCTTGTCAAGTGAAAACAACCATGTTTGGTTCAGTTCTATCTTATGCTTCAACTTTGAATTGTGATTTAAACTCATGAAGATCTCCATTGCTTGTTTGTGTTTTGATCTTTGTATCAGAGGCTTTGGTTTTTTTGATTCAAATAGATCATTTCCCAATACATAAGGTATCTCTATGAAAAGAGTGCCTGGTTATGTTGGAGCTGCAGCAAATTTGAGGTTGCAAATAATGAGTGGGAAAGAGCCAAAGGGGTGTGCCATGTATTTTGAATTCTGTAGCTCAATAAATTCAGATAGTTTGTACTAGCACTGCAAAGGGTTATATACTACTAGTATGACTCATCACTGGATATAATTTAAACGTGGCATAACAATTTGTTGTCTAAAATCTTTTTTGATAGCTATTATTCCATTCTTAAACTTGTTTTATCATATTTAGTGAATGGTTTGAAGCAGTATGATTGTGTCCATTAACATCAAACAGTAGTTTTGGACATGTGGAAAATCAGTTTCTTGCTTACTGGGCTGCAGGTGTAGTTGTAATCTGCTAGTTATGTCCATAGAGAACAAACATTGACTTATGATATTGTCTGTCAATTCTCATATCAACAACTTCCATACACCTTAAATACATATGTCCACAATTGTTATTCAGGGCCCTGAAATGTTTCTGAGATTTTGGACGTACATTCATTTTTCTTATGTCGATGTTGTGTTGCTCTTGTAACTGCACATTGCTTGTAAGGAACGTAGACCTGTAATGGCCAGAGAATGTATAGGGTTTAGTAAGAAGTGAGGCTATGAAAATATGGTTTGCATTAATCTTCAATATGTTTGAGAAATGTTGTAGAAAGCTATAATAGGATGTCATACACAAATGTGACTGGTTGTTGCCGACTTGTAAAGACTAGGTCAGGATCTTTTTCCTTTCTTTTTGGTCCCCAACTAGGAAACCATTTGCTTAAATTTGCCAAAATGAACAAGCTATAAATTTATTTATTTATTTATTTATTTGAATAAAAGAACAAGCTGCAATATTTTGAAAATGCTTCCTTGGAAGTTAGGTTAAGTCTTGTGAAATTTTGAAAGTGCTTGGCTTGTTTAAGCTTAATTGCCCTTCTCTAATCTGAATGGGAACAAAGGGGGCCCAGTGGGTTGGTGTTGGTTGTAAGGAGAGATGCAGCTCTCCATGAGTATCCTTTCTGTCATAAGTTATTTGAGCGCTATTGGAGATGTGATCTCACTTGTCTATATCTGTGGGGGCTGTGTAATTGGATTTAATAGTTCGTTGAGTATCTGAAACTCGCAAGGTAACTGGGTTCCAATTCACATGCAAGATGGGGATAACTTATATGTACATACTCTTTTGTACCGCTTTGGAATTGGTACAACTTGAGACATCATTTAATGGTTGTTGCTCTCTTTTGAAATGGATATCTATACTGGATGGGTTATCCCTATTTCTTCTACTGATCGAAATACTTTTTTTGTTCAATTTAGTATAGGCCAAACAAGAAACAATAAATTAGTCTATCAGTTGTTCTGGAACATGGAGTCCACCTCTTGAAATGTTGTGGGTGCTTTGGATTGACTATTCTACAACCGCTATTGATAGGACATAATGTTATTGTTGTTGATTGCTTTTGATGTGAAGACTATATCTTCTGCTGGATTGAATATCTCGCTTCTAGCAACAGAAGTATATTATTTGTTTAATTCGGTTGTGATAATCTGGCAGATGATTTCTTTGAGATTGTCGTTAGAAATTCTTTTAACGAAAATTCTACAAATAATTTGTTGCAGACTTGGAATGGAAACTCATTTATGTAGGATCTGCCGAGGATGAGACCTATGATCAACTCTTAGAGAGTGTGCTTGTGGGGCCAGTTAATGTGGGGAATTATCGTTTTGTCTTTCAGGTACCTTGATATTCATGTCCTTGGTCAGATGGTAACTGTTTATTGGTGTAAGTAACTTTGGTTACATGTTTCTATCTATTGGCAGGCTGATCCACCAGATCCTTCAAAAATCCGAGAGGAGGATATAATTGGTGTGACGGTGTTACTGCTGACATGCTCTTATATGGGACAGGAGTTTGTTCGTGTTGGGTACTATGTCAACAATGATTACGATGATGAGCAGCTGAGAGAAGAACCTCCGCAGAAGGTGCTCATTGACCGCGTACAAAGGAACATTTTGGCTGACAAGCCTCGAGTCACAAAGTTCCCTATCAACTTTCATCCCGAGAACAGTGAGCAGGGAGAGCAAGTCCTACCGATGCCTGAGCAAGCAACTGAAACCAGTGAGCATGGTCAAGCACCTCCGGTTTCACCTGATCCTTCATCTGATAAGCAGTAGCTATTGATCTTAGCTATTGAATTAATCACATGGCTAACACCAAACACTCTGAAGTGGAAGTGTACAATTACTAGTGCATATCTGTTGGCACAGGTATTTTATGAAAGTGTTAATTTAAGTCTGTTGTACCGGTGCTCATGGGGTGGTTAGCTGTGGCTTTCTTTTTGTCCTTTGTACTTCTTAAGAAATTTTGGCTAATTTGATATTTTCTGAGTTGTACTTAATTTCAATCCCATGAAAGACAAAAGCAATATCTCCCTATGTTTGGTTTTGATGATAATTCTGGATTTTTCTGTCACAAAGAAGTTGCTTTGTGACAAATATAGCTCTTTTCTTTTCTTGACCACATTGTTCCCATAATGTTTGATAATTTATTTATTTATATTTTTATACATAGGAGAGATTCAAATTCAAAACCTTTAAAGAGAAGGGAATTGTGTCAATTAAGATATAGTTCATTGGCTTACATAATGTTGATTGTAATAACTTATTCTCACAAATGACTGCTCCATTCATTGTATCCTTGAATGACTGTTCCGGATACACTGGAAATGCTTTGTTAGCTGGATCTATGATACCATGTCAAGTATTTGCCCTCCCTCTTGAACTCTGTTAACAGCTCTTTCTGCCTGAAAGAAGATAAAAACATGGACTAATTTTACTAGTCACTCTTAGGATACAGAGGGAGAGAGAGAGAGAGAGAGAGAGATACTTCTTGATCCCAGTTTGTGCATAGGTTGATTCCAACAAGTGCTATGACCTGTACTGAGAGTCCACAAATGATTCCCATCCAAAGCCCCTATAAAAAATCTCATCAATAACTTTTCATAACAGAGATGAGAGGAGGTGAGGGAAGGATAGAAGGAGACCCACCATGCCGCCAATGTGGAGAACAAATGCAAAGAGCACAGCAGAAGGAATCGCAACAACATAGTAAGCCACAAGGTTAATGCATGAGCATATATTTTGCCATCCGCAGCCTCTAGCAGCCCCTGAAATGAACTCAAGTTACATGTAAAATGTTAATCCTAGGGGGTCATTCATGTAGATCTTTTATATGTTTTCCTCAAACTGGTTAGAATTGGACCTGAAAGCACACACTGGAAACCATCCAAAAAGTTGGACAATGCAAGAAGAGGCATCATTCTTGAAACATATCTGACGACTTCTTCTTCATTACTGTACAACTTTCCCCAAACACCACTCACCAAGATAGTCGTTGTTCCAACCACTGCACCCTCTGATATGGCCACTATGACCACAACTCCTACAGCCAAACGTGCACCTTGTGGCCGTCTAGCACCTAGTTCATTTGATACCCTTGTACTATGGCATTGCGTATAGAAATTGGTTAGAAGAAAACATAGGAAAACAATGAATTTTGTGAAGCAATTTTGTAAAGAACATTCAAGTTTGCCTTAGCAGACCTTATCGCACCACCTAGGCCAACAGAGATCATATATACCATCCAGCAAGTGTTAAGGCTGCAAAGAACAATACCATGTTTAAAGTGCATTAGACACTTCAGAAATTTGGTGGGATTTTTTTTTTTTTTTTTTTTGACAAACCTTACTGATAAAACAGATGTTTCCAGTTGAGGATTTGGGAGAAGACCGGAAAGAAGAACAACCATCTCAAATGACCAATATTCCAAGCTGGAAATCAAAATGAAGTCAGGATCATGCTAAATTTTATTGTCCTTTAAATGAAGTCAGGTGAAAAGAAGGCAAAATTACCAAATCATGATTGCAGAAGGAACTGCAAGCTTCAAAAAGCTGAATATATCACACAAGGCTTCTTTTGAGAACCCAGTCCAAGTTTTGGAACAAGAAGGAGATAGCTTTATGTAACTTGCCAACAAAAAAACATTAAACCAATACGACATGGTATTTGCCAATGCAGCTCCTCTTATATCAAGCCCAGACTTGAACACGAGAAGCCAACAGAGCAGAATGTGGACAGACGCTGTAATTCCAGAAATGACCATCATAGGAAAGACAACGTTTTGTGTCTGTAAAAATCTGTTGAGACATTGGAGGAGTCCGTAGGAAAAAAGGCTAGGGATCATCCACTGGTTGAATTTTCCTGCTTCTGAAGATATCTCACGGTTTTGGCCAAAAAATGTAAGAATGTTGGCTGTGTAAAACCAGACCATGGCAAGAGGAATGCATAAGGCTAGAAGGACTAGCATTGCTCGTTGTGTATGGACGCTGAGCATGTGGTACTGTTTGGCTCCATAGGCTTGTCCACATAGCGTCTCCAGTGCACTTCCCATTCCTAGCTATTCACATGATAACTTAAACAAAGCTCTGTATGGCACATAAAAGAGACATCTACTAATTGGCAAGATCATCGCATTAAACTGCACAAAGAGTTCGCTATATGACCCTTATGCTATGATTTTATGGTCCGTTTTGATGGGGAAATGGAGAATTTTTAAAAATAAAACAATTAATTGGAGGGCATAGAAAAAGAAGGGTTTCTATCTTCAAACCCAAATTTTTAATTCCACCAAATCGGTGAGTTTTAGAGGAAAATGATTCCCTTTTAAAATTATAAAAACTAAATTTACTTTTATATTCTCTATTTTAAAACTCTAATAAAAAAAATAAAATAATAAATTCATATGATTATATTCCCTTTCTTTTTCTCGTTTAATAAAATATGATTTTTTATTTTACTTTCTTAATCCTAAATTTTTCATTATATATTTTGTTGTGAAATATGATCTTTTATTTTTACTTCATTTTTTTCACTTTTTTTCATTTTTTTTCTTCCTTTTCTTTAGCTCCTTTTTCTATAATATTCTCAAACACAAAGAAATTAGGACAATATTGACCATGGCAAAAATTTATATAGCCTAAGCTGGTCTAGTGACTGGCCTAAACTGTGTGTAAGTAGGCCCAATTAGGCAAACAAGCCCATTAGAAGACTACCCTGCGAAGGCTCATGAGTAGGCCAATTCCAAACCCCAAAAGAGCAGGAGGAGAATCAACTTACGAGACCAAACACACATTTGGTACGGTAAGACAACGTGTCTCTTAATCGAAATGATAAGTTTAATTTATGATTTAAGAATAAAATCAATTATATTGAGAGATCACTGTCCTTTAAAAGTGTTCTCAGTCGGATTAATTTGGATTAGTGAGGTAAAATTTTGGATTTAGGGAGGTAGAACAAGGATACCAAAAAAAAAAAAAAAGAATCAACTTACCAGGACACTGAAACCAGTGACTGACGCAAAGGAAGTGGCCATGGAAGCACCAGAAAGAGGCAATTCTCCAAGATGGCCAACGAACATGATTGAAATCACTTGCAAACAATACTGCAACATACTAACAGCAATAAGAGGTCCTGCAAGCCATATCTGCTTCTTTGCCTCCTCAAGAATTTCAAGCCTTCTTTCATGGGTCGGAACCAATGGCGATTTAAGGCCTGATTTTCCTCCTTCCATCCTCTGTTTTTTGTATGGTCAATGTGGGAAAAAAACAGCATCTGCATAATCTTTCGTACAAAAATAGTCCCCTTATTTATTAACTCGTTAATTGATGAAAGGACAAATTGGGTGTCACATTCAGGAAAATATTATTTTACAGGAGTTGGCCCCAGTAATTAGCCGCCTGAAGACTTGAATTGAGAAAAATGACAAATTGGATCGAAACCCATCGAACCATATCATATTATAAAGTCATTTAGCCCAATTAAAGCCTGAAACACACTAGACTTGCTGATGCATAATATAAAGTTTTATAACTTTAAACAATGAAAAAAAGAAAAAAATCTGATGTGAAATATCCTGCATATATGCTACTGAATAGAATGTTTTTAAGAAAATTATTGTCCTTGTTATTTGGTTCCTCTCCATATGTATCTCTTATTCAATGTGTTACTGGGAATTAAAAACATATATAGCGGAATTTGACATTGTAGAGTATCTAAAACCATATGAATTACCAATGTTTAGTTAGTACAGTGGGAAGGGCGTGCAATCCTTTAATCAAATGTTCGAGTTCGAGCTTCTTTGAGAATTGAAAAAATCATATTGAGAGAGCTCCCTCACTATAATGGACCCGACAGCAACTCGATCGAGATTAATCAGAACAAAAGTCTTGATACTCGGCAGTGAATCAAATCCAGAACACCCATATGGATTGAATTCCTTAACATAGCTAGAGTAAGGTATGGCATGTAAAAGGTTTTAATAACTTAATCTAGTAAATACCCATGAATTTTAATTCTTAATTTGTCTTCTTTGTTCTTGTAAAGTTGAATTCTAAGTGCAAAAATAATTCCTCTTGGTCAGTGATTAGAACAAGCGGCATAATTAAAGATTTTAGGCCCACCCAAATCAAGACAACCACATTATGGTTTGAGATTTTCCAGAGTACACACTACCCAAATCATGGAACTATGAGGAGGGCTAGGATCTTTATTTTCAGAAGTTTGCAATGTCTTGAGGTGTGACTATTTTTGCACGTCACTACTAAAGTTTCCTGTTTTTGATTAATGGATTGGATCACTTAAGAGTGGTGATAATTATTTGGGCACATGGGTAACTCAGGTTAATGTAGTTATAATTCCTCGCACAAACTTCTTCTGGGATTAAACAATTGTAACATAATCATGTATAATGACTACCACCCATAAAGACAAAAGAATCCATACAGGATGATCTTATAATATTTTACTCCCTGGCTTAAATTTTCCGAGCATGTCATGTAAATAGGCAAATGACTTTTCAGTTCAGCCGATGAAAAATCCTTCAATCAATAAGGTCTAAAATTATTGATAGTTCATTTAATGAAAAAAAACGTTAAATCTCTTAATTAAAGACTTAGATTCGAGAATTGAGAACGGAAAAAACATATTGGTGGATAGTTGTCCTTGACACAAAGAAAAGGGTCCAAAATTTTGAAATCTAGGAATTATTTTTGAAAAATTTTGAACTATGCATATGATTTCTTAAAATATTTATTTATTAGTAATAACTTGTAGATTGTGACTGACTTTCGGTATGGATTATGTGATAGATGCTCATATATATATATATATATATATTTTTAAAAATTTCTTTAGATATATATATTTTTAAAATAGATGCTCATATATTTTGGCTTGGATTCTTTGGCTATAAATCAAGTCCAATTTGGCTGGGAATGATGTGATCTTCCAAGTCTTCTCTCAAATGGATTTTCCAAGCTTGTTTCGGTGGACTCTTTGAAGCCAAATTGGATTTGATTTCTTCTTGTGTTTTGATAACGTGTAAAATTATTGATTTTATTGTTATTATTATATGTTAATTTTGTATTGACTAATACTCTAATAATTGGTTTTATTGAATTTTCATTTTAGGAGATTGAGTTTGAAGATTTGGAACACATTGGGTTTAATGAAGCAGTTTTGGAGCTAATTGAGTCAAGATATTTTTTATTGGGTTTTGAAGAGGAGGAGTTTGAATTTTAATTTAACATTTTAGTAGTATTTTTATTTTTAGTAAAATCTGTTTTTTTAGTAGGAGTGACCTTTTGTAATCTCCTAATTTTGGAGACTCCTAATTGATTTAGAAGTCTAGAGGAAGGAAAATAGGGTATCAAATCTTAATTCTTTTTCAAAATTCTACAAGGGCCGGCTGTCCTCCTGAGAAGCCATTTTTATTCATTCCACAAACACAAGGCTGCCTCCTCCAGAGAACCTATTCATTCCACACATACGGCTACAGCAAAAAGGGGTCACTCTCTCCATTTAGATTTTTTTTCTTTAGGAATATATTTTCTTATTTTGATTATCTTGTGATGGTACTTACCACCATGTGTGGCTAATTTTTATATCTAATTCAAGGAAAATTTTAATCGATTATTCTTCATTGTGAGGTTATGTTCTAAATTTAATTTCTTGCTTTTATTCAAGTATTCGTTGATTCTTGATTTAATTTTAGGGAAACCTAATATTGGTTAATCTGACAATTTAATTCAATATTAGTTTTTCTATTGCTATCTAGGAATTCAGTGATCCGTAATTGTCATGAACGAATGGTACAAGTAGTAACTAGG
This sequence comes from Dillenia turbinata, assembly GCA_037126225.1. Taxonomy (NCBI): domain Eukaryota; kingdom Viridiplantae; phylum Streptophyta; class Magnoliopsida; order Dilleniales; family Dilleniaceae; genus Dillenia; species Dillenia turbinata. The sequence continues at coordinate 15,426,565 of JBAMMX010000019.1, forward strand.
TTATTCTATTATGAGTCTTTTACCGGTATTCAATTGACCTAGGGAATCAATGGAACAAAATTGAGTAATTGCGGCTATCCCAATTGTTTATATTTTGGTTTAACTGTTTTCATAAAACGTAATGCTATCATTATATTGATATGGAACGCTATCGTACCCAGTCGGTTAATAATAAGTTTCGATTGGATACTGGGTTTGGTCGATTAAATTAGGAAAACATATGATTTATTACGGCTATCCTAATAGATCTAAGGTTAAATGCTTGAATCGCAAGAATAATATTTTTAACCAATGATCAATGAGACAATCGAATATATGAACCATTGGATCGGAGTTTTGTGAATTGATTCTCTTCCTTAAATTTTAGAATTTGCATTGTTTACTTGTTTCTTATTTTTAGGTTATTAATTTTTATTCAGTAATTTTTATTTTAGCAATTTATTTGAAAACCCCCCCAATTTTATTTTTTTTTTAAACATCAACTAGGAGATTAAGTTAATTAGTTCCCTTGGGATTCGACCTGGTAACCACTATTGCTACAGTTTGTTGCATTGGGGGAAATCAGTATTAATTTGAGGGTTTCGACAACTCGATCATGTTTAAATAGTTTTTATTGGGAAAAATAACTTACGTAAAACTATGCTAAATATCGTGTAAAATTATCAAAATTAAAAAAAAAAAATTAATAAACTGAAATTAAAAAACTTAAATCAGATTGAAATTATACTTGATTCCATAGCCGAAAACTGAATAGGATAAAATCTTGATTCGACATTCATCTGGACAAAATTCAGAAAATAGCCTTCCTTCCAGATCAAATCCATCCTCACAAAATCTCTCTATATGATGGGGGTATTAGGAGGAAGAGTGATGCATTGACTCAACGATCATAACCCTATTTATAGTTATAGGATAACTTTTACTTTCCAAATCTATCTGTTCAGTTTATGATAGCTGTTCTTAAATCACCCTTAGACATTCCCTATTTAACCCATCATAAATAGTAAATGTCTATTGATATCTACATATTAATTTATTTCCATATCTTTTGAGATATTTAAACCTAAATTATCAAAATTTTCAAATTTACCAGATCACTTTAGGTTTGACAGTATGCAATACATAATTATTTGAACATATAATCTCAATATTGGATTAATGATCCAACAATCTCTCACTTGGGCTATATCTGAAATCTTATAATTATGTAATTGCGAAACGATTGAATGAGTTTAACTTTTTTATCAATATTAACATATATCTACAACCAATTCCGTCCATCAATCATATCAACTTAGAATCAAGACCTCTTCTGTTACATTTTTTTTAACTCAACGCTTAATGGTCACGTAAATTGATATAACCGAATGACATGGATCATGATATGGATGCGAAGTATGGAAATGTCATGCAATGTAATCTTTAACATGCCTATTTCCAACTGATCATCTTTAGTGAGATTAACCATACTCAATATCAAAATGTGATTCAAAACTGAATCTTTATTTCCGCGGAAAATAATCTCAAAGTACCTTAAACTGAAATAACCGAAAATGTCTATATTAAATTAGTATCTAAAATCACAAACTCCCACTGAAACTGAATATCTTGAAATGATCTGACACCCATACGAGTAGTGTACATATGAACCTTTTGGGTGACAATCACTTAATAAATGTATCTGTAATTTTGGAATTTGCATCATTGTACTCTATAGACAACTATCCACTATGAATCATTTTCTTAAATGGAATATAAGACTGTTGAACTACTGTCACACAATAATCTGAGTGGCCTTTTAATACCATCTGTGACAAAATTTCATAATCGTATTCCAAAATTGGATGCCTTATAGTACATTATGAATTCCGCCGCCATGATAGAAGAGATTATAAGAGACTATTTAATACACTTCCAAAAATGACTCATCTTAGTAGCTTGTAGCATGTTGTAGCCTTCATGCTAACTTGATAACCCAAAAAATCGAAATCAGTATACCGAATGATCTCAAACTGATCTGACTTCCAATATGTGAATATATATCATTTTGCTCTCTGTAAATATTATAAAACCCATTTAACTACTTTTCAATACTCTATTCCCGATTTGCTTAAATTTCTGCCCAACATTTCCGTGATGTACGTAATATCCAAATGCGTAAAGATTAAAGCATATATCAGACTCCATACTACTAATGCATACGGAATTTTCTGTATTTTCCTATATTTAATGTCATTCTTGAGATATTAGTAGAGACTAAACTTATCTTCCTTACCATAGGAGTATTTCTTGAGTATTTGCTCCCATAGAACTTGTGATATCTATAATTATCAGTCAAATTTCATCTCAAAATCTAATGAGATAAAGATTTGATGAAATTTGTAATATCACTGTCGGGATGTCTGTATGAATTCTATCTCTCCCTTCACGACATTGGTTTTTGGAAGTGGTTGAGTTTGTTCTTCTGAAATAGATGGTTCTCTAATATTGTTTAATAACACTTTTGGGAATATCAACATATTTATCTTAGAAAACAATATTTTTAACCATATCTTCCCCTGCAAACACAACATCCTCAAAGAACCGAATACTTCCCGACTTTGCGGAAATGTTGGACAACCTCAAACGTGTAGATACTTTAGACTAAGACGTATGCCAGTCCAAGTTTCTTATGAGGTTTCAGTAGTTGTCTTAGTAGGAAACTCTGTTCAAGATATATGCTACAATCATGATTGAACCATATTATGAATAATTGTCTATGAACATGATAAAATATTTTTAACCATTCCAAAAAAACCAAAAGGAATGATCCATAAATATTTGTATATATCATTTCTAAGACGTCCAAAGTCTTATTAGTTTTAATCACCTTTCATTGGTTTGTTTTTCCTTTATATAATTTACACAAATATCAAAATTTGTGAAATCAAAGAAATCAAGAAATTTTTCTAACACAAATTTTCTTATTCTCTATTACTCAATCTCTTGTGTCATAATGGAGAGAAATTCTTGTTGGTAAATTTAAACTGTGTATTTCGAATACTATATTATAGGGATTTATTAAATGAAGTAATAGTATCAATCTAATATAGATTATCAAATCTTGATAGAAAACTTGAACCATCCTATTTGGGTTTAAAAAACTAAACAACTTTTTCATTTTCGAAAGAACGGGTAAAACCTAATCTGTCCAACAAAAAATGGAAATCAAATTTCATCTAAAAGATAGAACAACAAAAGTTTCAGTAAAAACTAAATATAAATCGGTTTTCAATGATAATCTAATCTTTTCTATCACTATAATTGAAATTTTATTGTCATCGTCCGCGTAGATATATCTTTCACCATCAATTGACGATCGACAATTTAGAAAACCCTATATAGACACATTGATGTGAATAATCGCAGCGAAATCTAACCACCGAGTATGTCTTGATATCGAAGTTAAGTTAATATCAGAACAAACCAAACTAAGCAATATACTTTTCTTATCACTTCAAACATAGTAGAACATTCTATTTTTCTTGTACCCTTCAACACCACAAAAAAGCAATCATTTTTTCTCGATTCAATCGGTATCTTTTGTTACTTCTTTTGTGATGCTGTACCTGCAGCATCTTAATCCTTTTTTTTTTTTTTTTCTTTCTATCATTAGTGGTCAAGAGTTTTTAACCATTATACCGTATAAAGATAAGATTTGTCAAGAGTGTACCAGCAATCATTTCATTCTTGACAGATCATTTCTCAATGTCCGTAAGAAAAGATTTAGTCGTCATAACTGACTTACATATAGTGTTTCTAAATGTTTCTGGGATGACCCACTTTATCATCATTAAACATATGTGAATCAACATCTCTCACATTTCTTTCTCCCTCTTTTCAGAGATACTCTTATATGTAAGTGATTGGGAGAATTGGTCTTTAATGTAAGGTTTAAATCCAAATTTGAAATTTGAGTCATTCAATTTAAAAATCAACCTGAGTTGGGCGTTAATGTCAGTAGAAATAGTATTAACTATAAAATAGAGAACAATAATCTGTATATATTCACATGGAACTTTAAAAACTAAATAAATTCAAATATGAGTAATTCTCATCACAAGATACCGAACACTTCATTAATATTTCATCTTTGGACAAAATAATTAACTTGTAAGTGATATCTTAATGCAGTAATCAAATGCTGACAATAAAAACATATCAACTAATTACCTTCCTTTGAACCGATAAATTGGTTACATGTAAAACCGAAGAATTGTCACACATTTGTTATCATAAGTGTACATGTAATTTCGTCAAATACAGACCTTCCTTTGGACCGATCAATATTCACATGAGTTGCATACAGCTTTTTACATCTCTAAATAAATTAACTTCCACAAGAGAGGTCACTTTGGTGATATTTTGTTTCAATTAATTTATCTTGAGATATATACAAAACTATATGTGTAGTAGTAATCAAACGCTAGCAATAAGAACATGTCAACCAATTATCTTCCTTTGGACCTATAAATTGATCACATGTGAAATCGAATAATTGTCACACATTTATTACCACATGGTGTACATGTAATTCTGTCAAATATAGATCTTCTTTTGGACCAATCGGTACTCACATGAATTATATACACAACTTTTTATATCCCAAAATAAATTAATTTTCACAATAGATGTCACTTTGGTGACATTGTTTTAATTAATTCATCTCGAAATATATACGAAACCATACTTCTATTTGAATCATATCTGTAATTGAAAAAAAAAATTCATCATGATGGGCTCAATTTCTTACAAATTGTGCTATTTAAAGTCCAATCTTATTAACTTTAAATTAGGCCTATAAAACCCTAATTTTCCCGAATCTACCTCATTCATCTTACTTTTCCGTCCATATATTTTCGTTGTCGGCATAAAATCAAAGTCTCCATCCTTTGTCGATAACTGATCTAAAATTTGGTCAATCCCCGTTCTGTAATATAGGGCACCAGGAAAGTTTTCAAGTAGGTGGTGAGTTCATTTAAAACCATTTAAGAACCAGCCAAGCTTAGAGTTATTCCTGTCTTGTTGACAGAATTTTTCTAAATATGTCATGTCATCGCATACTAAAAGATTGGTTAATTTTGAATGTAAAAGAGATATTATAGAATGATAAGAAAGAAAAATGAGTTTAATTGAGTCCAATAAGTTCCAATACCTTAACACCCAGTGTTGGGTCTGTTTGGAGCCAAAATGACCCATATCCTTTTTTTTTTTTTAAATATTGATTCTTTTATAATGTGGAGTTGCAATAAAAAACTTATTTTATGAAATTGGGAAGTCAGCCATTAAAAAAAAAAATTGAAATTTAGAAATTTTCTCCCTTATTTTTAGTTTACCAAAATTGAAAATTTTCTAAATTGCAATTTCTTTTTCTAAAATTGGGATATCATTTTTTAAAAAATGAAACTAAAATCTAAAAATTTTCTTTTTTTTTTTTGGTTTCCCAAAACAAAATTTTCCTTAATTTTTTTTATTGAAAAACTTTATTCTAAAATTGGGAAGTCAAAGTTAAAAAAAAAAAGAAGTTGAAATTTGGAATTTTTTTTTTCAAATTCTGAAAGTTTCTTAAAAGAAACTAAATTTTAAAATATTCTTTAAAATCAAAAGTTTTCTAAAAAAAAAAATAATACTTAAAGAAATTTCTTAAAAGAAATCAATTTCTAAAAGAATCTTTAAAGTCGAAATTTTCTTTTTCCAAAAATGTATAACGGAAAAATAAGATCCGAAATATTTTTTTCCAATAAAAAAAAGGTCAATTTCATTAATTGTCATAAAAAAATGGCTTACATTTTTTTTTTTGGAAATCTTAAAGATTCCTTCAAAAAAAAAAAATATCAATTTTCATAAATATATATATTTACTCAAAATGTCATCTTTCATAAAAAATACCCAAAAGAGAAGGAAAGAAAATATTTTAAAGTATCATAAATTTTAAATCTTTTGAAAATTTGTCATATTATTCTCTTTTGCCCAAATATTTTTTTGAAACACTGAATGTCAATTTTAACAAAATACTTAATGTCGACTTTGATAAAATAAAACTTTTCGATTATTTTTTTTTGACACTGGATGTCGACTTTTAATAAAAATTGAAGGTCGACTTTAATAAAAATTTTTCGTAAGATTTTCCTTTATTGAAATCCACACAAAAAATCCTTAATGTATATATATTTTTGCCAAAAACCAATATATCCACAAAAATTTTTTTATACATATTTTTTAAAAATTCATACAGTACTAAAATCTTGGAAAAAATAACTTTATGCAAAACTATATCAAATATCGTATTAAATTATCGAAATTAAAAAAACTTAATAAACTGAAATTAAAAATCTTAAATCGGATTGAAATTATAATTGATTCCATAGCCAAAAATTGAATATAATAAAATATTGATTCGACCTTCGTCTGGGCAAATCCGAGGAACGGTCTTCCAGATTAAATGAATCATCACAAAATCTCTCTATATGATAGGGTATTAGGGATAAGAGTATGCATTGACCTATGGACTATAACTCTATTTATAGTTATATGGTGATTTTTACCTACCAAATTTGTTTGTTCAGCTTATGTTAGCTGTCCTTAAATCATTTTTAGACATTTTCTATTTAACTCATCGTAAATAGCAAATGTCTATTGGCATCTACACATTAATTTATTTTTATATCTTTTAAGATAATTAAACTCAAATTATCAAAATTTTTAAATTTATCAGATCACTTTTATATAGACTTAATTTATGAATTTAACAGTATATAATATATAATTATTTAAATATATAACCTTAATATTTGATTAATAATCCAACGGTTTTCTTTTAATTGTAACCCCCGAAAGAAATTGATAAGAATAACTGAGTTTGTCACTTATGCATTTAAGAAAATCGACAACCATGTGCATATGGGGTAGGAGTTCTTGTTTTTATTGTTGGTTTTTTTTTTTTTTTTTGGGAGAAAACATGGTATTTTGTTCTCTGAAAACGCATTTAATCTTATATAGTTCAAGGGACGCTCGAATTTGTCTGCTCTTTCTGGTCCCTAATCGAAGTAGAATCTAAAATAAACAATCAGTGACGTGATAGCTTCGCGTGGTTTTTTGTTTTTGGTTTTTTCTACATTATTAAGTGCTAAAAGGACCACAAATAGTCGAAACCTTTTCCACTCGTCCTATACAAATTAATCGGTGACAAAATTTCCAAGAAGACTTGGTTTAAGGCCACTTTATTAGTCTCTCTCTTCTTTTTCTCTGCCCTCTCTCTGTGTTACAACCACAAACATTAACAGTGCTTTAGTGCAGAGAGAGAGAGAGAGAGAGAACATGGAAGAGGGGTTGTTGGTGAAGGAGAGAGAAGAGAAGAGAGAGAATTGTGGATGGGGTTTGTTGATTCAGGAAGTGAAACACGTTGGATGTTTAGCAGGACCTATGGTTGCAGTTGTCCTGTTGCAGTACTCTCTGCAAGTTCTCTCTGTTATGATGGTTGGTCACTTGGGTGAACTCTATCTCTCGAGCACAGCCATAGCCATTTCTCTTGCAGGTGTCACTGGTTTTAGTCTTATTGTAAGTCTCCCTCCCTCTCTCTATATCTCTCTCTCTCAAGATTTGCCTTCATCGGCATCTTGGATTATTTTTTCTCTCTCTCTCTCTCTCTCTCTCAAGATTTGCCTTTTCATTCATTTTAGCCCTTATCTGCATCTGGGGATAATCTTCCTTTGGTAAAGATAAACTTTTTTTTTTTAATAATTTGAATGAAATTGAACTGTAACAATGGACAAAATATCACAGCAGGCATTGGAGTGGCAGCTTGTTTATGACTTGATAGACAGGACAATGGATATGTACTAAAAAAATTTATTATTTGTTTGTGTTGCCATTTGTTGTGTACAGTAAGGATGTTCTTGTCATCAATCTCCTCATATCCGGGCTGTGTCCTGGAAAATTTGATGGGATTTGAGAATTTCAAGTTTAAATCAGTTTGCTCACTGTAGTGTAGGAATATAAAGTTTCAGTGCTTATGTTTGGAGAGTTGAGGAAACCGACAATTTTGAATTTTGAACAACAAAAGAATGTCTTGTTGGTTCTCTAGAAAAAAGAAAACCTATATCTTCATATTGTGTTATTTAGTATATTAATTAATTTAAAATTAAATTAATTAATATAAACATTAATCAAGTACAACTAGGCCGCTTGACAGCTACTGTCCATGATGTCATGAGTTAGCAAGTTTGGATCTTGAGGATAATGCCAGAATCATTTTGAAATTTTTTATTTTAGCACTTGTAGGTGAACCATTTATTGATTGACTGAGTATGCCAGTCAAACACTTGGAGCTTGGGAAGCAAGTAGTTAGGCTGCAGATATTCTTTAGCAGATTCAAAGACTAAATTAGTCCAATTTCAATGATAGGCATGTTTAGTTAGTTTCCTTGTGATTGCGTAAAAGCTACATGTTTTGTCATATTGCCCTGCCCTCCAGAGGAGGGCAAATTAAAGTCAAGAATTTAGCCACCTTTTACTTTTCCTATTCCTTCACGACTTTTAGAATGAATTGACCGCCAAGTTTATCATGTTTCACCATGTGGTGATTAAAAAAAAAAAATTCAGTAGTTGTAAAAGTTAAATCATAGTTTAATGATATACTCAAAGGCATTTTAACCTTATTCTATGATCTTACTATCAATTAGTCAAGAAGTAAGGATCCCAGTTCAAAACTACCATAGTTTAATTTGCTGCACTGATTGTCTTTGGACACCTGAGACAATGAAAAGAGTTGCTTACTGAGTTACTGATTTGTTTTGTTAACTGGGATTTACTCTTTAGTTAGGAATGGCCAGTGCATTGGAGACCCTGTCTGGGCAGGCTTATGGAGCAAAGCAGTACCAAAAACTTGGAACTCAGACCTATACTGCTATTCTCTCACTCATTTTAGTTTGTCTCCCATTCTCAATTTTATGGATATTTATGGGGAAACTGTTGGTTTTCATTGGCCAAGACCCCTTAATCTCACGTGAAGCTGGGAAATTCATAACATGGCTTCTTCCTGCACTTTTTGGTTATGCAACTCTCCAACCACTCGTTCGATATTTTCAAATGCAAAGCCTGATCATACCCATGGCCCTAAGCTCCTGTGTCACGTTATGTATCCATGTTCCTCTGTGTTGGGTTTTGGTTTTCAGATCTGGACTGCACAACCTAGGTGCAGCATTGGCTGTTGGCATCTCATATTGGTTGAATGTAATATTCCTCGTGCTGTACATGATGTTCTCTCCTGCCTGTGAAAAAACACGTGCTCCTCTATCAATGGAAATATTTCGTGGAATGAGAGAGTTCTTTCACTATGCTATACCTTCTGCTATGATGACTTGGTAATGTCTCCTGTTTAGTCTTTTGATACACACACACACACATATTATATAATATAAATTTAATTTAATTTCTAGTTTTGAGTTTTTTCAATGTTGTGAATTGCAGTCTTGAATGGTGGTCATTTGAGCTTCTCATCTTGCTATCTGGACTATTACCAAATCCTCAGCTTGAAACATCTGTTCTGTCAATATGGTATGTTTATCCTTTTTTTTTTCTTCACCTTGATTCATGATCTTCATCAAGTTCAGTGAAGTGTCTGTTTGGAATGTAAGAGTTTGTTTGTTAATTTATTTATTTTTTATTTTCCCCCCCTGAAACAGTCTCACAACCATTTCAACCCTTTATGCAATTCCTTATGGACTTGGTGCTGCTACAAGGTAACGTTCATTATGCATAAGCAAAGATTTCTGGGCACTAATACTGCTGACATGTGAATTAGGGTCGCATTTGTTTTTTTAACGAGTATGTGGTCTATGACGTGAAAATTTTCTCCATATGCTTTTTCAGTACAAGAGTTTCAAATGAATTGGGGGCTGGGAACCCAGAAGCAGCACGCAGAGCTGTCCTAGCAGCGATGATTATTACTATAACAGAGACTTTGGTAGTAAGCACAACTCTTTTTGCTAGTCGCCATGTCTTTGGCTATGTTTACAGCAATGAGAAGGAAGTTATTGATTATGTGAAGGAGATAGCACCTCTTTTATCTTTATCTGTAATATTGGACAGCCTACAAGGGGTCCTGTCAGGTCAATATCTCTCTACCTTACATCTTTGACTAAATCAAAAACTTCAGTATAACCAATGTGAAAATTTTCATATACTAGGTGTTGCAAGGGGATGTGGGTGGCAGCATATAGGAGCTTTTGTAAATCTGGGTGCTTTCTATCTCTTCGGAATTCCCATAGCTGCTATACTTGCTTTCTGGGTGCAATTTAGAGGAAAAGGATTGTGGGTTGGAATACAAGCTGGTGCCGCATTACAAACAATTTTGCTCTTAGTTATAACAAGCTGTACCGATTGGAAGAAACAGGTTATATGTCATCATTCTTTTTCTGTTTAAGCTTTGGAATTCATCCGACCCTTCTAGATCGAAAATTTGCTTATTTGAAATGGTGTTTCTTGTGCAGGCTGTTAAGGCTAGGGAGAGGCTTTTTGTGAAGGATGATTTAGTAGATTCTATTGTAGCATGAACGTTGCATCCACTTGTCAATGAGTTTCAGTTTAAGCCTCGAGTTCGGGAATTAATAAAAAAAATACCGTTGCATCCACTTGTCTTGGTCTACATGAAGGGTCTATTGAAAGAATGACAAATGTAAGGACAATGTCATCTCCAGTCTAGCCTCACTGAAGACAGTTTGGTCCAATTTACTAGGTCTAAATGAAAATCTTTCAACTTTGCCACAAACATTGCAAATGTAATTTCAGTCGAATATTGTTTTCACATTTTTTTTTTTTAAATATATAGCAATATAAATGTTAACCACTACCATTCAGAATGCGCAATGGTGCATAAATCATTGCGCTCGGTATATACCTTCTTTGGAAATGGTTAGTCCTCATGATGCGAGCCACCTAGATTTTTTTTTTTTTAATTAATTTTGCTGAATTAGGTCCGGACAAAATATGCTTGCACTATCAACTTGGCTGGCATACAAAATCTATATTGCACAAGCATGCTGATTGTGTATTATTCGGTGGCCGTCACAAATATACTCGATGCCTTTCTTTAATTGAATAATTTTGGTGATTATGGTAATAGATTATTTATTTATTATTTTTTATTAGATAGAAGAAATTAAAACTCAAAATCTTTGAAAAGAAGGGAATCATAACAGTTGAATTATTATTTATTGGTATTTATTTATTTATTGTATAGGAAATAATGAGTCCTCATTATATAGTTTTACATTGACAAGCATCAGAAAATATATAATTATATCTATTTAATATCCAAACTTATTTACTTGTGAGCTCAAATGGAATCTTTTACCCAAAATTTTGTGTTTGTATTAGGTTTACAGCTAACGGACAATCTGTATACTAGGTAATAATATTAGGTTTCTTAATTAAATTTCAAATTTAAAATTTGAAAATAAAAAAATCATAACTCTCATAATTAAATTCAACAATACTTGAAGTGAATTAATCGAAATATAAATTCGGATAGTAGTTCGTTATTAAAAAAAAAGTTTTACTACCTTTATTGAAAATAAACCAGCTTGTCCCTTAGGGACAAGCTAAATGGTATAATCTCTCTATTTTTATCTTTTCTTCTCTTATTCAATTCTCACTTTATTACATTCCTTATAAAAAATAATAATAATAATAATAATAATAATAATAATAATAATAAAAAACCGGCCTAAAGAGGCGAGCCCAGTTAGGCCCATTTCAAGCCCACCAAATAGCGAGTCGGGTATACTTGGTCCATCCTCGGGGCTTTTAGATTTAGAACCGAAGATCACGAAAGTGTAGCGTTTCGTATGACCAAAACGCATCGTGTTATGGAAACCGCCCCCTTTTATTTCCGGCGGTTCGCTCTTGCTGATCTTAAATTGGGCTTAAACCTCAGATTCGCGTAACAAAATATTTCTACCAAAACAAAACCTTTCATTTTAATCCCATCTGTAAACCCTACGAAGGGGGGAGAGAGAGAGAGATGGCAGAGAAGGCTATGGGGGAGAGAGAAAGAGAGAAGAAGATGGGAAAGGTCCAGAAAGAGCAACTCCTTCACACTTTAAGTTTGCACCTCAACACCATCCATGAAACATTACAGGTCCGTTCAACTTCAATCCCCCACTCTCTCCCCCCTCTCTCTCTCCACCCTCTGATTAATCTTCTCTCTCTACAGTTGTTGGATCAGACGCCAGCTTCGACACTTGACAGAGTGAAATGGGAGGAGGTTGTTCAGATGGGAGAACAACTCAAAAAACAAGCCACCATTAGTACTTTCTTTTCTCATTCTCGTGTGATTTGCTTCAAAATTTTCCTTTTGAATTCAATTTTGTGCCCTTATTTAAGACAGTTTCTTGACATAATTTTGCTCTGTGGAACTAGATTCCGATAACCTCTTAAATATATAGCGAATATTCTGATGTTTTTTGGATTAAAATGTTTAGGGGGGAAATTATACGAACTTCATTGTAGTTAGGATAAAGAATGCTACATCACTTTCTCTCTCTGTATGAGTTAAATTAAATCTTTCAAGAACTAATTTGAGTGGTCAACGTCAAACATGTGTTTAATTGTCATTGTTAGATTAGGAACCTGAAAAATAATTGTGGTGTGGCTTTTTTTTTTTGGGGGGGGGGGGAATTCAACATTTTATTATTGGATCAAGAGAGGCTATTGAGATTGGATTGTTTTCAGAGGCAGCTGTTCTTCATCTTGCTTTGTGGCGGTTGATCTTTCTTGACTGATAAACTTGAACCACTAACACGTTCTTGGATATTGTGGCTGTCAGTTTTCCTTGAATTTTGTATTCTCTTATGCTCTACTAAACCCAAAGATTTGAGATCAAAAATAGATAGTCGATTGGTAGAGGCATTGGGCCAAAGGCCTCACAAGTCCACCCATCAAGATATGCCTGTGCAGGCGGTTTTTTTTTTTTTTTTTGGGGGGGGTGTTGTTTATCAACCTTTCCCACTACAGATTTTCGGATATCCTTAGGTTTTTGTAGATGTCAGTCAATTTTGAATGTATTGGAATTTTGGATAAGCCGAAAGTTTGTGTCTTCTCCACCAATTTGACAACTTCGTTTGATTATTGTGAATTTTGCACGACAGGGGCACCTCTTTTTTAGCAATAGAATCTTATGTTGCTTGTGGAAAAACATGCTATTGATCTTGGTTCTATGTGTTGCCATCAAGATACCCTTTGAGTTGACTTGATTGTTTGTTCTCATATTTGGAGAATTCTAGCATTAAGAAGGATATTGATCACGAGCTAGTCCCTTTCCTTTATATGTTGGGTCATGACTCGATTCTTATTTCACTGTCATATTTGTGGATTGACTAGAACTTGGATAAGATAAATTGATAGAAAGATATCTCATTGTTTTAAGCTTAGCTTTTTCAGTACTAGAAAAATAAGATATTTTTGGTTTGTTTTAAACAATCATGCAATATATGTGTTCTTATGTATGGCTCTTTCTAATTCCAAGGAGTTGAATGTAGTACTTCTTATGGCTTTCACAGGGCATGTTCTTATGTACTTGTTACACGGTTGTGCACCTCTTATAAGTTGGCATGGGTGCGCCTAACTCATGCCTTTTACTGTCTATGGAGCTTCTTAAAGGAAACTTCTAACTTAGGCTTTATAGCTTGTATTTACCTCCCAATAGTTTGCAGTTTTCCTGATGCTGTTGTTCTGATAAGATCACAAGCACTAAAATCTTATAAATTGTTGATCCAAGGAGTTCATATCACCTATTGCCCCAATCTTAAGTTGATGTTAGTGTTGTTCATATGGAAAATTAGCACCTTAATAAGTACTTATATGTAGTAATATGATGCTCAAACCATATAGAATACAAGATAGACATAAAAATTAACCATGAAATGTTGTATGTTATTTTGGCTGCAGACACTCCTATTTATAAAGGTGTAGAAGCTTGCCAAGTTCTTTTATACTCTAGGAAATTTAGGTACTGAAAGAATGATCTTTGGCAGACTTGATCAAGTGGCGGTAAGCATGAGAAAGATATCTCCCCACCAAAATAAAAAAGAAAAAGAAAGAAAATTGCTTTTGACTGTTCATTTGTCACACTTGGGGGGGTTAAAGAGTATGGCATCATGGGTTAAGGCTGGTTTAAGGTATTAAATTTGCTTTGATTTTTCTATGCAGCTGGATTGCTTTCGGCTGAAGAATCACCTGATCTGAAAATGTTAGAGGAGAACATGGCAACATACTTCAACATGCTGCAAGGTCTCCTTTTACTTTCCCATGGATCTAAAGTGGGTGCTGGACCTACTCTTTCTTCCAGTATTCAAGCATCTGTGAAGCAAGTTGTGGATTGCAGCTTCATGATGTTCAAGGAGGCTATGGCCTGCTATGGTAGCCTTTCTTACTTTTCTCTATTTTCCGTATCAACATATTTGTCTTTTCTGATAGATAAGCTATATAATTCATGGGCCATTTGCCATAGGTGTTGCTTCTTTACAAGAGAAACGGAGTCTTCATGTTGGGTTATGGAGTATCCAATGGCAGGCTGATTCTGCTTGTCTATTGGCTCCCTGATTTTTAGTGGATATAATGATTGAGGCTGTCTTGGGGGCTTGAGGGTGTCAATATTCTATAATCCAAGTATTGCCAGTAATGCTTAAATATTTTGTGTTACAGTTGATCTTGACATAGCCATTAGCCAGCTGTCATTTGCTTAATGTTGGCAGGTTCACGCAACAGAGAGAGAAGGTCGACAGTCCCTCAGTTAGTTGGCGCACTGTGGGATTCATGTGCCGCTCTTAAGAAGAATCCTGCAACAAATGTTACAGCAATAGGCCGAGCACTAACAAATGTTGCAGTCACAGTGAAGGACGTCCTTCGCGAAATGAAGGAGCTGAAACCTGCCTCATCTTACCCTGAGGATGAATCAAAGGATGTTTCTTCACCTGCTGAATCTTCTGCAGATGCAGAAGGTAAGCATGATGATGATGATGGTGATGATGATGATCCAGGTGAGGGGGATTTGGGCAATGATTTATCACCTGAGGAGATGAAAATTGCCCAACTAGCAATTCAGGTTGTGTCTGAAACACTTGTAGTTCTTAAGGAACTTATTCGCTCCATCACTAGTTTGCATAAGCGGGAAAACCCGAAAGGCAGTAATGACTTGGTTAATTCTTTGGAGAAACTGTTGAAGCAATGTCAAGGAATTGGAGTGCAGATTGATGAACTTGGAGCTTGTCTTTACCCTCCTCAAGAGGTTTCTGCCATGAGGAATGCATTGTCTAAGATATCTAATATCTCAAATGAGTTGCAATCTGAGGTTGAGTGCATGAAAGGATCCTTGGAACCTCTCTCTCAGGCACTTAATGGTTTAAAGACTGCTATTAGACAACTTGAATCCGGATTGGTTAGCTCTGACAGTGACCTGGTATCTGAAATGGAAAAGCTTGATGTAAACAATCAATGAGAGAGAGAGAGAGAGATGATATGGTCCAATGGTGTGTATATTGAAACTGCATTTTGTAATGTTTGACTGGAAACAAATCCAGTTTCTCATCCAGCAGTAATAGATGGGAAACCCATTTTGTTCTCTGATTCCCATCCCCATTCGTAGATGTTAAATATGATACAAGGAACAGCTACTGCTCAATGGTTACAGTGCGCTCTCAACTGAAAACAAATTTGATTGGTACTCTGCCATCAAATTGGCTTACTGGAAACGTGTAGATGAAATGCAGGAATACTCATATGCTCCATGCTGGAGGTATTGCATGAGATATACATGGATACTGGGAATGCGGTTGGCATGGTCTGGATTCCTTTTAAAGTAAATTACCGCCCAATCAGCTTAACCATCCATGCGCCACCCAAGTATAGACCCATTAGAGGCCCTGCCAGAAGCACCTGAGTCAGGGGGTCAGTTGAGGGAGTAAGCACCGCAGCTGCCACGACTGCACCGACCACAACATATCTCCATATCGATAACATTTGGTCTCCGGACACTAAACCAACTTGTCCCAGTAAAAACTGAATGACTGGAACCTGAAAAACATGTGGAAAGCGAAGCAGATTATAATTTAAGTTATAATAAGTAGAAAAACCAGCCACAAGTTAAAGAATTTCTTAGGATATGACATCAAGAATTCTGTGACTGAAGAAAAAGGAAACAGAAAAATTCATGAAGGTTGGTCCAAATCAAAAACACAAAGTTGCGGGAATCTGTTCAGATTCTCAATAGACAATGGCAGAGTTCCATCCCCCCCCCCCTGCGGTCTCCCGTCTTTTCCTCGGAAAGCCTCCAAGCAAGATGAATTAAGTTTACTTCTGAAGCAGCATCCAACCTTATACACAGAATATGTAAAGAAAGCAGACTTTGATGCAGTTAATGTCAAACATAAGAACAGAAAACCTTGTCTGAATTTATTGGCTCACCTGAAAAGATAGGCCAGTGCTGAACATAAGTACAAGTACAAACTCAAAGTATTGGTCGATTGACCACAAAGATTCAACAGCTCCTTCAGCATAACTGACGAAGAAATTCAAGGCTGCTGGAGTGAGAATCAGGTAGGAGAAGACAATACCAGCATAGAAAAGTATTGAGGAGCCAAAAACGATTGGCCCCAGTAATCTTCTCTCAGCCCTGGTCAGACCTGGAAGAACAAAGGCAATTATCTCATAGAGAATGACAGGACTCCCCAAAAGAAGACCACAGTATCCTGATACCTGGAAACAAAAAATAACCATCAAGAAACAATGTTACGATTTATAAGTAGGTTCTTCATTCGTAAATAAATAAGATAGATGTGCAAAATGCTGAGAATAAGCTAAAATTGTCTTGAAAAGCACATTTGCTCCTTTTCAAGAAGATCCATATATTAGAGCATTTAAAATTTGCTAATTACTTGATGTTATAGGCTAGGAAATTGACCGAACAATGTTGTAGGTTGTAAAAATGCTCTGATCCATATATCAGAGCATTGATTCCAGTGGAAAAATGTCTCACATAGTCATAAGAGAAGGTACTGAAGCGAACACATTGCATTGAGCTATTATCTAACAGGCATTGAACAGAGAGTTATCTTATCAACGGCCAAACAACATATTTAATTCAGTTAAACTTCAAGTTTCATCAATGAAAAGGTACAAAAAAAATAAAATATTTAGCCAGACCACTAGAACAACAACAACAAACCGAGACTTAATCCCAAATTTTGGGATCGGTTATTTGAGAGACCAATATAGGAGAGAAGGGAGATAAAAAATAATAAAAAAAAAGATAAAAACTAAAAAAAAAATACAACTTTGAAAAGGAAGAAGTAAAAATAAATAAATAAAAATAATCACCAGAAAAGAATAAATAAATAAAAACCAACTGTTCACAGTTAAACTCTAAAGATGACTAAGCAAGGTCTAAATGCATCAGATGAAAGCTGATAAATTTTGAGTCTAGCATCTTACAAGAACCTTCTTAAAAATGGTGAACAACCATCTACTCCAAAAGCTCAAATTTGTAGAGCAGATGTTTTTAACATGCTCCCACACTTTTGGTACCGAATTGAAGGTCCCAACATATGGAATGTTAAATGGGTACAACTGAGTGATAAATTGGATCATTTTAAATCCGTAAAAATTGAGTGATGAATTGAGGAGTATGTTTTAAACTCACGACCCCTAGCTCTATACCATCTTAAATGTTGTGAAACAACCATCCATTCCGGAAGTTCAGGTTTATGGAGAGAGGTGTTTTCATTAATTTTATATCTTGACAAACCTTAATGGAATTGAGGAGTATGTTTTAAACTCACGACCCCTAGCTCTATACCATCTTAAATGTTGTGAAACAACCATCCATTCCGGAAGTTCAGGTTTATGGAGAGAGGTGTTTTCATTAATTTTATATCTTGACAAACCTTAATGGAATTTTATCTGCAGATCTCAGAATTGCTGACAGTGAAAATATGCAACTCCCTCCATGAAATACACAATTAGAAATGACCAAAGAACAAAAATATTCAGTCATAAATAAAAATAAAGAAGTGACACTTCATGAACTCTAACCTTCAAAGTTGTGAAAAAGAACTCTCCAGGGGCTAGTTGAAGAAAACGAACACCTTGTGTTTTGACAGGGGCTTCAAGAACCATAATCAATTCTTTTGAAAATGCAAAACATCCTAAGATAGCAGCTCCAACTGCCAAAACTGATACGAATATTCTCTGCCGCAGCTCCTCTAGATAATCAAATATACTCAACTCTTTATCATCCGGAAGAAGCTCCTTACTAGGAAAAAGAAAATCATATAGTACACTTTTCTCATTTTCCTGGTCCAAACTCTGTAACTCATTTTCACTTGATCCTATAAACCCATAATAAACATGACTCAGAAGCCGAGAAGGTAACAAGTAGTCACATTCTTTTCCTAATATAAAGCCAAATTTTGCATATTGAAACAAAGAAAATACTTGCAAGATTGATGTCGGACAAGGGCAAAAATACAAAGTTCATACAATTGCAACTAGAAACAAATTTGGTACTCGTAAAGTTTGGAGAATGAGTTTCCTAGGAAAGAGAGAAGCTCATTCCTCAAACTATAGGTTCTTCATAAACCTTTCCCACGATATGCATGTATGCCAGAAAGAAAAGCATAAATGCCCACTGGTATTGGTCATATTTTTCTCTTCTTTCTTCATGAATTCTTATTATTTGACATCACATAAATACTGGCAAAGCATCCATGCCATGAAAATTTCTTCAGTATGTTTTTTTAGGATAAAAAGCATTTTCCTTGCCAAAATAATAATAATAATAATAATAAGAGATGACAGTGAAAACATCAGGAATACCGAGTAAATCATTAATGTTCCACTTTCCATAACTGACTAGTGATAAAGGAAGCAGTAAAAATCATGCCACCAAGCAAGAAACACAAGACCAAATGAAACCCACCCACCTAAAAATTAACTTGAGCTCAAAATTTCAACAACCATTTTGTCTGTTCACCAAAAACATCCTTAAAACACAGAAATCTTAGCCTAAAAAAAGATGGGTTTTTTGTCTTACCAGGTCCATCTTCAAGAGCAGACCCAACACCACCCAATTGTGTCCCTGAATCTCTCAAATCATCCACTGCAAAACAAACTGTTCTTCTGCTCAAATTCTGCGAACCCCTTCTCTTAAAAACCCCTAATCTTGATCTTCCTTGACCGAATTGAAGAGTAGTTGACTGGTTTCGGACGGAATTGTATGGTCTGAAACAACTGCAATCGCACAGGTGGAGATGAGAGCCTAGAGCACTTGTGCTTCCCATCTTACTGATTTTTTCTCCCCCCCACCCCAAATTTGCGCCTACAATCGGTGGACGATTTGAGAGCAGTGGGACGAAGGTGAAGTTGTTCTTATTTGTCATCAAACGCTTTAGAATATGCCGTTTTTGGTACTTCAAATCCAATCGTTTTAGATCAAATTCTTAACTCTTATCACAAGAATTTTATTATAATCTCTTTTAAATTAAGAAATATTCTAATTAACCAAAGAATAATTTTTAGTTGACAAAATCAAAAGAAAAATGACTATACCTTAAGGACCCAAAAGAAAATAAATTTTAGAATTATTTTCTGCTAATTATTTTTTACTTATTAATTATGGCTGAATTGACTTTAAAAATAATTGTAATTTAATTTTAAAAAATTATATTTTTCCCGAATAACAAGAAAACTTACCAAAAGTTGTTAAAAAATAAAAAAATAAATATAATTAAATAAAGTGTACCACGGTAATCTTTTTTTTAATATTCGAAATCATATTTTAATTAATTTAATTTAAAATTCGTAATGTTCTTCTCTCTTACTATATGTATTTTTATTTTTAAAATTTTTTAAAAATTTAATACTATACCTTACTAAATTGATTGATTATTCATCACTGCTTTCGCTCATATTTTTTATTAATGCTGAGACGGGAAGGGTTGGGTAGGAGATTTTGAGGCCGGGCCTGACGAGTTCGAAAATTCGGGTGAAAAAGTTATATCCAAGCCCAGCCCAATCCGGGTCTGGACTGGAGTGTTAATCCGGCATTTCGGAGGGGTTTTTCGTAATCTGACTCGTGAAGGAACTCCTATTACTATTAGAACCCCAACCCCACTGTACCGCCACTTTGTTCCCGCCATTTTTCTCCGGTCCGTCTGTTCAATTGACGATATGGGACGCGAAACCCTAGCGGAAGAAGCCCTAATTCTTCTCCGAACTAGACTCTGTGATCCTCATTTCGTCTTCTCACTTTCATGCAATTCTCCTGACAGCAATTACAGGTCTCTCTCTCTTTCTCTCTCTCTCTCACTCTCTCTCTCTCTCTCTCTCTCAAAATTTTAAGGGTTCTGCTTATTGCAGCAAACTGAAATTCATAATATCAAGTTCTGTGACGGAGGCGTGTAATAACTCAGTTTTACTTCTGGGTCCTCGTGGCTGTGGCAAAATTGCGGTATTCGTTGCTTTTCTCACTTGTTTAAATTTAGGGTTTTTTTTGAACAATTTTCATCCTTTACAAATTCAATGTGTTTGTTACCGATTCTAGGTATTGGAGCTTGTTCTTAGAGATTTACTGGTGGACTACCCTGACTTGATTTCTGTGGTATGGGTTTTTTTTTCTTAACGAGTTTAGGCTTATCCCTTTTTAGTACTCGGAGCTGATAAGATTTGTAGTTGGGATATGCCATCATAATCGGCTTTCTCAAACCTGTTGGAGTATATTTCATTTGGGCGTCTGCCATCTTCGTCGGTTTCTAATTTTTTCTTGGCTGATTTTGTGTGGTGCTGAATATTGTGTTTCAGATTAGATTGAATGGTCTTCTACATAGCGATGACAATGGGGCACTTAAGGTAAGTTTCATTGTACTTTTGGCTTCAGTTCAGTTCTCGGAAGTCCTTCATGTCTTGTTAATCTGTTAGCGATCATTTATGCTTTGTGCTGTGTGTTGAAGAAATAGATCTGGCACACATTGCGCAGATACAATTCTTCTGGGATTGTTGGTCTGTTAATTTCCCTGTGATCCTTGTGTTTTTATAAGCATATTGGTTGAAATTTCAGGAAATTGCAAGGCAATTATGCTTGGAACATGAACTAGTGTTTTCCAAACTGGTAGGTTAGATCATTATTAAGTCACTTCTCAAATTCAAACCCTTCCTTATTTTATTGGATTATTTTCATTTTGCAGGCATCATCAGATGATAATTCTCAATTCATAGTAGCCATGTTACGGTTAGTGCACAATATTCATTTGGTACCATTTATTTCCCTAGACAAGTCCAATTGGATTTTCGTAAATGTTGCTTTAAAACAAAAAAAGTTCATGGTATTGAATTAGAATATTTTTCCCTGTCTATCATCTGCTGATGCAATCATGATTTTTGTTTCAGAGAGTGTGGGCTAGCACATAAAACAATCATATTTGTCCTCGATGAATTTGACCTATTTGCTCAAGTAAGTTTCAAGCATTGTATTTGTCCAACCCTTGCTTATTGTTGTGGGAATTTGGTCATAGTCATATGATAAACATGATGGGAGTTCGACATTTTTTTTTCTCCTCTCTAACAATAAATCATGGTCCTTTTATCGAATATTTATATTCTGAGTGAAGCATCCATGCTATTTACTTATAAACATCCTTGCTTCAGGGAAAACAACGACTCCTTTATAGCTTGCTGGATGCAATGCAAACTGTGACATCACAAGCTATTGTTGTTGGTGTTAGCTGCCGACTGGTACTTTGATTTTGCTGTTCTCTCACTTAGTTCAATATTATTGTGTGGTTTGAATATATGTAGAGGGTCATTTAATTGCCAAGGCATGTTTAATTGATGGGATCATTAAATGAGGCATCCACGCTAGACTGATGAATTTATGGAAGCTCTTATGCTCCTTTAAAACTAGAAGATGTACCATGCAGGATGCTGATCAGCTCCTGGAAAAGAGAGTGAGATCACGTTTTTCGCATAGGAAGCTGTTGTTTCTTCCACCTTCTAAGGAAGATTTATACAAGTAATTTTCCATTATATGGCTTGAGCATCTGTAGTGTTTCCTTCTCAAGAATTGAATAATCTATCATTCAATAATCTTCGTGTTATGCAGGATACTGGAACATGCTCTGATCCTGCCAACGGACTCCAGCCTTTCACATGACTATGCCCATGAATTCAATAGAAAACTGCATGTATCCTTTTCTGATCCGATCCATTTCTTATGAGATTTCAACATTTACTTTCTCCCTACATATGAGTTTTCAGCTTTTAAGTTGATTTGGATGTACTATCTTTTATGTGAGATACACTTCAATGTGTCATAGGCAATACATATGATGCTTGTGCAAGCTTAATATGGTCAGTCAAATGAGGTTATTACTTTGGCAGTAGGAAACTGCTATTATAGTAGACAAGCATTTGTCTGTAAGGATTGTATTATCAACTCAGTAGAGCAACTATTCAAATGCTTTTTTGGTTTGAAGAGGGATAATATTAACACGAGCCTGCAGTGAATCACTGCCTTTTGATTTATTGCTCATCAGTCATATTGCGGATGCTATTATAAAATGATATATCTCACATATAACTGCTGATGTAAGATTTTAGTTGCTACCAAAATCTAACTTATATGAGGATCCTTGTTTTGTGTATCTTTTGGGGGTAGAGAGGCTTTGTGGAATTTAAACTTAGGTTGGATCTTTTGTTTTGCGATGATATGATGTGAATGACTCAATTATCAAAAAGCTTGGAGAAATTAATGATCATGGAACTGACTACCATTGAGCCATAAGTTTGTTTGCTTATCGAGTTTTTCTTTTATCTTTAGAGTTTGCTTTTGTGCTGCGGAAGTAGGTGTAGTAGTTGCCCTTGTCTTGTCCTTGAAGTTGTTATGTATTTGTTACCCTGTGGCAAAAATTCTGACATCAGGGAAATCCTTTACATCTTACAGAGTATATTGGTTGGCCAGAAATTCAAGGATATCATTAGTACCTTATCAAACTCTGATGCGACTGTAAATACCTTGCTAAAGTTTCTGTAAGATTCTCACTTTTCATACAAATGCCCTTTTTTTTGTTACCATAAACAGCTAATTTGCGTCGTCCTCCACAAAATTTACTAAAGTTTGACTGTTCTCCTAGATTTGTTGCAGTTTCTCATATGGATTTGAATTTTGGGTTCCTAACACTTGATAACTTTAAAGCTGCACTTTCAAGTTTCCAAAGGCAACCAAAGCTTGAATGTGTTCAAGGTAAGGGGGTTCTTCCTGCTCTTAGTGCCATAGAATTGACGCACAAACATCAACATCTGGTAGACCTTAATCATAGATGGAGTCCTAAAGTCATCAATTTCAAGAGCTCTCTTTGACTCAATATCCTGTGTTAATCCATATGTTATAGCAACATATGATCGGATTTGGTTCTGGCAGATTGCTCTATTTTGGAACTTTATATACTGGTATGCATGCAGAGGTTAGAGGTCAAGGAGCAAAACTCATACAACTTCAATTCCATAATGAAAGGTCGGTTCATTCCCTCTCTTTTTTTAACTTTTCCCTTCTAGTTTTGCCATTTCATCAGATGGAGCTCATTTCTCAGCATGCATTTTTGTAATGGCAGAGTACAAAAGCATACACAGTTCGTTCCAGACATCTGATCATTATGCAAGGAATGTGTGTTTGCGGGTATGTACAAGACTCCTTGTGAAAGGAATAGGTTAGGATAAGTTCCACATTATCATGCTTTTGGCAGTTCACTTATATCCCTCTCTCCTGAAGGCATTTGAACACCTTCAAGAACGTGAATTGATATGCTTTACAGACAACAGAAGCTATAATCAGTCTGCTGAATTTCGTCCGGTGAAGATTCTCATCTCCTACCATGAGTTATCTCAGGGGTTGAAATCCCACCACTCTTGTCCTGTGAGTCATTTCAAGAACCCTGCATTTGCGTAATAAATTATACCTTCCGCGTTAATTTTGATTTATTAATATAAATCCATCACGGTTGTCCTGTGATTGTTGTTTTTATTTTTTTCATCATCAATATTTGTGACATCTATTTATCAGTATAAAGTCTTCCATTTTTTCTTTTGGGTTTCTTTGATACTGTGAGAATTTCAGCCATTCCCATGTCTTAATATATGCATCGGCCACTGATGGATGCATAATATGTGTTGCAGGCCATTCTTCATAAGCTTCTCAATCGCGAACGCTAGAGATTCTTGGAGGGATGGTATTGATGCATATTTAACTAATTTATGCATAACATGGAGTGACATAAAACAACAAATGCATGCCTCTTGCAAGAAGTTCTCTACTAAGGAATTTGATTGCTAATTGCGGATTCTCTATGTTACTCCTTGTTGTGATGATTTAATTCATGTCTGAATTGTACAAAGACAATCTATGTACAATTTTCTTGAGAATTTTTTTGCTCGTCTTTCTCTTATTTAAATGGCATGTGGGAAAAATTTTAATTATTATTTTTTGGTTTACACTTATAAATTTACCAGTATATGCAGTAATTTATGAATTGTACACATTTATATATAATTTCAAATCTCCATAATATAATTTTTATGAATTAAATTTTAAATATTATATAGAGAGAGATAATTTTAAATTACTTTTATGATCTTGATTTTACACAATTATAAAATTAGTACTCAACCATAAAGGAGAATCCAAGCTCTTGGATTTTGAGACAAACATTCGCATTACAACTATATGTTAGCTAGCCAATGAAAGAAGTGAATTAATTACTAAAGCTAGTTAAGAAGGTGAGGCTTGGTACTATTTCTCGATTTTGATTCTTTATTTAAAACAAAAATAAAAAATTGGGTCTTTTGAAATTTATTTAAAAATTATCTAAATCAAATAAATACTGTTATTTCAAAGATATTAAATCAAAATAAATCAATATGCACTATAATTCAAAAAAATTAAGAAAATTAGCAGAATCAGACAAACAATGCTTGTAGGATATTGGTAAAATTAAAACTTAGCACAAAAAAATTAAAAGCAAATTTTTTTTTATCTATATTAAAATAATGTTTAAAAATCTCTATTTACTTTCTTAAAAAAAATAATAATAATAAGTTGAGGAAGAAACTCAGATAGCACTGCACTCGTATTAGTACCGCTCGATGTGTATTATTTTTTTATTATTTTTATCTATTATAAAATATATAATTTAAATTATAATATTTTTTTAAATAATTTTTTTTGGCACTTACAAGGAGAATAATAGCATAAAAACACAATACAATTATAATAATAAATTAAATTTTAATTTTAAATTTCATAATAGACCTTTTGAAAGATCAATATAGAAAAAATGAAAAAAAAAAATAAAATTAAAACTTAGAAACAAAAATCAAGAAGTTAAAATTAAACAAATATAAATAATAAAAAAATAAAAATAAATTCTTCACAAAAATTTAAAATAATAATAATAATAGTAATAAATTCAATTTTCCTTCATCACTTATTTCCATATAAATTCATCTTCTTAATTAAATTAATAAAAAACATAATAACTAAATTTAAATGGTAGAGAAAAATACATGTAATTGTATGACACAAAGTATTTTCACAGAATTCATTCTGTTTTTAAATTTAGAAATCAGGGGAAAAAGAGGCACGGGCACCACACCATCACCAAAACCAACCGAGTTTGAGAAGAACCCTCGAAACTCGGTCGGATGTTGTCGGCAAAACTCTTCTCGGTGTTTTCATATCAATAGAGACCATTCACGAAGAAGAAGAAGAAGAAGAAGAAGATTGAATTTTTCACGGTCGGGTTTTGTACGTACTCATGACCCTCTGTGCTAGAGCTTCAAAAGCTTTAGCCCCCAATTCTTCGACTTTCTGTCTTATCAATCTCCCTCTCATTCTGAAGGTACGTTTTCTCCATCTCTCCTCTTCCAAGTTCTCAACTTTTTCCCAACCCCATTTCGAAACCCTGATCGACTATACCATCCTTCATGACCCTCAGTTATTTTCCCAAAATATCGATAGATTTCGTTCTATAATCCTCAACCCAGACCACTTTGTTCGAGTTCTCAAATCAGTTCATACTAGCCCCAAAATCGCCTTCAGATTCTTTCGATGGGCCGAGTCTCAGCCTGAAATTAACAGGTCCGAGGTAGTGTTTTGTACAATACTTGAGATTTTAGCAAAACATAATTTGATGAATTCTGCTTATTGGGTTATGGAGAGAGTGATTAAATTCAAATTTCATGGAATTGTTGATGTTTTGGTTGATGGGTATGTGAGTTCTGATGTTACTATTCGAATTCTTGATCTCTTATTGTGGCTTTATGCCAAGGCTTCTATGATGGATGAGTGTTTATGTGCTTTTGATAAGATGGTGAAAAAAGGGTTTTTGCCTGATGTGAAGAATTGTAATAGGATTCTTAAAATGCTAAGAAATAGGAAGCTTGTTGATAAAGCTACAGAATTTTATGATAGGATGGGCGAGTTTGGGATTAAACCCACGATTGTTACATACAATACGTTGTTGGATTCGCTTTGTAAGCAAGGCAATGTGCAAATGGCATTGGACTTGTTATCGGATATGCAGACTAAAGGGTATACTCCAAACGAGGTTACGTATAATGTGTTGATAAATGGGTTGTCGAAGAACGGGAAATTAGACCAGGCAAAATCTTTGATTGATGAGATGTTGTATTTTGAATTGAAGGTTTCTGGTTACACTTATAACCCATTGTTGCGAGGGTACTGTGTCAAAGGAATGCTTCTTGAGGCTTCGGGTGTTGAAGATGAGATGGTATATAGAGGAGCATGTCCGACAGTGGTCACGTATAATATATTAATGCATGTGTTGTGCAAGTCAGGTCGAGTGTCTGAAGCTAGAAAGATGTTTTATGAAATGTTGGAAAAGGATTTGGCACCAGATATTTTTTCGTACAACACTTTGATATATGGGTATTGCAAGTTGGGGAACTTAAGGGAAGCTTTTCACTTGCTTGGTGAGTTAAGGTTGGAGAATCTTTCTCCTACTATTGTCACTTACAATACTCTTATAGATGGACTCTGCAGATCAGGAGAGTTAGAGGATGCTCGGAAACTTAAAGATGAGATGAACAATAAAGGTATTCTCCCTGATGTTGTTACACATACTATACTGGTGAATGGTGCTTGCAAGGCTGGAAACTTATCATTGGTGAAACAATTCTTTGATGAAATGCTGGATAAAGGCTTGGTGCCAGATCGTTATGCTTATATAACTCGAATTGTGGGTGAATTAAGACTTGGTGAAACATCAAGGGCATTCAGTCTACAAGAAGAAATGTGGGCGAGAGGGTTCCCACCAGATCTGATAACTTATAATGTTTTTGTAGACGGGCTTTGTAAATTGGGTAATCTGGAAGAAGCGAGTGAGTTGTTGCACAAGATGGTTCAAACTGGTCTTGTTCCGGATCATGTTACCTATACTAGTATAATACATGCTCACTTGGAAAGTGGACAGCTAAGAAAAGCCAGAGAGATATTCTATGAGATGCTGAGCAAGGGGTTATCTCCTTCAGTTGTGACATACACCGCACTGATTCATGCCCATGCACGCCATGGAAGGCTGGAACTTTCCTTCATGTATTTCTCAGAGATGCAGGAAAAGGGTGTTTTGCCAAATGTGATCACCTACAATGTTATAATTAATGGTCTATGCAGTTTGAGGAAAATGAATCAGGCTTATGAATTCTTTACAGAAATGGAGGCAAAAGGAATAGCCCCTAATAAATATACATACACTATACTAATAAATGAGAATTGCAACATTGGCAATTGGCAGGAAGCCTTAAGACTCTATGGACAAATGCTGAATAAAGGAGTTCAACCCGATTCTTGTACACACAGTGCATTGCTGAAGCAACTAAACAAAGATTTTAAGCTGCACGCAGCTCAGTGCCTCAATGAGTTAATTTCTGAAGAAAATGCTGAAGCAGGCAATGAATGATGCCTTGGGTCTAGTTCTGGTTTCTCATCTGATTCTTCCAGTGTCACAGGCAAGCATTCAACAGCCACATTTTGTTGCACAAATGTCAGCAAGTAAGATTTCTCTGACACTGAATGTCACATCGATCCTAGGTCTATTTCTGTTTCTGTTTTCTTATACATAATCTCACTCCTTGCGGCAGATCGACAACCGGAAAAAGCTGCAAATATATGGGGCCAATGTTCATCGTACTCCATCAATATGCCTCTCCCTTAATTTGAGGCGGCATATGCACTCTTAGCTCTTGTTTGATCAGAGACTACTCTATGGTTTTCAGATTTAGTGACACAGGTACAAAGATGATATTACGTCAAAATTTTGAAATAAACTTCTGCGAAAGCTTTTTGGTGTTCATACATTCATTCATTCTTTTGCCTTGATGTTTTTGGGGTTGGGGAAAGGAATGGGAAAGGTGGTGGATAAATTTATTATCTCTTGTATGAGCTGTAGCAGTTATAATTCCTAAGCTTTGTACATAGTTTTATGGAGACTAATGGTAGTAAATCTAGCAATTAAATTTCTCTCCGTTCTTTTCCTAAATATAGATGTTCATTTCTAGAGACTAATGGTAATAAATCCAGCATTTAAATTTCTCTCTATTCTTTTCCAAAAATATACTGGTGCGTCATTGGTACAAAGGCAGTTTTTGTCCCATTAGTCGGAAAGTAGAAGATTACTAGGTAATGCAAGTATGGTAATATACTGCAAGGGAGAAGTGGAACCGCCTTTTTGCTATGTGTGACCATGATTGGGTTTGCCCAGGGAGAATTTCTGATTTGTTGAGGTTTTGGAGGGCAAATTGGTTATTGTGGAACTGTGCGTTTGTAGCTGTCCCTTCATGTATTTTGGAGAGAGTGAAATTCCTGGATTTTTTGGAATCAAACTCTTTAAGTTTGTCTTTTATGGGACGAAGTAATCTTCTATACTTCACTATGGGCTCATGCTTCTGGCGTTTAAAACGACTATAGTCTAGAAATTTTGAAGTGGGATTCGAAATCAATTGTGCATTAGTCTTTTGTGGTTTTATTTTTTGTACTCTGTATTTTTTGTTAATTCTTAGGACTTGGTTTCTTTGGAAGTTTTTGTACATTCTGTCTAAATCTAATACATTCTTCTTTTTCCATCACAAAAAATAGTGTAAGCATAGACTGAGCTCCATTTGATGGGAACAAAAACCTTAAATATTTTCAACAAGTGTAAAGGCTAAGAGTGACCTATGTTGTTGTGATGTGCATGTCAACTATGCAGCCTAGCCCGTTTCTGGGGTCACTGCTTCTACTTGGTCTACCGTCTTGTGTGAGCAAGTAAATTCAAGTAGATGAGAGATTGCTTCAGAATTTGCAGAAGTATTTTCCTTTTGGTATTGATGTGTCTTCCTAATTCTTCCAGAAAATATATGGATACATTGGACATAATCTGATGGAAATGATCTGACATCAAAGTTTATGCAGCTGAAGGCCCTAAATGGATTCCATGACTTAAAATCCCGAAGCCAATGGATACTATTCAAAATTATGGGAGATTGTCATCGTGAAACAAGATTGTTTCACTTGGATTGGAGATAGAAAGCCTACAATTGTGATACTTTTATACCGGTGCATTGTACATCTTCCATTCTCCACCCTTAAATGATTTAATCTTAGCACAATATTCATGTAGTTACGTATACTGATAAGCAATCCTGCCTAGACTTCCATGAAGCAGCTTGTATTGCCATTAGGAGGAGGTCCCGGAGAGGACCCTTTGATGCAGCTGCTTGTATTGCCATTTTTGACTTTCATGCAGATAGATGATACTTGGAGGAGATTTCCAGATTGAAGGCAAAGTTGTCTTCCACATTCTGTGGAGCCAATGCTCTCCTGGTTGTTTTTGACATGCCTGGGGTTTGTGCATTCTTCTTGTTGCTAACAGAGAGAAATTGTAGTTATATTCTTTTTTAATTGGGAAAAAGGATGGAAGCATAGCAATTTTTTCCACCTCCTGTTTCATTATATTTTGCCTTGCTATTTCTGTTCACTTATGTAAAACTTCTCTTTTCCTCCCGAAAAAAGATATCGAGACACTCCTAAAATGACATCCCAAAGCGCGTCAACCTAACATAACCGATAAGCTAAATTTTTTGACGGTATACAACTCCATGAATGAGCAAAATGAAGATTGGTTTAATGATAAAAAGATTTTCGGGGAAAAAGCTAAAAGAAGATTGAACTTATGGAGGGATCCAAAAGAATTCTGCCTTCATTTCCTCCCTTGTGGAGCACGGTGTATAGCTTAATTTATGGTGGCGACTAGGAAGGCTTGCTAAACAGCAGCTAGACCAACAATGTGCTATCCCAGCAGCGTAATGATGGCCATTCCACACCACAATCAATGGAATGTTAAAGGGGAATCTTAAAAAAAAGGAGTACATGACCCCTTCATTGAAGTACAATGAGATATCGAGCTCATGAAGTTTTCACTCTTAAATATATCTGTTACTTTAAATGGGTCTCTCTCTCTTGTTATAGTCTAGTCCTGCGGCCTTCGAAACTTGGGGAGGATATCATTTTCTTGGTTTCGGTGATTGCCACCTGTTGGAGTGTTTGCAGACAACAGGTCGAGGGATCAATGGACGATTTGTATGTGATGTGATGGCTTGAATTATAGTTATCATTCAACCATGAGCATTGCCGCTAAAGCCATAAAATGAATTATTAGATTTTTTTAATTAAATTTTAGATTTAAAATTTAAAAGTAAAAAAAAATATATTAAGAGAGTTTTTCTTTAAATAGGATTTTCATAAACATTTAAAACAGATTAATTAGAGTATAATTCTATATATATCTATCGTAAGAACTAAAAAAAAAAAAAAAAAAATCATGAGGTCTGCCAACTAGGACCTACTGATGTTTGCAAAGGACCTCCACTAAGCATTTTTAGCTTAGTTAGTCTCTTTGTATCCAAAGTGTGCTTTTCTTTGTTTTACTCAAACCTCGAATTTCATGTGTAAATAGCATTGGATTGGAACATTACATTCCCATGGTTGAGTTGACTAAGTTTCATATATTCAATCAAATTCAATTGAGAGGGGGCCTCTGGAGGCTAAATTACGACAACAAAAATTTTGGCTCTAGTGAAGTTCGGATTCTTCATTAATTCCCTTTCAGGTTGTCATCAATCCCATGGCGACTGAAGATCTGAACCCAAGTCTACAGTGGCTCAGAGTATTGGTTGTAAGCTTGCTCTGAAGCTCCCCATATCTAACAATGGAATTTTTCTTTATTTCTTTATTTATATTTTTGTTTGATTGGTTATTTAAATCTTTTATCATAACGAAAAATAAAATCGTCCAAAATAACTAGAAGAAAAAAGAAAAAAGAGAGAATTGGATACCGATAAATTTATCAGTGCATATAGAACTCTAAACAAACAAAATCAATAGGTATTTAAGTTGGATTATTTTCAAAATAAATTAAATTCAAACAAAACTTTCATATATAGGTTTTGATTAAATTCAATTTATTTAACTAGTCGAAGGAATCAAAGCCAATTCGGGATTTGCAAGAACATCCCCTTTGGATGAAATTAAAAAATGTTCCTAATTGAATTTAATTGACCTAAAACTAAATTAAGTTGCAAATTGATCATGAATGGCTTTCTCTTCCCATTCTACTCGCAACCCTAATATAATGAATAATAATGAGAAAGTACCGAATTAACATACATTATTAATCGAAATAGCGATTGAACATTTTCTCTATCGAACAATTGTTGCTTTCGGTCCTCAATGGGACAGCCTAGTGATCACAACCCCTTTCCCTATCCTAATTATCTCGGATTCAAACACCAGTATAACCAAAAAATAAAAAATAAAAAACAATTGTTGCTTTCGTTTTTCCTTCTGAAATTCATGTCAAGATTAAAAACCTTCAACAATTATGGAAGAATGACAACACTTGTTTCTTAAGCACAAGAGTTTCTTAGAAGCCTCACCAACTTGTGTTATTCCAGACTTCGCCAAAAATAGAATCTATGCACAATACGTTTGGACTATGAAGAAAAAAGAATCTGCGCATTCGTTGTTCTTGTGAGAGAGAGAGAGAGAGAGAGAGATTATGGATGTCTTTGCTAATACCAACCATTGATCCAAAGAGAGAGGATTACTAGATTGGGAGATTCGAAAAAGTCCAAGCCCCGGTTCTAGGAAAGCAAGCAGACCCGGAAAACGCCATGACGGCATAGACCTCCAGAAGTTTTCACCAATAATCTTTGCATTTCACACATTCAAATAAGAACAAAGTACCGAAGTTTTTATGTTGTTTGTCTTCACCTATCGATGGCTTCAAAGTCCCGCATTAGGACATCCACAGCACCAAGCAATCCCGCTCTCATCCAGACACAAAACCCTCTTTGAAATATTCATCTCCATAAAAAGTTGCCATTATTGAGTCCTCTGAAACTCAAATTATTCCTTTGACAACTCCGTCCAGAGAGCATCTATAAAACTGTTTAAGCATCCAGAACTCCTTTTCAACAATTTTGGCTGGCAAGCAGAAAAATAAAACAGTAATGGCTTCTCTATCATGCACAGCCACATTTTTCATCAGATGTTCAACTAGCAGAGGTAATCAAGAACCAAACAAGCAAAAACTCAACGAGATTGACATAGTTGGGACTTCTATGATGCCAACAACCAAGCTTCATATGGTGAGCTCGACAAGAGTGGCAACCACCTACAACTCTGTCACCTCCACAGAGAATGGACATGTCTCGGAGGAGCAAATTCGTCAGAACATTCCAACCAAGAAGCAGTTTGTTGATCCTTTTCGTCAAGGATTGATCATTGAAGGAGGTGTTGGGTATAGACAAACTATTGTCATTCGGTCCTACGAAGTTGGTCCTGATAAAACTGCAACATTGGAAAGCATTCTTAATCTTCTTCAGGTAAGTTATTAAACTACTGCAAAATGGTTTCTGTTTCTA
Source organism: Dillenia turbinata (assembly GCA_037126225.1). Classification (NCBI taxonomy): domain Eukaryota; kingdom Viridiplantae; phylum Streptophyta; class Magnoliopsida; order Dilleniales; family Dilleniaceae; genus Dillenia; species Dillenia turbinata. Next base: position 15,459,624 of record JBAMMX010000019.1, read on the forward strand.
CATGGTATTCGGCCCTCGAACATGTAGACACCAATGGTTTATGACCATTGAGCGTAGTTTAGGGATGCTCATGTAGTCTTACATGCAGATAATTTTATTCTGGAAGTATTACTGAACATATAGGAAACAGCACTGAACCATGTTTGGATGTCTGGACTGTTGGGAGATGGTTTCGGAGCCACACATGGAATGATGAGGAACAATCTCATATGGGTCGTCTCAAGAATGCAAGTCCAAGTTGATCAATACCCCATCTGGCAAGTTCCATGAGACCCTAATTTCGATCTAGTCACACATTAATTTTCATTGCTGGAAATATGTGCACAACTTTTGCAGGGGCGAGGTGGTGGAGATTGATACCTGGGTTGGAGCATCAGGGAAGAATGGAATGCGAAGGGACTGGCAAATTCGAGGTCATGCCACAGGCCAGGTGTTTGCTCGTGCAACTAGGCAAGTCTATATGATCCTTAGTGAAATCCATCTTGACATACCAAGAATGAAGTTTGTACTAAGAATTTAAAGATGAAACAGTACTTGGGTGATGATGAACCAGCAAACAAGGCGTCTATCAAAGATGCCAGAGGAGGTGAGAGCCGAGATATCTCCTTGGTTTATAGAGAAGCAAGCAATCCACGAAGATGCTCCAGAGAAAATTGTTAAGTTAGATGATAATGCAAAATATATGCATTCTGATTTGAAGGTAATCCCATGATGGCTAAAATTTCATAGGTAAAATACTACACGAAAAGTGGCAATTAACTGTGTGCATATTTCTATCTTGTAGCCAAAGAGGAGTGACCTAGACATGAACCAGCATGTGAACAACGTGAAGTATGTCAGGTGGATGCTTGAGGTTAAGCGCTAACACTATAATCTCAGTTAGCTAAATTCAGATTTCATAGCACATAGCTCGTGTAAGCATTTTTCTGATCTTTCCTATACAGACTATACCTGATGAGTTCCTAGAGAAGCATCAACTCTCTGGAATCACACTCGAATACAGAAGAGAGTGTGGAAGTTCAGATACAGTTCAGTCCCTCTCTCAACCTGATGAAGACGGAATTCTAAACCAAAAAGACACCGAGATCAGTTTAGTGAATGGGTTTTCACTGGCACCAGAAATTCTTGAGGGGAATGGCCTACTTGGATGGCCACCAAGTTTTACACATCTCCTCCAAGTCAAAGGAGAACCCAAAAATGAAGAAATTGTCAGAGGAAGAACTACATGGAAAAAGAAACATTCAAAAAACCTAGATTCCTCCTAGTAATCCTTAATAAACAATGTATAGCTTATTTTCCACTAAAATCATGTGCACCTTGCTCTAATATTTCAAGAAAAGGATATGGAAAAAGAAAAGAAAAATCAATCTTCCAGTGCAGAAATTCAAAAAAAGCTACATCAGACTTCCATAATAAAAGCCTCGGAGGTATATTGACAGGTATCAGAACATGCATGGTGTGCAAAGAGAACAAAATAATTAATGAATTATCTGTGGTGGTAATTGTTCAAATTGCTTGTGCGCTAGGATATTAGAATTCATTGTTTGTACTTATTTTGTATATCCTCAAGCAATATCTATTTAATATTCATAGTCATTTATTTGTAAAAGAGAATTTTCTATGTTCCTTATATTTATGCTATGTCTCATGGGTATATTCAGAAGAGAAAAAAAAAATAAATGAATAACATTCCAGACTGGCATAACAACCAAAGCTTCGGGAAAAAAAAAAAAAAAAGAGGAAACAAATAGTAATGTTGATCTTTTACAAGGTATCTTCATGTCCCAAGAAAAAGGCATTGTAGAGAACTTTCAGCATGAAACAGGTCGAAAGGTTCCCTGGACCATGAAAATGGTGTAAGCAGAGAACTTAAAAATTGTGAAATATTTTTAACAGGACTCGGCAATCCATATCCAAATTTAACTGAGGGCTCAGACGGGCTACATTGAGTCCCAAGCCCTACAAAATAAACTTTTTCATAAGTTTCAAATCTATTCCACTGCAAGATCATCTCTATGGCACAAAAGGAATACTCTAACATACAACGGAGGTTGAAAATCGATAATGTACTCATAAATCTCTTTCCTGACCTTTGTGCAGCCATCCTGGTTGCATTGTTATGCATGCAATTCATCTGCAGATATCTATTGTCATCTATAAATTGCTTAAACACCATTAATGGATTTTGGTCTCCAAAACAACAGTCTTCAACCTAGTAACAATTCATTCCCCGAATACATACCTATTTCCTTCTGATGTGCCCATGTACAAAGAGATAGTCATGTACAAGAAAGTTTTCTCATTGTGGAGGATGAGAGGGCGAGTCTTTCACATAATTGGATGGTGTATCATTGCTGCTGTAAACACGTAATGGATTGTCAGTGTGAACCTTCTGGCATTTGCCTCCGTAAAGTATCCAACAATTAGTAATGTTAATTCTATTGTTTTCCATTTCTCTTTTCCCTATAACTTTGTTTTCCTTTTAAACACGGAGAGATATCCATACAACTTGTTCACAAATGGCAGTTTGCTTCATAAAGTGTCCCGCCATTACAGAGTTCTCACTGACCATTTCAGGAACACACACACACACCCAAAAAAAATAGAAAATAAAAAAATAAAAAAAATAAACACTCAAGTTGAACCATTCACAAATGGCATTGACAAAATATAGTCCCATGACGAATGATGTTAAAACTTTTACGCCACTACAAGGTTAGCTCCACTTGACCCATTGCAATGACCTAAAATTCAACAAAGAGTAGTAGAATGGAATCTAGAAAACATTCCAAATAACTTATGCTCGCTTCAGTTCAATAAAATCTTTGAATACCAATAAGTAGTAACATGAATCTCCTACTAAGTATCCCCTATAGATGTAACAAGAAAGAATCACTATTCTCTACAAAAGAAACTGTGATACACTAACCTAGTTGAATGAGTATTTACAATTTATCAGAAGAATAAGGAGCATGTACAACATGGAAAGATAGCCATAGAAGGGGAAGCAATCAAAGAATGAAATACCGCAATGACTATATTATTGCCTCTTTTTTCCCATTGCATGATGCAGTTTCCATGACCATCCAAGAAGGAATAACAACAGGGCCACACCAGCTGATGTCCAGAAGATTACCAATGACAGAGGCATTGGATTGGGAAATAATCCTGGTGCATCAAAAACAGCCAGTAGGGTTTGTTATGAGTCCTTTACACACCAAGACCTTCTAATACCAATTAATTTACAACACAAGGTTAAAAAAAAAGGGGGGAAAAATCAGAATTAACGGTTCAGGAACGCACCATGTCCAAACTTGATACAGATTAGGAGTTCAACAATGCAGATGGCTATTGAAAGCCAACAGAATGGCCCAACCTTTTTCACAGAATTTCTGAGAATAAAGTGACCATATGAGAAGTGAGAAAAAAGAAAAGCAGAGGCAGGAGAGAGAGAGAGAGAGCACCTGTCCTGTAAGTATGAATTGTATTCACGAGTTGTTGGTATTGCAATCAACCACCACAAGATCAACCTATAAACAACCAGAGGGTTCCGAGGAGGAATCCAAAGACAAAACTTGAGAAAGAATGTATTGAGCTCCACGGTCAAGAAAACAACACAAAGAAAGAGAATTTGAAGGAAACGCCATGGGCCAAGGAGGGGATGCCACTCATCTTTGTCCCACTGAGCAGGTGTAAATTGGCCTAAAGTTCGTTTGACCTGATAAAGCACGAACTAGAAAAGATTAGAGGCAAAATAACAGCCATCACAGTATCACAAAGTAGTTCATGATCATGAACCATGAGAATGCAATTCAGGGTCAAAGATTCTGGTTATCAGATGAGGTAACAGTCCAGAAAGGCAAAAGCAGAATCTAAGACAGCTCATTTCCATGATGTGTAGGTTTAATCATTGAATTTTCAGTTTACACCACATGAGGTGAACCCAAGGGAAGATCCAACACCTTTTTATAAGCACAAATTTAATCTATATGACTGTCACTAACAATTCATATCCCAAGTACATGGCAAGAGGCCAGATGATTTATTTTTGCACCAAGGATATAGTAAAACCAGAACAACAAAAAAAAGGCAACTTTTAATTACTCCATAAACAATTTCACTACAAGACTACAAAGATTCAGTAGAATTTTAGGTAACTTTTAGTGCTGGATATAAAAAACTTTGTTGTCAAAGAGGTTTGACCGGACACATCACACAAAACCTGCAACGAGAATGAATAACTGATAGGTTTTGTTGGTTGATGCCTTGGTGGTTTGATATATGTACTATCAAAATAACGAGAAAATTTTGACTTACCCCTTGCAAAAGGTAGAAGTATTGGTTGTCCAATTGAGCCCCCTAAATGGCAAAGGCAGCCAAAGCCAGCACAAAGGAGCAAAATGCAACTTCTATGCTTCAGTTTCTCAAAATTTTGTGCTAGAATTATCCCAGCAAAATAACTATGGTTTTCTATATCATGCGAATTCAGAACATATACTGCTAATAGTAACTGGGAAATTTTCCTGCTTTCTATGTCCAAAGTGCCATGAATTACTCAAAGTGAAATAATAGCATCACCACCATGCACTGAAGAACTTCATATTTGTGCACATGCGCAAGAAAAATTAAACAAGGGATCTGTTTTTCTAGCTCACGGAAGAATAATGGAACTGCATCATGGTAGTTGCCTGACTTACTTTTCCCAAAATATTAGGCTGACGGCTTATACCAACCCACTCATATGTTTTCCCATCAAAATATCGAACAGTGTGCATTCCTGCCCAAATACCTGCATAATCATTGCAGTAAACAGTGGTTAAAATTAACAACAATTGAATACTGCAACACAGTACCTGTAGAAGAGGGGGGGGGGAAAGAGAGGGGAGGGGGCTTCGTGGTATGGATCACTCATGCTGCTATTGGCAGCACACTTGTCCAGGCATTAGCGGTAAGATTAAGAAATTGCTCATAATGAATTTTTCTGGCAATATCCATGACACCTGTAAAGGATACACAGGATGATTCTTCGAAGAATTTTATCTCATACCAAATATGTCAACTCCTCCTCAAGCAATTTCCAGTAAATAAGTATTCTATCCAACCACAGTTTTAGGATTCTTTTTGGCAGTCTACAAAAGGATAAATGTTCTAACATAGCTCCAGGATTATCACTAATCACATAAATTTAGGATTACTAAATCTAAAAAATCCCCAAAGGTCCATTTGGAAAATGTACCAGAGGAACAAAATTAGTTCATAAAATTTACACTTAAATATCAAAAGCAAGAAAATATTCCAACTAATGAACAACTTCAACATTCAGAATAAGACTTAAATGAAAGTTATGCTCATGACACCTACAAGAACAGTTCTACCCATGCTAAGAGCCACAACAAGGCAATGTTATCTTCAGGAACTCACCAAACCAATTGCAGATCAAAATATCAAGAATGATACTGTCCCACCAGCATTCATTAAAGTTTGGCAGCATGTGGCGGAATGTAAGCTGCAATTAAACCCAAAGAAGTTACATTCCTAGACTAGAAATGATGTCCAGCTTAAGCTTCTAGATTTAGATTAGGTAAACACCTGGAACAAAGGGCTAATGCTAACTTCAAATGAGAAAAAAAGGAAAACTACAACTAGTAAAAGGTACTAACCTCCATTAATTCAAATCCAATTGACAACACCCACAAGAGGGGCTGATTGCGGATCATTATAGCTTTTCCCCACCATCCAAAAATATGGGCCAAAACAAATTCATCAAAAAGAGTATCCTAGAAAGAATACAAGAAAATCATGGAACTAAAAGCACAGCGGAAACATAGTTAAATGATCAAAGAAGAAAAAGTAGAAATAGATTGATTATGAATGAGGAAACCATACTTTAACATTCTTAAACCTGCTTGTGGGATTTTCAGGCACATAGATTCGGCAATCAGCACCATATGATCTTTCAGGGAGTTCTGCAGGATGTCATGATAACACAGTAAGAGATCTAAATAGATACAGTACAAGAAATTCACATCAATCAGTCTTCTGAAGATCAAGTGATTTGCAACAAAAATTTTTGTTGTAACAGTCTAGAACAGTTCCTAAGTTCTTACCGACACCAAGATCGGGATGGAGAAACTTCATAAATTGTCGAGCATCATCACGCTTCTGGATAAGAAGGATCAGAAACAGTATTAGCTCAATTAATTCAAGTTCTAGCATTTCAAGTTTCAAAGACAAAAATGCCAAAAGAAAAAGAAAATCAGTCATTATAACACAATAAAGCAACCATTCTGATGATGATATTGATAACACAAAATAGAGGCTGTCCTACATCAAGGCACGATTGAAGTTTGTTCAGTGCACACCCTCTGGTCTTACTAAAGATAATGACTATAGTGACATCTATGAATTCTAAATTGCAGTAACAGTCACAGACAATTGGCCACAGTAGCTGTTGGAAAAGTTATTTGAGTGTCGAGGGCCAAAATATCATCTCTTCCAAAGTACGTTATAACTCAATGTCAAACTTAGCTAAACAAATACCAGGACATCATCAAATTATTTTTATCTTTTTTCTCTTTTCCCCCCCCCCCCCCCCCCCCCCCCCCCCCCCCCGCCTCCCCCCCTCCCCCCCCCCCCCCCCACCCCCTCCCCCACCTCCCGCCCCCCCCCAAAAAAAAAAGAAACCACCTTTTTTTTTTTCACCCCCCAAAAAAAATTATTTTTTTTTTTCCAAAAAAAAAGAAAAAAAAACCCCCCAAAAAAAAAAACCCCAAAAAAAAAAAATTTTACCCTGATGGGCACTCAGATAAGGGCTTGAAAAGGTAGCACTCATGGATGTCACCACCATGTAACAGATGTACCAGCAGAATGATATTTTTTCCCATGCTGTTACACAAACTCAAAATTTGAGCAGTATCATCATATTCATGTCTAACAAGTATATGGGAATATACAGCAGAAGATAACAAGAGAGAACCAACCTGGAAAAGCAAAAAGGTGAGAGCAACAAGGTACACAACGGCCATTCCATGAACTAAGCGCCATAAAGCAGGGTGTGGCCTTATAAGTACCCTGTGAAAACAAGTTTAGTAATCCTTTACTGCCAAACCCATAGAAAGCAAGCTTTGAGGACATGAATTCAAATATATTAGCAATATATGCACAGTATTTTACAGTAGAAAATTGGCATCTAAAAAGCTCAGGGTAGTAAGAATAATGGAATTATGAACTGCATACTGAGCAATCCAATGAATATAATTATCACTTATTCTATTATCTTATCATGATAACTGACCAACAATAAAAAAAACTGTACAGAATGCTTGAAACTTTAGCAAGTTCTATGGAAGCATAAACTTTGAAACTTACGTTGAAGGAGCTTGCAACAAGCAATATGTAAGGAAAACTGCAATCATAGCCCAAACACCCCTAACAGAAACAACAAACGTCAGGACATCATTTGCCACTCATAAACCAGAGCTAATCTGATATATGCCCATAAAAACAAGATTACCTAAAGAAACATCATACCTTTTCACAGAAGTCACAAGATCACTGGACAGACTGCTTTCAGGATCAAGAGCCCCACTTGCCCAACTAGGAAGAAATCCAGACAAAAGTAATATCATTGCAACTAAACTTACCTTAGAACCATAAAAGCAAAACACATGAAACAGAAGCTAAAAAAAATATTATGGCCAATCTACCAAAGCAGGAATGACATCATGGAAGACATCCTGGTTTGATAAAACATTACCATGATGACAACAATTCCACCAGATAGTGCAGTGCAACAAACAGGCAAACTGAAAGGTTACTCTTGGAAAGTGACTGTTTTGACTGGCAAACTCCTTGGCGCAATGGTGGAGTTGCTCCTTTGGTGACCTCGAGGTCACGGGTCGAGGCGTGAAAATAGCCTCTTTGTAAAATGCAAGAAGAAGGCTGTGTACATATACGTTCACCCTCCCCCTAACCCCGCACTAAGTCGGGGAGCATTTTGTGCAATGGGTGAGCCCTTTTTAGACCTTGTCCCCAGAACAAAGAAGCTATTAACTGCCATTCTTATTATTGCAATTTGATTGAAAAAAGATATTAAGAATAAAAGGAAAACAATAAGCAACAATATAAAGCATGTCCTTTCTATAAGAAAAGTCATTTCTGATTTATAGTCTCCTTTTAATCAGGTCAAAATTCCAGGTAAGATTCAGATTGTCAAAAAATCAAGTTTATTTGTATATTAAAAAGGCTTATTGCTGGGACATCAGCAATCCAGAAAAAGGATCAACATAGTCACATGGGAGAGGCAGAGGGCATCCATGTCAGTAACCGCTGAACTAATGCTTAACTTTTAGGGTCCATACTCATCCATTGTGACCACAAAGGATGAATGCCAAAGCTAGATGATTGTATCTAAGAAAACCACAGAGTGAAATTTTTCATTCAACACTACGATTTGGATCTGTAGCAAATGTTTGTTAGTATGCTGACATTATGAGGGCAAAAAATTGTGCTTTGTCCAGCCAGAAAACAAGTGCACTGGCTAATCATGTTACTGACATGATTAGCACTGGTCAACATTTCTTACAAAGCACAGCAACAAACTGAACATCTTGTAAGGAAGTCTATATTTGGAGGTGTATGAGCCTGACACAAAATCAAATCAGTCCATTAATCGAAGAAAATTTTCTCACTTTCACAAGCTAAAGACTTCAACAAGATTAGATAATATTAATAATTCTTCCAACAATAAAGGGACAAAAATAGAATGTACTCTAGTGAACACCACAAAATGCTATGCAGGTGGAAAAAAACATTATGGCTCTTCTTTCTAGACCTTATTAGACAAAAGAAAGCTACATTACTGGATCAATATGGATCCTCATAATAAGACCTGACATTTCAAATGCATTTACATAGGCTTAAAGCACCACCTTGACATTAACAGAATGCAGTAACTTAGTAAGGATACAGAAATGAACATGCAGGCAGCTTAATACACATATATAAGCGCCTATACAAATTCTTTCTAAAATTTGGCACCAGAAACAATGTCATCAAAAAGATTTTAACAATAAAAAATGCAGCCAAACTCCAGCATATCCAACGAAGATTGGCCAATGGAATGTGTGTGTATGTGTGTGTGTTTGTGTGTCTGTGTGTGCGCGTGTGTGGAGAGAGAGAGAGAGACTTGCATCTAAAGGAAAAAAATAAAAACATAAAAACTTCATGCAATTAGGCAATCATTTATAAACATAACAAACTTTATGTTTACCGGATAATTCACTATCATACTCACATAAGAAAGCAGGCACCAATAAATAGCAAGGTGATGGTGCGAGGCTTGTATGCCCATGCAGTCCATGGATCATGTTCTTCACCATTTTGAAATATGGGATCTTTTCTCTTCGTTCTCATTTGACCATTAGTTTCTACGGTCATGCTGTTAAACTAGATGACTGAAGCAAACTGCAACACCATAGACCCTAATATTAGAGGAAAAGGGTCAAATTTCAAAGGCTGGCTAACGCAATACAATACAATGCAGATGGTCAAAATTACATATCCATCTTTTTGTTTTTTGGTCTTTTCCTCTTTCATGAGGGGATTTAAAATGCAATTTCCCAAAATACAGATTGCATTGACAAGAAGACAATGTTTTTCAAAACCTACTTAAAGATCTTTTGGAGGAGAATCTGGGCAGCCACACCCTCAAATAGTTCAATCTGGAAAATGAAACAAAATAAAATAAAATTAGAGTAAATTTCAAAAAATAATAATAATAATAATAAAACAAGGACACAAAGAATTGTAAAACCTCTCTAACTGGCTACTGTCCCCAAAAATCTCAACATTTTTTTTTTTTCAAAATTTCAAAGAAAAGCCTGAATATCCACTACAAAATATGTTATAGACAAGTTATTTATCCTGCTAATAATTCTCCTCTAAATAATGTCACGCAGACAAAAGTGCCTTTTTCTCAAAAATGCATTTGACCAGAAGCTCCGGTCTTCTCCAAGTAGTAGAGATAACAAGTAAAGAGTTTCTATAAACCAGATTTTAAGATCAATCAATCCAACTAAATTCCTTCAACCACAATCCCTTCAAAATATAATAATAATAATAAAAAAATGGTAAGGTTCAAGAAGAGAATCCAATTTGTAAAAATTTTGAGAGCAGATAACGATACCAGCTGTCTAGTAGAACATATTTAACTATGCAATAAAAATCCTCAAACAATAATTCAGGATATCATACACCACACTTCATATGTTTCTTTCCTTTAAATAAAAAAGAAAAAAAAATCAAAAACCTGCTCGCTTCACTACACCATACATTCACAACCATGTAAGAAATAGGTCCCTCCATTATTTTCATTCCTACAGTTGTCCTACAACAATAAAAATCGACCAACAAAAAGGTATCTTGTGGGTCATATTCACCACACACATCTACATAGTCTATAACATATTTAGACAGAACGAGTTCACAACTCCAACCAAAAAAAAAAAAAAACACATTCAGAGCAACTGAAACAAACTCGGTACTAAACATTTGCAAAATAATGAAAACACAGTATGCTTCTGAGTATACACGATTATCTAAGATTTGCCCAATAGTCTACGTTACAAAACCAAGCTAGCACACAAACACAGGTGTGGGTTCTTGTTGGCATGAATGGCCCTCGAGAAATTTTTAACATGACATAATATCATGATTTGTCCATGGTACTAAAATACCATTTTACCAATCTCATCAACCCAGAATTTTTTTCTACTCCAAATGAAATTTCGAACATCGGAATCACCGAATCATAAAACCAAAAAGCCATATATAAATTCCAAATCAGCAAACCAAACAAACCCCATAAGCAAAGCACACAAATCATCAAAACACAATAAAAACAGGAACCGTTTGAAACACAGACCTGAAAACACGAATTTTTAACGAAGAAACAGATTGAATATGAAAAATTGAAAACAACCATAAACAATCTGATCTATGTACGGAGTGAATCATTAAAAGATCAGAATTTCAAACATAACGAATACAAGCAAACCATAAACCACCGGGAGACCATCACTGACAATTAAAAGCAATAAATGGATATCAAAAATTGGAATTCGCAGATATTAAAATTCACAAGCAGTAGTCGAATAAATGAAGTGCGACAATTACGTACGAAGAAGACGAGAGAGGAAGAGAGAGATTAAGTTTAATTAAACTTTTTAAAAAAGTAATTAATTAGAAACGTGTGACTTTTGTTCATGTTCTCAGAGTAATGAATCTTACGTGGGAGACGCTGACAAGGGAAACCCTAGTTGTACGATTAAGAAGACCAGAAGAAGGTGGCCGTCGGATCGATTGCGGAGTTAATGATGAGAGGGAGTTATCGAATTCCGAAAGAAGAGATTGGATAACTAAATAAATGGATATGCTTCTCTCTCTCTCTCTCTCTCTGAATATGTGATTTATTATCGTTTCTCTATCTAAAATCTTTATAATCTCTAGCAGTGGCAGTAAAGAAAAAGTGAGAGAGAGAGAGAAAGACGGAGAGAGAAAGAGGAGTCTGCAACAGCGGCGAAAAGGCAAGGAGAGAAGAAATAAAAGGTTTGGGGAGAGAGAGAGAGAGAGAGAGAGAGAGTACGACGGTCAAAGAGAGACTCGAAGATGGTTTTAGATTCGCTCGATAAAATTAAAAAGGCAAAAGGGTCGTTTTTTGGGATACCGAAATTACCCCCGGATCTCCATCTCTCTCTCTCTCTCTCTCTCTCTCTCTCTATCACTCTCTCAACGACACCACATACAGGCGTGTGTATTGATGCGGTCCGCGTTTCCCCCCTTTTTCGTGAGTACTTCATTTGACTTGAAACGTGTGCTTACTTCATTTGTCAATATATACTTTTTCCTTTTTTTTTCTCTCTAATATAATGCGCAAACTGGATGTAAGGCCAAAGCTATATGTTTCTCATTTTCATTTTTATTTTCATAAAATAAGAACGTAAATAAAAACTTTCATGAAATATTACATTAATATCACATTATTGTACATTTTCCTTCAAATATATTTAGATTTTATTTCTTGATTTCAAGCTTTTGATTCAATTAAAAACTAGTGCGAATTTAAAATTATTTAACAAAAGATAATTCTCCTCTCTATAACTATAAAATAAATCAAAATTTTTATTAAAATTTAAATTTAATCTCTTAAAAAATTATCTAGTAACCATTAAACTATTCCTTTTTTAATAAAATCTATTCCTATTTGCACCCTTTCAACTTATGATTAAGTCGACCGTGCAGTTTGAATATATACATAATTTAGTTTTCACAAAAAAAAAATACATAATTTTGCGATGGACGACAAGTCCATGGTTTTGATGGATAGCAAACGCAAAATATGCCATGGTTGCTAAAGATTTTATTGGGATATTAATTTGATAATTTTGGATTTAAATTTTAATATAATAAAAAAATATTAAGTAAATATTTAGATAATTTCCAATAACAAAAATCCAAAGAGGAAAAATGAATGGGGTGGGGAAAAGTTATGCACTTAGAGTAATTAAGGTTATGTCATTATATGATTGATTGATAATGACTCTTAAGTTCTTAAGAGAGCATGATTGCACATAACTTCACATTTATGAACTACATCCACACACTTACACCATTCCTATGATTCAAATGGAAGAAACTTGAAATGCACAAAAAAAAAAAAAAAAAAAAAAAAAGGAATTGCTCCTCCATATGAACTTTAGTGACCCTATTTTTATGATAATTTTTCATTACACTTTAGACCTCCCAAGCTTTTAGGTCTCACTAATTGTTTGGTCTAGCATGACCAGAATATCCATGAAACATGTTCAATCACATTGATACCAGAAATTGAAAATTGAGGGGCAAGACAACAAGCCCTCGTAAACCAAATGCGCATGTTTCTTGTCACATGGCAAACATCTCACTAGGTTTAGATTTGGGGAAAATTTCTTATAATTTTAAAGATATCGTGTGTCATGAATTGTATTTTGTTACAGATAGATAATTAGTTTAATGAAATAAAATATTATATCGTTTAATTGAATTATGGGTTTAAAATTTAGGAATGAAAAAAATTATACTGAAAGAATCATCTCCTAAATAGAGTCAACAGATATTCGAACTGAATTATTTAGAATATGATTTCAGATAGTGAAAACAAAAAAAGAATTGTATTTTGTTTAATAGGTATTGGGCTTTAATTTAAATCTACGTTGGTTTGTTATATGTAAGTCTTATTATTAGACAACCTCTTCATTTTATCAATTGATTGATCTTTGTATCATCTAATCATTAAGCATGTATAAGAATTTTTATCATATTTTATAGTCTTCGTTTAGATTTAATTTTATTTGGAAGATTTAAGAGTTTAAAACTTGTTAAAAGAAATTATGAAATTCTTTATTAATCATCTTTTAAATCGAGAAAAAGGGATAGATATGGAAAAAGCCCATTTCTGTATGTTCAAACTAGGGGTGAGAATGGAAAGGTAAACCTGCCTAGCATGGTTCCCGTCCCGGATTTTTCATTTTCTCGTCCTCCTCCCTTACTGTGAATGGAATATTCCTGCCCGTAAAACCGTTCCACAAAAGTGAGACGGGTATAAGATGATCTAGATTTTTTCCACATTTATAAAATATTTAAATATAATATTGAAAAATTAAGACATTATCAATAATTGCAAATCTTACACTATAATTCAATTTAACAATAAAGTTTCTAATTGCTTCAAATCTCACACCATAGTTCACATGAAAATGACATTGAATCCAAAAACTAAAACAAGCATCTGAAATCCATGGAGGTAGGTTTTATTTCACAGATAACTGTTCTGCTGACCCGAGTAAGAAATTGATGTTGATGAGTCTTCTAGGCCTTCGTAGATGGTGAGGCTTACAAATACTATCGGAAGGTACTCCGATTAGAGAGACTATGATACTCAAATTAGAAAGAGTAGTGATGAAAGAATGAGAAACAGACTGAATAAAGTCGTAGAGTAATCCTTTGTTACCTCTGTGTGATAAATGTAAAGTTATTGGATGTATCTGACTGGTTGTTTATGCTGAGTATATATAGCATGCATGTATGGTGAGTCTCGTATACATTTAGAGGTGTAAAAATTTTAGTTTTCTTCTATAGAGATTACTGAAAATATTCCAAAATTATAGGGATTATAGTCAAGAATCTTTAAGGGATTCAAAATCCTACTGATTAAAAGAAGTTTAAGTTGTTACGAAAATTCCCTAGTTTGTCAAAAGTAATTATAGAGATTCGCTTCCTTATTGTGAAAGGTTTCCCCGAGACTAGTGGAGGTTTGTATCAAATTAAGGGAGGTTTAAACTTGTAAAAGATTTGCTTCTTTATTGGATAATCACATGTTCGACTTATTGCGTAACGAGAATTACTTTCATATTAACGAAGAGTATTCAATAAGGAGTAGGGACAACTGAGAGGTCCGAAGGCCAATAGTTAGAATGAGCAAGAGGTCAGGGGACTGAAAGGTGAATGGGTGGCTTCCCAAGAGGGTAAGACCAAGAGAGCACAGTTGTTCATGGGCCTTATGATTATGGCTTAATGGGCTTGGTAGTTCCCAAATTTTGTGGTAATGGGTCGTTAGATCATATACCATCATTTGCTCCCACTCCTAATCAAACAAATGAACAACCGTGCTCGTCTAAGGTTCCCCCTTTAGAAGCAGTCATACAAATGAAGGCCGAAGGGTTTGAGCTAGAGGTGACCTTTCTCGGGCTCCGATATTAGCTCTTGAGGAGGGTGGTAAAGGAGAAGCTTCCAGCAAGGGTTTCATGAGAGAGTATGCAAACGATGGAGAGGAGGGAGAGGACATCGAGAGGGGAACTCTCGGTGAAGCTAGGGATATGCCTCTTAAGCATGTGGCTCTGGAGTTTAGAGTTAGGCCTTCTTTCGCCTTTCCTAAGGCCTTGTATGTGTAGAAGGGCAAAAGGAAGGTGATCCTCTCCCTTTTATTTTTGTTAGGTCCTACAACAGTAGGAAGGATCTTTGGGAGAAGGGTACTATAGCGATCAGCATTAGCAACCATCGCTACAATTACCTATATGTCATGGAGGTGAGGAGGGTAGTTGAGTGGATGGATTATCATTATACTAGGCTAAAACTGAATGTTTTGTCAATGGGGCAGGCGATGAAACCCTTATGTCCTTTGGGCTCAGGATATGAGTCTTCCTTTTAGGGTATGCTTTATTTAGGTTTTTGGTTTTATCGAACTAGTGTGTTTTGGGTAAAATATTGTCTTAGTCGATTTTTAAAGGTTAAAAAGATAATAATTGATCAAGCATTTGGGACATTGCATGGACCAGATGGGTGAAGAGATCTCTTGGTTATGTGGGCAGAGGGAGAGGGAGATAGAAGAGGAGAGAGTAGCCAGGGCTGCTTTAAACAACAAAAATGAGGAGGTGGAACACTTAAGGGCTAACCTAGAGTCGGCATTCCAATAGTGTGAAATGGCTCTAACAAAGTGTGAGAGACTAGAAGCAATGGCGAAAGTGCGTTAAGTGAGGCTGTAGGCTATTGAGAAGTTGGAACAAGTGTAAGAACAATCGCTTCTTGCCATAGAATAGAAGTTAGCTGAATTGAGGGACACTGTCATAAAGGCAATTGATTGCCACAAACGTGCTTAGCGTAAGCTATTTGAAAGGCTACAGTGCGCCAAAGAGGTCATCTATTGGGCAGGGTTGGAGGAGACCATGACTGTGGATGTTGAGGGTGCCAACCTTGAAGCGTCGAGTTCGAGCCTCATTGATACTTATTTAGGTGATGCTTCTCATGAGATAGTTGATGAGAGTGCTGACATTGTAGTCCTTTAGGCTAATTTTGAGTCTCTACAATAGAAGGCTCTTCCTCCTCCTCTACCCCCTTCGTAGTAGTCTCCGTGCATTGCTCTTTCCCTTTCCTTTTCCTATATTCTGCCTTCATGTACCTATCCTTGGTCAACGTAGGTCTTGCTTTTTCTGTTGTAGATTTCATGTTTAGACAAATAGATGAACAGTTTTAGTAATCTTGTTTTCTGATATGTTCATGTCTCAATTCTATTAATGTTATCTTGTTGATTATGTGTTGAAATGTAACGATGTGGACTCTGAGCTGTTTTCCAATTGCATCATGATTGAGAGAAAGAGAGGGTTAGAAACCTTGAAGTTGGGAGAATGAGAACCAGACTTTGCTCACATCTTGGGGTCTGTAGAGTTGAGAAGTGATGACAATGTCCTACTAAGACCTCACGAGGCACTGAGCAGAGAGAGAGAGTTTCGAACCTCATAAGGCGTAGAGCTGAAAGAGTGAGGGTGTAGAACCCTTTTGAGACATAAAGCCATGAAAGTGGGCCTTGTCTAACCGGTCAAGAGTTAAATCCCATATTAACGATACATTTTGAGGCGTAGAGCCAAGGGAGTGAGTCGTGTCTACCCAATTAAGAGTTATATCCCATATTGATGATACGTTTCAAGGCGTAGAGTTGAAAGAGTGAGTTGTATCTACTCGGTCAAGAGTTACATCTTGTATTGACGATATGTTTTGAGGTGTAGAGTCGAAAGAGTGGGTCATATCTAACCAATCAAGAGTTGTATCCCATATTGATGACGCGTTTCGAGGCATAAAGCCAAAAGAGTGAGCAGTGTCTACCCAGTTGGGAGTTACGTCCCGTATTGACAATATGTTTCAAGGTATAGAGCTAAGAGAGTGGATTGCATCCACTCAATTAGAAGTTATATCCTGTATTGACGATGCATTTGAAACCTATAGATTACTTTTGACTGTATGTGATTGATATAACCAAGACATTAGGGGAAGGTAATGGAGTATATAAAATGAAGATATTGTTATAAGAATAATTGTAAAATCTTGAATCAATGTATCTAATTAGTGACACGAAGTCACAAACATAGTGATAATAAGTAGTGAGCAGAAATTACTAGATTGGAGTATCCAGTGGCCCTGAGTCATAGGGGAATGTCCCAATTTCAAGAGGTGTTCTGAATTTGATCCTCTTGTGCCTGGTGCTTGATAGTGCCTCCAATGCGTTCAAGCTGGGTCGACCTAAGATAACATTGTAAGTCGATAGCAGCTTGACCACATTGAATGTCATCATAGTAGTTGCATGATTGGATGGTGTTTCCAGAGTTATCGAGAGGAAGATAATGCATTCAGGGTACAACCATTAGCCCAAGAATCCCTTCAAAGGTTTGGCATGAGGTTTTTGATGCCCATTTGTTGGTAGGCATCCCAATAAAGAAGATCACAACCTGCTCTTTGATTGATAGAGATTCTCCTCACCAAATACTAGCCTACTTTGGGGGTGATAACCAATGGATCATGGCGACTTGGATCAACTTTCTACCAAATCATCATTGTCAAAACCTATCATTGGCCTTTTCCTTTTCTTTAGAGGTGGATGCCTTGGTCATCTAGAAGATTAGAGTGACTATTTGTTCCACCTGGCTCTACTGTGTGTCCATCTGGCCTTTGTTTGGTTGCGGGCAACTCTCGAGATCGATGGTTTTTTAGGCTTGTTTGCTCGACCTACGGCTTGTGGACTCTGAGGGGGGTGGTTTTCTCACTTCATGCTGATAAACCTCTAGAGTATACCATTTCGAGCCAAAATCTTGAGTTCGTCCTTCAACTTCCAACACTTGTCCATTAGATGTCCGTAGTCCCTGTGGAAGTGACAATATCAAGTCTTGTTCTTCTTAGAATCATCCCCTATAAAACATGGGAGCCATCTGATGTAGCACTTGTTCCTAGTCTGCATTAGGATCTAACTGGGTGTATCATTTAGAGGAGTATAATTGTTAAATTTGCGATGAGGCGGAGGTCCCGGTTGGCTCCTCTTGGGTGAGGGTTGCTGAGGCAAGCGACTGTGCTCATTTCTGCCTGTTTTGTTTTGGCATTTATCAAACACCTTAGCTTCTTCTGTTATAATGTATTTTTCCGCTGGAGTATAGAATTCTTAAATAATTGATAGAGAATTCTTTGTTATGGATATTCTCGAGGGCCATAATCCAGTAAGTAATGCTGCCAACGCGATGGAATGGTCTAGATCAAAAGACTTCATTATCTTGATCTTGAACTTGATGAGAAATTCTCTTAAAGGCTCATCGTCCCTTTGCTGTAGTGATAGGAGGGAGGTAGATTTCCTCTTGGCCCCCCGCCTGATCACAAAGTGATATTCAAACAGTTGTCGAAGTTGTGAGAAACTCTTAATGCTGAGGGGAGGGAATGAATTAAATCATGTCAATGCGTTGGCCTTCACGGTTGTAGAAAAGTGTTTACATATGACTGCGTTTTACATGTCCCTTAAGATTATAACTATTACAAAGTGGACTGCATGGTTTCAAGGATCGGTAGCATTATCGTACCTCTCCATAGGAGGGGATAGTACATCTCGCAGTATTGGCTCAATAGAAACTTTAGGATCGAAGGGAGAGAAACTGGTGGCGTATTGAGTTGCATTATCTTTTTCTGCACTAGCATGCTTGAGTTCGTTAGCCATAAGTTTTTTAACTTGCTTCTTTAGATCATCTGGTTCATGTCAAGAGGTCACCAAGGGCTCTCGATGCCTTCGGGGTTGAAGCCTATGCGAGCATGTGTGCCTTGATCTTTGAGAGGAGGATGAAGCCTCTTGTCTGAGAGCATAACTAAGTTCTTCTAATTACTTGCTTATGCCTTACATCTTTGTTTTAAGCCTTTCTATTTGGGAGCGATTGACTCTGTTAGGAAAGGCTGGAGTAAAGGTCGGAATCGGTTGGTTTTAAAGTTCGGTGGCAGGCGGTTGAGGCTTTCTCTGAGGGAGTGTTTCCATTTGGTGCTAGAGGAAGATGGCAGAAGTATCTGGTTGATTATTGAGAGTTGTTGGAGGAGGAGGGTCCACGGGGTTGGACGTCTGTCCTCCCACCACAGACATGGCATTTGAGGTATTTTCATTCTTTCTTTTTGATAGCATGTTGATAGAAAAGAGAAGGAGGTAGGGTGTTAAATACATTTAGTGGAGAAGTCAGTCTATATCCACAAACGGTGCCAATATGATGAATGTGGGTTTTACTCCATAAATAACTACTCCGTTGACCCATATGTGAAACAGGTGTTGATGGGTCTTCTAGGCCTTTGTAGATGGTGAGAGCTGTAAATACCACTAGAGGGTGCTTCGGTGGGAGATGTTTTGACGCTCAAGTCAGAAAAAGTGGTGATAAAAGAGTGAGAAACAGACTGAATAGAGGCGAAGAGTGGCTTTGTGTTATCTTTATATGATAGTGTAGAGTTATTGGACATACCTAATTGGTTGTCTGAGCATGTATGCATGGTGAGTCTTGTATGCGTTTAGAGGTGTAGAAATCATAATTTTCTTGTAGAGAGATTATTGAGAATGTTTTGAAATTACAGGGACTGTAGTTAAGGATTTTTAAGGAATTTAAAATCCTATTGATTAAGAAAAATTTAAATTATCACGAAAATTTCCTATTTTGTTGAAAATGATTACAGAGATCCACTTCCTTATTAAGAAAGATTTTTCCAAGATTATGGGAGATTTATATCAAATTAAGAAAGATTTAAATTTATTAAAAATTTTCTTTCTTATTGGATGATCACATATTGGACTTATCATATAATAGAATTACTTCCGTATTGACGGAGAGTATTCAATAAGGAGTGGGGACAATCGAGAGGTCCGCAGGTCGAGAGTTAAAATGACCGAGAGGTTAGGAGACTGAGAGATGAATGGGTGGCTTTCCGAGAGGAAAAGACTGAGAAAGCACTCAACCAAAAGACCAAAAACGTGTTCGGTTGTTCATGGGTCTTATAACTATTGCCTAATAGGTTTGGAAGTTTCCAGATTTTGTGGTAATAGGTCATTGCTTGTATAAATATTTAAAATACAAATATTCAAATACTAAAAAACAAAACTATCCCTTTTGTATTTTAACTGTTTACAAAATTGCATATATGTACAAATTTATTAAATTATTTTTAACTCTTTATATATATATTTTCATAATCCGTTTGGCTCGAGCAGGACAGGACGATTTTGCGAGTACGGAAGGGTTCATGCCCACCCTAGTTCAAAAATACAAGTTGGCAAATCAGTGAACTTTTGATAATAGAGGGATTCAAAACGACATCTCAAGGCCCGAAACCTGGCCGTTTTTGCTTCTTGCTTTTTAACCGACTTTTATGTTTGTGAGAATTCCTTTAGTGAATCATTTTCCAACTGAAATATGCTTTGACTAAATGTTATTTACACTAAAAATAGCACTATTCAATATGGTATTAAGAAAAATGTATCATATTTATTATATTTTGATCCAATTCAAATACATCAAAATAAAAAGTAATTTTTAATTAAAAAAAATTAGAGCTTTATATTGAAAAGGAAAGCAAATTCTAAAAAAATATTTAATTCTCCTCTAAATAATAATAATCGACAATCATGCATATAAACATGTTGATTGAATTACGTAAAATATCATCTTGTTTTACATTTGAATACTTATTCAACAATTTTGCTTAATAATATTTAATAATTTTTATTAAAAAGACAATATATATATGACATCATATTTAACTATCTTAATGATTAATTTTTATTAATTGTGTTGGGTGTCTCACACAACCAAAAAATAGGACATCAATGACGAAAATTAACGACAGATAATTATCCGTCATTAATTAGTAACAGAATTGTGACGGAATAACGACAGAACGATTAACGACGGAATTAAAGATGGAAAATCTTTCAGAAAAAATTCATTCGTTAATCCGTCGCAAAAATTAGCGACGAAATTATTTACATTGGTAATCCATCGCTAAAACTTAAAAAAAAAAAAAGGACAAATTAGCGACAGAAAAATCAGTCGCTAAAAATTTCGTCATTAATCCGTTGCTAAAATTAGCAACGGAATTATTTCCGTCGATAATCCGTCGTTAAAATTTGAAAAAAGTTTTTTGGACAAATTAGCGACGGAATTAGCGACGAAGAAATCCGTAGCTAAAATCAGTAACGGAATTATTTCCGTCGGTAATCGGTCGCTAAAAGTTGAAAATAAAAATTTTGTATTTTTATTAAATATAATTTTGTATTTTTATTAAATGTAATTTTGTATTTTGTATTTTTATTAAATTATGTCTTTTTTTATTAAATATAATTTTGTATTTTTATTAAATATAATTTTGTGTTTTTATTAAATATAATTTTGTGTTTTTATAATTTTATATTTTGTATTTTTATTAAATTAGGATATTTTTTTATTAAATATAATTTTATATTTTTATTAAATGTAATTTTGTATTTTGTACTTTTATTTAATTAGGGTATTGCTTTTTTATTAAATATAATTTTCTGTTTTTATTAAATATAATTTTGTATTTTGTATTTTTATTAAATTAGGGTATTTTTTATTACATATAATTTTGTATTTTTATTAAATATAATTATGTGTTTTTATTAAATATAATTTTTAATTTTCTATTTTTATTAAATTAGGGTATTGTTTTTTTATAAAATATAATTTTATATTTTTATTAAATATAATTTTGTATTTTTATTGAATATAATTTTGTGTTTTTATTAAATATAATTTTTGTATTTTTTATTAAATTAGGGTATTGTTTTTTTATTAAATATAATTTTGTATTTATATTAAATATAATTTTGTGTTTTTATTAAATATAATTTTGTATTTTCTATTTTTATTAAATATGATTTTGTTTTTTTATTAAATTAGGGTATTGTATTTTTATTAAATATAATTTTATATTTTTATTAAATATAATTTTATGTTTTTATTAAATATAAATTTGTATTTTCTATTTTTATTAAATTAGGGTAATGTTTTTTTATTAAATATAATTTTGTATTTTTATTAAATTAGGGTTTGTGTTTTAAATAGTGAGAATGAGATAGAAAGTAAAGAAATAAACAAAAAAAAAAACTAACAAATAAGTTATTGTGACATGGTGGTTAAGATAATTCAAAATATACTTGAGAACCTAGATTCAAATCTAGGTGAAAATTTTTTTTTGATAAAAAAAAAGTAGGGAACCTTGGCGCGGCATGGGCAGCCTATGTTTACCGTAGTGGTGGGTGGCAGTGGCGTGTGTACGTGCGAGGGCGTGCATAAGCATGGGTGTGCGGCGCATGCGCTTATGGCGTATGATTTTCAGCAACGGAAATTTTCGATCGTTAAAATATCCGTCGCTAATCAGTCGATAATTTGGAATAATTTGAAAAATGTTAAATTAAATTATCGATAGATTCGCGATGGATATTATAGCGACGGAAAATTTTCATCGTTGATATATTTTCGTAATTTTCAAATTACCAGTGGATATTTTAGTAACGGAAAATTTCCGTCGTTAATCCGTCGATGATACATTTTTGTACTTTTCAAATTATCAACGGAATAGTGATGGATTTTTTAGTGACGAAATATTTTCGTCGTTAATCCATCTCTAAATTTTCTTACGAAAATATTTCCATCGTTAAATTTAACGAAATAACTTTTAGCGACTGAATTTTCGTCACGTAAAAGTTTTAGCGACAAAATATTTACTGTTAGTGACGGATTCCGTCGTTTATATCCTTTTTTCTAGTAGTATCATATGATGCAGATGATTATAATTATAATTACAGTTAGGCTTAGAGATGTAAGTTACAATGAATAATGTCGAACAAATAATGTGAAGCTTTCTACATCAATCAATGGCAAAACCCCTTCACTTCATTTCATTGTCTCATCCACAGAGAGAAAAGAACAATGGGATCAATTAAAAGGAATATTCACAATCTCCAAATCCCTCATTAATCATGAGTCACTTTTCTCCTTCCCCCGAGGAAATAGTTATCGTAAACACCAAACTATTTGATTTATGATTAACTCGAATTTAACTCAAAAAAGTGAAATTGTAAATAAAAACTATAATCATGATAAACCATGAGGTTTTATTATTATTATTATTATTATTATTATTATTATTATTATTATTATTATTATAGTTCAATTGGTTAGCATTAATTATATTTAGATAATCCAAATTTAATTAAATGAAATGGTGACAATTATCCAACATGCTATTCTTTCCATTGCTTATGATGGATTCACAAGAAGAAAAATGAAAGATAAGAACACAAAAGCAAAAGAAGATTCGTATGGATGGTACAGAATCCAATGATCCATAACCATAACCATAAAGTTTAGAAACTACTAAATCCCCTAGATCAATAACCGCGAGCTACCAAATGACTTACTTCTTGGTAAGAATCTGAGACTGAGCAAACGCTCGGCCAAACTCTATCGATTGTGCCTCTTGATCACCTCTCGATCAAGCTCTCTCGATGAAATCTCTCGATTACTATCAAATGGTCTCCCACAAGGTGATGTCTTCGCCAACCAAATTAAGATTATGTTCACCCGAGTTTGAATCTCCTCTAATTTCGAGAGTAATCTCTTCTGATAAGGAAATAAATTTCTATAATCTCCCTCGATAAGATAAGGTGATTTCGTGACAATTTGAAATTTTCTTAATCAGTAGAATCCTAAATCTCCTAAAAATCTTTGAATACTCTTAAAAATATTTAAATACAATTCCTGCAATTTTGGAAGATTTTTAACGAGATAATTAAGGTTTTTGCACATTCAAATAAGAGATTTACGATGTATACACATGCTATATATACTGAATAAAGGCAACCCATCATGTACATTCTACTACTCTACATACACATATTATACAAAGGCTACACATAGTTAATCCAAAACTCTTCTCGGTTTGTTCTCTTTTTCTCTCACTTCTCTTTTTGACATGAGTATCAGAGCTTTCTCGCTGGACCACCTTTGACAGGTATTTGCAAGTCTTTCCATCCACAAAGACTGAGAGGATGCAATTAGCACATATGTTGGTGGCTTTTTGAAAAGAAGAAATAATACAGTAGTAATAAACTATACAAAACAATAAAAATTTGAAAAAAAAAAATGAATTAATATGAATTAAATATGAACAAACTATTTATCATAATTAAATAAATTAATATGATTAAATATATAAAACAATATTTCCTACTAATTATTTTGCCATATAGGTGAATTCCAAAGTAAAATTAGAATCATTGTAATTTTTATTTTTTATTTTTTTTGAAAAATAGCATTTCCCCCTGACAGAAAGGCGAAGACTCAACCCTAATATAAAGGTTGTTGCTTTAAATTTGAACCAAACTTGAATTAATATATTTCTTTTGTGGGACCATATCCCATGATTGGAGCTTGAGCATCCCATTCATGAGCACTTGAGCAACCCTACATGGAAAAGAGTAACAGAAGATGGATGAAATAAATTATTCATTAAATAAATTAAGCTTTATATTATAATCCAACTTAGTATATTTCGATTGACTGTTAATTAAACTATTTTTATGAATTGACAAAAATAATATTCATAATTAATTTAAAATTAATCTAGACATATCGACATAGACTATAATATAAAATTCGATTTATTTGATTTATAATTTATTTAGTCTTTCTATTTGTAAAAAGAAAAGGCCGCTAATAACATTGAACTGCATAAAACATGTAGTTTGTGCAAGAAAAATGTGGGTTAAAATATATAAGTATATACGTATATAAATGCTAAATAAAATATATTGTAAAATTTTTCCAAAAAAAAAAAAAAAGCTGTATGCAAAGAATGCTTCCATATCATCTTCCTTGAGATATAAATATTTGTTAAGGTTGAGGTGATAAAAAGTCCCTATGGGACATAAGAAGATTCAACCCTAAGGTAAGGTAAAAGTAAGTAATCAATAGACAGTCGATCCAGTAAAATGAGATGTTAAATCTTTTAATCAAATTTTGAATTTGAAATTTGAAAATGAAAAAAATCATATCGAAAGAGTCGCCCTTTAAATAGGGAGCTTGCAGACATTTGAACTGAGTGAGTCGAAGTATGATTTTGAATATTGAGTAGGTAAAAAAAAAAAAGGGTAAAAGTAAGTCTTGTGAATCTAATTTGTTAATAGGGCAATATGGGATTTTCCTCCAAGTGGCCCTATCTTTATAAAAGTGGTGCAAACATTATTGTGGATGAAATTGACATTTTCATAAATAAGCAAAAGGGCAAAGATAAAAAGGGAGAAAAGATAAGTCTCCATTATTACACACCCCGAAAAAGGTAACTTTTACCAACCATGCAATAAGAATTGAAATCAGGACTCTTCACTTTATGATCAAAATTGGGGCATAATTTTGTCATGATTAATTAGCTGGCTTCTAATTTCTGTTTTCCCACAAAATTCCTACATCATCTGCCCATCACAACCCTAGCCATGACTTCAAAAGGTTTGATTACTAATCATTGGCCATGACTATTATTTTCTAGTAATTACAAAATTTTGGGAAAAAAGTAATTTTTTGTCAATGAGGTTCCAAATTTGAAGGGGAAAAAAAAAAGAAGTTTAATAGTGCATGAGGTTATGTTCACATGTCAAAATCTAGACTAACTTGTATTACTATTGGATCTTGAACAACAAACGGGGAGCTTCTTTTATTTTCAAACCTTATTCTGCTCCATTAATTCGAACAGTTCATATAATTTTGAATTTAATTCTCGATTTTTATTATTTTTTTTAACCAAACACCCTGAATCGAGACTAACTCAAATTAGGTTAACAGATTCAAAAATATCATCGAAGCCAAAAAAAGGTGATTTGGTTTTGGTGGGTTTATTAAGAATGTTTCAATTTGTTTTTTTATAAGTGGGTGTTTGAGTGCCATTTATTTTCCTCTCTCCAATACTCTTACTAGGTTCATAAGCCTCGTGGAACAAAAATTATTATTGAACCCGAGAAGAAGATGATTTGGAGCCATTGACATACTCAGATCTAGTATAGTAATGGGTTGTTTTAACATCTTCTTCTCTCAAAATTTGGAAAAGAGAAAGAGAAAGAAGGGAAGTGGCTCTAGATTCAAAGAGAATAAAAGTACTGCAACTTTGATTGCTTTATTCCGCTGTCAAACACAAGAATCTCCCTTCCCTTCCCTTCAAAAGACAACACCGTCATCCACTCAACCAAAGTTATTTGAGCCTATCAATTCTTTATGTGATGGGATAATTGTCATGATGAGTTCTATTATTAACAAATTTATTATTACAATTAGCAAGAATGTTAAATAGCTGCAAAATTCTCTCTGCTCGGCGGAAATCGTACTAGATAGCGATTTTTATTGATGACTGCAATAACAATGTTGACCGCATCAAGTGTCTGCGGGGATGTGCATGTGTGAATGTGGGTGTTTGTGAGAGAGAGAGAGAGAGAGAGAGAGAGAGAGAGCTAGCTGTATGGAGAGCGAGGGAGGGACCCCCCATAGACACTCAATATGTTGCATAGTAACACACATATATGAGCTGCATGAAAATGCACTCACAAGTTTCCCTTGCCCCATTAAAGCAATTGTTGCAACTCTCAAGCATCAGAGATGCAGTAGCAAAAAGACTGCAGGTGCCCTGGTTTGTCCACGAGTTGACATGAAGTGTCTCTTTCTGCATGTGCTGCGATGGGGGCTCTGTCTTCTCTCTGAATCTTCCTGCAGCCTTCTCTCTCTCTCTCTCTCTCTCTCTCTCTCAATAAAATATAAATCAAAAAACAAACGAAGTCTACTAACCAAGGAAACCTTTACTATTGTTTAAAATTAAAATAGAAATCAAATTCATCTTCTGCTACTCATCTCCAAGCATGTCATGAAACACAGCCAATTGTTTTTTTTTATTATTTATTTAAAATGTTGTTTAGGCATTTTGGGTGCAACAAAGTTTTCCTAAAATTCACAATTGATAATTCCAATAAGTCGAAAACCAACCAACTTGCTAACAAAGTCTCATATACATTTCCAGTGTTCATTATTCATACGCAGGGACTGCACAGTGCTTGTACATATATATTATTTTTTTTGAAAAATAATAAATATTATTAAAATTATGCCGAAAGAGAGTACACTTACAAACGAATTTTGTTAAGGTATATTTTCACCCGTTTTGTACTTTCCGCAGCCGTGAAAATAATATAAAAGGAGACCCAAAAATGTGTGACATGGCTTCAAAATATTCCCATTTAAAAATAAAATAGTATTTTCTAAGTTGAAACTAACTAAATTCAGTTCAAATCAGATTAGATACTTAATAAACAAAACTCTTTTAATTGTTTGTTTTCATCGTACATAAAACTTAAATATAAGTTTTTATTTAAAGGGTATCAGTATCTAATCACTAAATCAACTAAATATCGATGAAAATAGCATTTTTCAATTACACTTTATGGAAGTTCTAATGTTCAGAAAAAGAAACAAATTTATTGCTTAATGAATGAAATTAACATTGACACTAGTACTTAATTTTTTTAGTTCAATTTATGCAAAGTGACAAATCAGAGAGCACTTGGGCACAGATATTTTTTTCATTTCATCCCCGACCATATGATATGCCTTTTTTAAAAAATACATGAAGGGGCCCGTCCCCGGCCGGGGGAGGGTCCCCTGTCCTTATGTTCAGTGTTTCCAACATAATGCATTAATGTGATAAACCCAGAAGAGGGGTACATCGAGATTCTTCACCAACCTTATAATAGTGTGTCATGGGATTCATTAAAGAAGACATGCAACAACAACCGACACTGTGCGGACTTTGTTTGGAAAAAGCTCGATCCTCTCACCTCCATTCATTTATTTTATTCTGATTATAATAGTTTTCGATTAATAAAAATGATGAAGTTTTATCAAAAAAATTACTATTTTAATAACTTTTTATATTAAAAAATTGTTTTTGATATCGTTTTGGAAAGCTCAACTCAGATCATCTGGCCTCATTTTATTTTATTTTAATTTTCAACTAAAATTTATATCAAAAAGTCATTGATATTGGTGGACCCCCGAAGGGGTTATTGCGTTATGCGTGGAACACATTTCATTTCAACCAGAAAAGCAAATGGGGTCCTATCCTAAAAACCAAGGGGAAAAACTTTGAATCTTAAATTGTGGATGGGAATTTTGAGGAGTGTTTGTGGGTCAAATTAGGGTTTAAACTCAGGTGACCAATGTGAATGTGACCCTACAATGACATACCTATCTCTATATGGCCAACAATCCGGCAGTTATTCGGTGTACAGATTAGGACACATGCTCACAGACTTGGGTCAGTTTGGCTTGCGATACCCACCATCTAAAGTGCTGTTTGGTAGTCAATTTTGCATAAGGGAGTTGAGTATACTTTAAAATTCATAGTTCAACTTAAATGATTGGAAAATTTTATTTAGAGAGAGAGAGAGAGAGAGAGAGAGAGAGAGAGGGTGGCATTGAGAGTTTAGGTTGTGGAAAAGATTCAGGGTTGAGGACAGGAAGGCAGCATATTTGCCCAGGCTGTCTAGGGCCTTCATGGGGTCTTCAGATTCGATTTCTTTCAAAATTATATTTTACCTAACTCAAATACATTGAGTCTTCACCCGACAGCCATATCAATTATCGCATTCCAAGGCTGGGTTGATTTTCTTGCACCGAACTGAATTGCACAACAGTTCTTCAACTCATTCAGTACACCAGATCATATGCAAAGCACATAAGCTATATTTGATTCTCTTACTAACCAATTTGATTTTTAAATTTATTCAACCCCAACAAAATTAGAAATTTATACAAAATTGTGAAATACAATAATCCATTCTGTATTATTAAACACCATTCTCTCTCCTGGAACTCTTGCAACATTTATCTGAGTGCAAGTTTATAAAATAAGGAAGGGTAGAGGAGTCTGCAAGCCTAGGACTTTGCCTGAAATTTTATATTGATATCTTAGGCTTATCTTAATAACATAAAAACAAATCATATGCAAGTTGGGTTTGGAAGAGGTCGATCCGGAGAAAAATGCGCCCTCTTTGCATGACATTGATATGGACTAACCGATATTTAAAATTATATTCTAATTAATCCGATTCAAATTACCATCAGACCCTTTTTAAAGAGGAGCTTAATTTTTTTCGTTCCCAAAATTCAAATTCAAGTTTTTATTATAAGATCTAATATCCTTTTCATTAGACCAACTGTCCGTTGTTCGGGACACTTATACTAAAGACCAATGTGAGAGTGCGCATCTTATCTGATGTAACTGTATACTTTATTGCAAAGATACAATGCAAAGTTACACACAGTCAATATTATGTACACTTGAATCTATGTCACTGAAGCACCAGTAATCTATTCCACGCAAAAATAGTATAGCAGTCTGATGGTCTAACGTGGATCATGAGACTTGGTCCTGTGGACAAAAAATAACATCATAGAACCAAGTCTGATGGGACTCCTATAAGACACCTCGCCCTCCCGGGGGGAATTGTATGTGCTGATTGTTGTTTAGGTAATAAGTCCATGAATATTGAAGTTCTATAAACGCTACTACTTCTTCATGCTGTATTTGAAATAAACTTCATAATAATTATGTTAAACTGAATTTTTGGGTCTATCACCAAGTCTAGCATCTCACAGGAAATACTACAGAACTAAGTGTAATAACCATAACAACTAGTGTTAGATTAAGTATGATGGTCAATATAAAATCATCATGCTCGATCCCTCCCTAATATGACGAGCAGGTATATACATATACAACCTAGAATTTCCTTCATGTCGAGTTAAAAGCAGTATTTAATTGTTAAAAAACATAATCTCCATGAAACAAGAAAGGTAAATGAGAAAATAATTTCACATCTCCCTGGCGAGTTGTGGATGGTGGGACGGTTGTACCCTACAAGGTTGTTGTTATTGTTATGTTTTTTTTTCCCCTTTTAATCCATCCATATCCATAATTATATTTTAAATAATATGGTCTAGTGTTATTGTGTCCAATTTAGATAGTGTTATTGTGTCCAATTTAGATGACCTCTCCAATATATATATTTTTATTATTTTTAAATTTTAAATCTGAGATTGATTAAAGAAATTAGTACCTTTATTCATTAGACCGACTTTTTATTAATTTGACACGCCGTTTCAAGCATTCAAAACACCTGGTAGACGGATTGTCGTTGGTGTGATGCACCCATTCATGCATTCAAAACACTGTCCCGTGAATAAATTAGACACGCTCCATCTTGTTTTGCAACAGAGATCTTACATTGCCAAAGGGAAAAAAAGGCAGCCCTGAACTTAGCATTAAAGAAAAGAAAAAAGTTCAGAGATTTGTCCTTTGATGATCAGGTTAAGCTATAGTTGTAGCCTAATATGCTAGTAGCACAGGCTTAAAGCTACTGCAAAAAGACTAAACAGTCCCACGAGAGAGAGAGAGAGAGAGTATTAAAGCATGCATGTGCTGCAGCATTGCCCTTCAGATAACAATGAACCTACATTTATCCCAAGGAGATAAGGTCTCCAGGCCCTCCCATAAGCAAAAGCTTCTGCAAATGGAATGAACCAAAGTACAGCAGGACCCCCTTGACGAGTCGTGACTGTGAATCATCGCGTGAAAATAAGGCCAGGTAGACCAGAAAATTGAAGTTCATGAGATATGGAAGCAAGAATATTCCTGCTATGCAAATTCTTAGATTTTTGATACTGTTCCAAAGCGGCAATATAATGCTAAGTACACATTGAGAAAGATTTCCAGGGTTTGAGACGTGAACATGAACCGAAAGAATCATGAAGCCTCTCACCTCTAAGGTCAGAATATATATATTCAGAGTATTGCAACATTCCAATTTCACCACCTTCGTATACATGCCTGTCAAAAATAATACCTTTTTTCCAAATCCAACAGCTTGGGTAGGATTAGGTCAATCCAGAATTCTTGACCATCGGCTGTCAAAGGAAAGAGGATCTCGTATAAAAAGCAACGCACAGCACTTTCAAGTCCACCCAAATTTGATGTGACCATGACAACGACTTGTTGGTAAATGAATAGGCCAGGGACTGCCTGAGCAAAAAATTGAATACATGGTTTTGGTTAGGCCTTGGATAATGCAATTGTGGAAAACAATCATTCTTAAAGCCCCGTGTCACTGTATGAGCCTTTTCTGAAGAAGCCTTCTTTATGCACGGTATAGCCAGT
Organism: Dillenia turbinata; assembly: GCA_037126225.1. Lineage (NCBI taxonomy): Eukaryota > Viridiplantae > Streptophyta > Magnoliopsida > Dilleniales > Dilleniaceae > Dillenia > Dillenia turbinata. The sequence continues at coordinate 15,490,764 of JBAMMX010000019.1, forward strand.
CCAGTTTAATTGTGATCCTTCTTGCTCTTTTTTAATAACATTGACACATGCTCGATGTACTCATGGCCCATATGATTTCCACCCATTAGCCATTGAAGCGCTTCAGCTGCAGCATCTTTCTCCGCACTCTTCTTGTTGTTGCAAGGTTGTCCCATTAACTGCATTCCATTGAACTCTACAATGCCCCGGAATTGATTGTTCTTCAATTGCTTCGTCTTATACGTCGGTGCAGCATATCCTGCCCTTGTTAACAATGTCTGAAGCTGACTTTTAGAGTTATCACCCCCAGGTCCACTTTCAGTCCTTGAAAATGAAGGTGGCGGTGCTGCCATGACAGAAGAAATCTTTGAGGGCTTAATTCCCTGCCGGCCAAATACAAATCTACCTTCACATTGGTCCTCAGAGACCAGCAAACGAACTGCCGATGTAAGCTCATGATAGGTGTGTATGTCCATCTTGGGATACGACAGCTGACAGAAAATAATAGGGCTCATTTACAAAAGTAAACTGATCAAATTCATAATATGCTGGAAATCAGACAGACAAGAAGAGAAAACTACAAAATCATGCAAAGCCAAAAAGGGTTCCTCAAAACAGCCAAGTGCAACCTTCAGAACCAGATCCAAAATGTAGTATAGTTCCAGCAGAAAAGTATTCCAGGGTTATACTTTACCTTGTTCTGAATGAATTCATCCAGCTCTTTCTTCAAGTTTAAAAACATATCTGCAGTAGCAGGCTTCATGAAAAATTCCAAGTAGCCCCCCAACATTTTCAGGTGTCCATCCTGTCAAAACAAGAAATTGTTCTTGCTGCAGTAAGGCACCAAGTATACTTGTGCGGAGCAAACATACATGGACAATGATTTGAGTGAGTAAGAAGACAATTAGGAAACCAACCGTATCTCCTCTTAATATACTTCCTCCAAACAGGAGGAGAACCGAGTCAGAAACAGCTGTAGAATCACGGAGAAAAACAGAGTTTACTTTTATCTTCTCGTTGAAAACCAACCATGGATATGGAATTCTGGAGTCCCGAGCATTAACCGAGTTCTAGGCAAGCAAAGTTCACGTCATCAGAAATTAGTCTTTTTTTTTTTTTGGGAGGGGGGGATTATGATGCATTAGCTCATGATTCATGAAGCCTTTCTCGATACACCACCAAGTGTGCATGAATACAGTCAAAAAACACCAGAGTGAAATAAATTGGTAACCAAATAACATTGAACAAAACATACCGAATAAAGGAGTACTTGACCATCCTCCATTGTCTTGAGTATGAATGACTTTTCATTATGCTGCAAACGGCTTCGGTTAGTTTCAAATAAATAACTCCAAGAGAAAACCTAAGTAGCTCAAAAATTAAAATATAGCCAAATAGTCATGAAACAGTTAAGAGAGACGCAGCGTCTTTAAGTAAAACACTTAGGCCATGCATATCTATCAACTATCTTATTCAGCTACATGCACCACGAAGAAAAGAAACATAATCTTATAAAACACCAAACATACCACCACAGAGCAAACTCCAGGATAGAGACCATAACAAATAATTGCTCGGAGTAGATGGTCATCATAACTCCATGCATTGAAAGTGCCCACATTGTCATCAACCAGACCAGTATCCTTGAGCAAAGAAAAGAACTCCCGTCGAAGGGCATCAATAGCTTTCATAGACTGTGCTGAAAGAAAGTTCTTCCAGCAGTATTCATATCCAACAAAATCTCTTTCAGCATCCCTCCATCCCTCATAGGCCCGAACCAGTGCAAGGTGATCACTATAATCACGAGAGAACTGAGCTTTCGCAGCCTCCGCTAGCTGAACAAGAGAACAAGATGGAAATCTACAATAAATGCCGTTCCCATCGAAGTACAAAAACTAACTAGACCATGTAACAGATGTAGTCAAAAATCTTCCTTTTGAACAAAATTGCCAGTCAGAGGGGCTAATCACAGCAAGATTATTTAAAGCATATAAAGTTGATGCACATAAGCAACCAAAGTATTGACATCAGGAAATGTCATCAGCCTTCACCATATCATTTGTGTCCAATACATAAGCCTGGAAATTTTGAACTGCACAAGTCAAAATATCAGCCAATACGGCCGCTGCTGGGTTGTAGCCATTACCCATTTTTTACTTTTCTTTCAATTGCCAAGAAAATGACATTATATCATCCTTACAAAAGATGACTTCATACTGGAGTCCCATCCCAAGCCAAGCCCCATGATGGTCTACAGAAGTTCCATGATGGTCTACAGAAGTTCAAAATTTTGTTCTTCCACCTTCCTCTATATGTGCATAGACTTAAAATAAAAAACCTATTCTTTATCTGTTTGGTGAAGCAAACTGGTAAAACCATTGAGATTTTGTATCATTTCTGCGGGAAATTATAGAGAATGAAGATGATTTATCCAACCAACAAAAAAAGCACTTACATCCTTCTTGTCTAGTGGTGTCAGGAAAGGGTCTCTAACACTAAGACCAGCAACAACAGTTAAAATAGGATCCAAGCAATTAAAGATAGCACCCAATATAAGCATCTTTCCAAGCTTCGGTTCCATAGGAAGCATCGTCAAATGGCGTCCTGTCAAATAAATTCAATGAAATCAAGCAAATAATACTCAATGTGGATCCTCATATTGTGAAAAGAAACCCTGAACAGACAGAAGAAAAGGAAATGTTTGCAAACCTAGAACAGTAAGATTCTCGTTCTCATCCAAAGCCCCAATAATTTTCAAATATTCAATAGCATTTTGAACCTACAACAATGAAACTTATTTTAAGTAATTTTATGAGGAAATGCAAAAGCACCACACGAATAATAGGAAATTCAAATAAATGCCTTAATTTCACAGCAAATATATAAAAAAAAGGGAAAAACGTCTGGTAAGTCACACAAAAAATTATTTTGGCAGGTAATCAGGTGGATCATTACCGCAAGCAACTCCGGTGATTGCAAAGCCCTTGATAAGAACTCTGAGATACTCCCAAGTTTTAAGCTCTTGATTTGTAGACAAAGGGATTGCAAAGGCGTTCTTAAAATTTCTGGCAACTGATAATCAGCAAAAGCATCATACACACATCTAGGATAAAAATGGTAACATTCACCAGGTTGAACACGACCAGCTCTTCCTCTTCTCTGCATTTCTCACAAGTGGCAAAAACAGAAAATTACTCCAGAGAAAATACATACATGGTACTATTTCCACACACCTGCAAGCATGCACATGCACAAGTAAATGATCTCAAAGATCAATGCACAAGTAATTTGCCAAGTCCAACCAATTGAGGCCAGTCAGTAGCTGAGATTGACATAGGAACATGGACAACAAATATATTTAACAATCCTCAATTGCAGGCTTTAGCCCCATAGGCCAAATTGCAAGAACATAGCAGCAGATGGTTGAATGCCTTTAAAAGAGGGGTAAAAAATCCTACAAACAGAACTAACATCACAACCCGGTGCCAAATCGTAGAACATGGCAGTAGATAGTTTAATGCATTTAAAAGAGAGGGGGGGAACACGCTACAAACAGAACTAAAATGACAATCCTCAAGCATATCAGAAAGTAAATCAAAATACATAAATGTTGTTCTATCCGCTGCACTGTCACATTAAATTATAAAGATCACAACAATGGAATGCAAAATTCTAAACACTTGGATGTTTAAGACCAAATTTTCTACAACTGAAGCAACGTCTTACTTGTTGTGCAGAGACTTTTGAAATCCAGGAAGGAAGTAAACATGGAGTATTATTTAATGCATCATATGATGACTCTTTGGCCTTCCCACAGTCAATAACAAAGACAACATCATTAATTGTAATACTTGTCTCAGCAATATTTGTTGCCAGCACGATTTTTCTCACTCCATCATCTGGCTCATTAAAAATTAACCTCTGCATGTAACCAAAAAGATTGATTTAGAGCATGCAACTTCAACTAAGCATGTAGTGGAAAGCAAATGCAACCAAAAGATTGTGTAGACACAAAATTTTAGCATGATTTACTCCTATAAACAAGGACATCAATTCTTATAGCATACGATACATTAAAATCAAAATTCAGTGCATCTGCCCAAATGTGAACCCCCTCACAGAACTAAGAAATCGTGATCACCACCACATCCATTTTACCCCCTTTTCTTTCCCCAGGAGTGCCACTATCATAACCTGTAAAACTTTACCTTATACCGCTGCTGCTGTTAAGTTCAAAAGATAGGAAGACACATGAGTCTTTCAAGTTTGTTTCACTGAGGCTGTTAACCCAAGACTTTCAAGGGACAAACTGACAAAAAATTATAAAACAGGCCATCCATTCTATGTTAAAGATGCTTCAGGCTGGTCTCTTAAAATATAGAAAATTAATAAAGGCTTCCAAGCAATGTATCAACACATTGAAAAGCACACAAATGATGCAGATCCAGCTGCAAATTAGGGAACCATATTACAGAAGACAATAGCAAAAGCAGTGGATAAATTGACTAGTACGCAGCACTGTTTAAATTGGCATATGTAGTTTGCCCTCATCTTGTGTAGATAAAGAGCTATGAAGCACTGTCACCAGATACACTGGAGTTATGAGTCCCAAGTATGAATACCTCTTAACACAAGCCATATCTGAATCCTTGTATACTGTATTACAGCACCGAGATACTTGTCAAAAGCATGTCAAATGCTCGACTTTCACATGCTCAGATACAAGATCTTTTCACCGAGTCATGAATGTCATAGATTTTAAATGCCCACTACAAGTTTTAGGCATTTGCTGAGGGGGAAAAAATCACTTTACAATTATGTCAAACAGCAAATGAGCAACTCCCCCTTCCCCTCTATATATATATATATAGAAGGTGTAAAGAAAAGCTTATGCACTGAATTTGAAACTTGAAAGCCAGATTGTTTACATACATACATATATATATTATATAGGAAAGAAGAAAAAATTCACACAAACTTAACATGGCAATAGAATGTAGAACATAACCATTCCATTAGGGTATCCATTTCTTTTTGAACCTTTTCACATTGCTAAGTCCACATATCATTAACAAGTCCCTGTGCTTCATGGATGGACAAAAGGCCAGAGAAAGAAGAAACGCGATTTGCCTAGCCAGGAGAAAAAAAAAAGGGAAGAAGGATGAGCAATTTATCAGTACACTACCTGATCTGCACTGGCCATAGCACCATGGCATGCGAGCAACAAAACCCGGTTGGAATCTCCCAAAATAGCATTAGTTAGGAGCTTATCCTTTAAAGAACTTATGTCATCCCAACCAGTCATAAACACCAAAACAGCACCAGGTTTTTCATTCTCACATATGTGGCAGAGCAAATATTCGATGAGGTTAAACCCCATACAATCAGGATTCCAGCAAGACAAAGATTCTCGAGTCTGTATGCTATAATCCTTTAGGTCTGCTGATCTGAGGGCATCCTAATAATTTTTCAAATGTTTACACATCACCAAAAAGGAAAACAAACAATATTAGAGAAGCAAAAATATACAAAGTAGAAAATTCCTAAATCGCATACCTCAACCAAGGAAGCAAGTTGACTCTTTCTCTTTCTTGGAGCTTGTTTATTCATTTTCCACATCTTTTCTTGACCATAATCATCAATTTGGTTGTAAGGGGTCAATCTGTATCCAGTCATTTCAAGAACATCCTCCAAGAAATGTGTTCGTACAGGATATGTGAAACCCTAAACTCGACAGAAAAGCAAGAGATGTGAGCCATATGGAATTATCAACCTGTTTAGATGCATCTCAACCAGAATATAACTGTAAAAACATATTTTCCTTCTAACTCGTGATCTTAATTTCTTTATTCTCACGACCCAGAAGTTCAATCTGAATCTCTTTATTCTCATAGCCCAGAAAGTTCAAAGTTCAAATGCATCTATTTCTCCCTCTTTTGTTCCAAATCTGCAGTATAGGTTCTCACAAACTGTATCTCACTTTCACTCCATTGACTAGTTCACATTGTCAAACAGTATAGTCACTAAAGACATAATTGTAAGTCTTTCAATAGCTATTTTTAAATTACACTCAACATTTATTACTCTTAAAGTACAATCTTTTATCACCTTCCTACAGTTCCAAGTTCCTTTATCAATCTTATCTTAAATTGATACCCTTTCCATATAAGCTCTCATAGGTTGTTTGGAGAATATTTTTATCACAGGGATATTCGTTGAAATATATTTTTGAAAAAGTTTATTTTTCAAGATTTTTAACTCATTGGGAAGGATCTAGAGTTATTGTCGAATAGGGACCTCCATTATTACCAAAATTGTAACTTCTCACTTATTTTTCACACTTGGAAAAAACATCCAAGATGAAAGTTATTGTCCTAGATTTGAGAAGACTTCCATGAACAAACAAAGGAAAATCTTTTCCTGGATTTCATTTTCTTTTGCAGAAATCTCCTCAAACAAGCACAAGGTTAACTTAAAAGGATTCTACTTTATAATATAACTTCAATCCCATCTCCTGATATTAAAATTTAGTTGTTCAGCTTTTGTTAGTCTTTTTTTTTTTTAATTTAAGAAATTGCCTTATAATCATCCAATCATCACTTGAAACAGAAGTGTGACATTCATAACACCAATAAGCCACCAGCTTATTAAAATTAACTTAAAATAATGAATGAAAAAGATGACAAAAGAAGAAAAAGATCAGCCATTAAACAGCCCATAATCTCATGAGGAGATATCGACACACAAGCATATTTAACTTACCGGAATGTGAACCAATGGAGCCCCACCAAAGTATGATGAGAAAAGGTCTGCATCTAAAGTAGCACTCATCAAAATCAGCCTCAACTCTGGCCGACGAGGAAGGAGATCTTTTAGGACTATAAGCAAGAAATCTGCACAACATGTTGACCATGGTAAGAGATAATAGTTCAAATTTAATGTCCTATGGACCTCAGTATATCACCGACCTTCATTCATTCCACGCTCATGGATCTCATCCACAATAACATGAGTTACACCTTTCAAGTTTCTATCAACCAGTAATCTTCTCAGCAAGATGCCAGTGGTGCAAAATAAAAGATGAGTATCTCTACCTTTCATACCCTCCAGCCGAACTTTATATCCAACCTTTAGACGTAAACAAGTCAAGAAAGACAAAAAACCACTTAATCTTCTTTACAAAGGTAATCAGCACAAGGCAGAAAAAGTCAAGTTCCATAAGAATTTTTTCAATGTAGCAAAAACTTACAGATTCACCCAATTTTTCCCCTCTCTCATAAGCAACTCTTTCAGAAACTGACATGGCAGATATCCTCCTAGGTTGAGTACAGATAATATTGCATACAGCTCCTTGTACAGACTCTATTTCAGATTCTAAAATAAACTGAGGAATTTGCGTGGTCTTCCCACAGCCAGTCTCACCAGAGATGATAACAACCTGCAAAATAATAACACATACTTACCACACAAGTTGTAATTAAGGGACTACAATTATTGCCATTGAAGGATTTAACTATAAACTTTTTCATTCTTTTATCTTTCTGCTGAATGAGACTTCATTATGAACTTGCTTCCCATGGAGCTCATCCAAAGTCTCTCAGTAGAAACCATTCCAACTTTAAGTGGAACTCCTATTCCCTCCCAAATCCAGTGACTTCCAAGAATCTGTCTTTCTTAACCATCCCTTCCTCTCTTGCTCTCTCTATCTAACTATCTTTCCAAATTTCTTATTGACTGTAATAACTATTTGCTAAATGCTACAATTGTTAGTATGAGATATTTTGATATCAATAAACAAATGGACACACATCACATGATCTCCAGGCTCTAGTTCTTCATAAAAGGAAGTTTTGATGCACATTTGGACTAACAGACAAGATCAGGCCTCCCACCCACTTCAACTCTTAGATACCTAGTAAAATCCTCCCTGCCATCCTAATAACATTCCATACACCTTCAACATACAGTTCACTCAGTTATTTAAAAATTCAAACAACAAAAGGAATCTCCAAAACCACTAAAATTTTTCAGTATAACAGGATTCTGAATGCCCCAAAAAGGATCACATTAATCATAGATTTATCAAGCTCACTAATGAGGACAGCACAAGCAGTGCTGCCAAAGGGCAGGGTCCAAAAACCAATTAATACTAAGAAAATGATGAACATGGCCAGTGATGGAAACCTGATTCTGTGAAATGGCTGCTAATAGATTATCCTTCTCTTTGTATGCTGGGAGACGCCGACGAAATTCCTGCAGCTTTCTACCTTCTGGAGATTCCTATAAAAAGAGGTACTGTTATAACATCCTTTTTGGTTGGGGGCATTTGACTCAAGAAATACATAGAAAGATTAGATGAAGTTGATCCAAGAAGAAATGAAGAATGTCACTTAATTTCAGTAGAAAATTTAGAAAAGAATAAATATTTACCATTTGAGAATGCATATTATAAGACGAAATCACATAATAAAATTTGTCAGAGGAGTTATCTTAAATAGTAGCATGCTAAAAGTGCCATGTTTAACAGAACCTGCCAAGCTTGCTGCTGATCGCGCATCTGCAAACTCCTCCTCCTAACAATCTTCTCCATAACAGCCTTGCTATGAGGAAGAGGCTCTGGTTGCTCAAAAAGCCCTTCGTCAGTACCAAAACTTCCAGTACTGCTTGTTCGTGAAAAGGCAAGGTCTCGAAAACTTCCCATACTCCTCGACCTGTGAGAAAGGTACTCCCCAATATATTCATCCACTCTTCTTTGTAAACCAGGAGATAACATCACCTGCCAATATTTGATACCAGTGGTGAAATGACAATGAAGCATGTTGATTAAAAGAAAAAAAAATAAAAAGAATGAATTTCACGTGAAAAAATATTTGTGACCAGGCAAATATGAATTAGTAATAGTCGCCCTTATTAAAATTGAAAAGTGAACTCCAATACAGAGTGAGAGCATGAGACAATCAAAGTAGGCAAAACTCAAGTTCAGAGTGTCAAGAAATACCTCCCTTTGCGGTCTCCTGTCATCCAGATCAAATCTGTAGTTTGGCAATGGGACCTTGCTGACAACAACTACTTTTACATACAGCTGACTGCAAAATTTAGTCTCAACTCAATACATGGTAGCCAAAAGGAAATTGTTATGAAAACTATTCATGTGAGGTTAAATATACCTGTATAAACCCATTCTAGTGGCCAGGGAAGCTATTTGTTCATAATCACGCCGATCCTTCTTCTCTCTTGACACCAACTCTTGCTTATCTTGATTGCAAATAAGCATGTTTAACTTATGGTTCCACTCATCAATGTTATCAGGTGTGGACGCATTCTGAGAATCATAAGAAAGAACTTCGGACTAAGTGCATACAATTAAGCCTTTAAAACTAATGATAAAATAAAGAAAATATGCCCACACTGCCCATTTTGATCTCCTAGATGTAATGAACAAGGTGGAATTGAACTATAGAAGATTAATTTGCCTGCTCCTCCTCTGCCTCTATAGAATAACCAAATTGTACACAAATGTGAACTTTCCAATAACATGATTGTACAACTATATACTAGATAACAATATGCAAACTATAGATGCAACTGCCATTAAGATATTTGCCATGAAGACAATTTCTTTGCTAATTTTTATGATTCACAGTTTCTCCTCTCTCTCTTAGTAAAAACTGGATGACATATCCCTACCAAATAGAACTACAAGTACTACCACTAACACTAAATAAGTCAATGACTAAAATGATAGAATCAAATGTAGTGTTGCTTGATTGGTGCAATAAAGCTAAACTAATCTCCAATCCAGTCAATGGCCAATTAAACCACAACATGTTTGATTTTCATCTAATTTTTCAGTCTCAATGGAACGCTTCCTAGAACTAACGCGAATGTCCCAAATCTAACCATTAAATATTAATGCCGCCATTTTCATATATAACTGAAGACAATTTCTTCGCTAATTTTTATGATTCACAGTTTCTCCTCTCTCAGTAAAAACTGGATGACATATCCCTACCAAATAGAACTACGAGTACTACCACTAACACTAAATAAGTCAATGACTAAAATGATAGAATCAAATATAGTGTTGCTTGATTGGTGCAATAAAGCGAAACTAATCTCCGATCCAGTCAATGGCCAATTAAACCACAACATGTTTGATTTTCATCTAATTTTTCAGTCTCAATGGAACACTTCCTAGAACTAACGCGAATGTCCCAAATCTAACCTTTAAATATTAATGCCGCCATTTTCATATATAACAATTGGGGTGAATTTCAGCCCCAGTAATCTTATTAGGACAAAAAATTTCAATACTTGATTGGCGAAATCTATCTGGGCATGGTTTCATTTGTATTTAAAAAGTACACGAGAGATTACCGCACTAATAAAATGAAAAACTTGACACAAGTTCTATTTCAACTCTGTCACTGACTTTAATCAATCTTAGTAGCATTATTATTCGCCTTAATTAAGCACTTATAAAACCCTAATTCTTGAACAGCAACAAAAGAACAAAATAAAATCATTTTTGAGCTATGACTAACCGGATTTGAAGAAGGCTCAAATTCCCCATCTTCAGAGTGATCATGGTAGACGTAACCGTACTGCAAATTCTTCTGCAACTGCTGCTGCTGCTGCTGTTGCAACAAATAAGGGAAAGACGAATTCGACCTAGGGTTCGGGTTCGGGTTAGGGTTAGGATTTACATAATCATATCGCGGAGGACTCTTGTGCTCTCTCTTCGTAATCGATTCAATTGCAGAATCTGACGAAGAGACAGTAGTAGTAGAAGAAGTCGAAGAAAAAGTATTTGAAGAAGGAACAGTTATAACCGAACGAAGACGCTGATGAGGTGGCACGTAGACGGAGCCATACGAGGAAGGCCTGTCCTTCATGTTTTGCAACGATTACGACGACGACGAAGACGAAGAAAAAGAAGAAGAAGAGAGTGAGGTTTTAAGGGTTTTGAAGAGAGAGAAATGGTGAGAAGAGAGAGAGATCATAAGACAACGACCCTCATCGATTTGAGATAAGATTTAGGGTTTCTTTCTATATGTGTATGCGAATTTGTATGCGTGTGCGACGGTGTATGTTAGTTCTGGAATTTCAGGCGTTTTTGCGAGGTTTCGGTTGCTGTGAAAATGGGAGAGGACTCGTAGAGAGAGAGAGAGAGAGATAGAGAGAGAGAATGAGTTGGATCGTGTGTGACGTTTGTTTCACTTGGTGCTCGTGAGGAGAATCGGTAAGCTGCGCGTGAGCGCAGCGGTTTTATTTGTGCACCGCCTTCCTTCCTTTTTTTTTTTTGAAGTTATTTTTTTTATTATATAAATTTTAAATTTCTTAAATAAAAAAAAAATTATATATTTAAAAACTTATGGGATGATCAAAGCAAATAGAAGTAGTCAAAAGGCTCCATGAAGTAGTTATTGACAGACGAAGTAGCAATCAATCTTGATATGTTTTTTCGCTTATGGAATACATCATCGTGATCGATTTGAATAGTACTCTTGTAATCGTAGTAAAAAGGTGTAGTATAGGTTTGAGTGATATATTATCAAGTAAACAATGTAAGCAAAGGAGTTCTAAAATGGCATCTGCCAGTGTAAAATATTGAAACTTTGTGTTGAATTATTTCTTGCTATGTCAAGAGATGAGGGAAGAACCCAAAATGAAGTAACATTGAGTGATGGAATGACAATCAGTGGGTCACTAGCCCAATTAGCATCCAAATAGCCTAATAAGTCAATGGTATAGGTGATGGAGAGTTGAAATCTGTGAAACGAAATACCTTTGAAAATAAACAATAATTCATGTAATTCATCTACTATTGCTTGCTGCTGAAGAGGATCGATACTAGTTTTGGGTAGGTGTAAGGTTCATGAAAATAGACAATAATTGAAAAACAATAGTGGTCTCGATATTTAGAAAGAGGTTTTTATAGATCTAGCCTATACTTGCCTTGGACAATGAGACACGATGACAAGAACTAAGGGATTTCGAGGCGGAACTCACCACAAATCGGGTTACAACCGAGATCAAAGAGAGATCGTGCTAAACAAGGTGAAGGGAGTCGGTCACCCACGGTGATGATGGTTATGGCACTATAGCTGCTAGTGGAGGAACTTGGAATTAGGATTAAGACAGAGAGAGTGAAAAAAAAAAAATTAAAAGAATAATCTAATGATCATAATTCCTTCTTCAATTTTATGATTTCAGTAGAGAGAGAGAAAGAGAGAGGGGAAAATAGAGAGGATGACAGCGTCAACAAGATTGAGGAAGAGAAACCAATAAAAGTCCCTTCTTTATTATTATTATTATTATTTAATAGAAGGCTTTAATGGGACCATTTCAATATACAACCACTAAACAACCCATGAAAGAAAGTACCGCGTGCACCCACTGCCCACCAAGTCATGCCTCAGGCCCCCTTCAGTCAATAATTTACCAATCTTTCTAAGAGGTTTAGGTTAACTCTTTCTTATTAAAATAAAATAGAAAAAACATTTTTATTAGCCATTTTAGTTGGCTTGGTAATGCTTTGATTCCAAGCAAATCTTCAATTGCAATATAGCACCAATTCGGCTGAGATTCAAAATATAAAATATTTGAAATAGATTCAAAGTGAACACAAGAAATTATAATTTTCTGCAGTCATGAAAATAAATCATAGCCTTATAATATCACAGTATCATTCCACATTGCAACTAGAGAGAGCAACCAATTTACACTCGCTATGGCATACCTGCTTGAAAGTCATTCTTTAATATGCGTCTGGATCGGTAGGTCATCACACCATGCGTTCCAGCCCCAACTCTGATAAGCTCGCATCCACTCCACTTTGCCAAACTGAAGTTACAAATCTTTGAACAAGTTCATTTTGCTAAACAATAATCACAAACCTAGCAGGTCAAGGAATGATCCGCACCATTATTTTTCCATTTTCTTCTCTCTCTCTCTCTCTCTCTCTCCACCCCCCTCCTTTTGGCATCACAAAAAGGAACAAGATTTGAACCTAAAACCTTTCCTAGACGTAACAGTCAATCAAGGAATCAGAGCAGCACCAAACCCCAGGCATGGTCATTCAACTAATTTCTTTGCAGGTTGTGGGGGCAGTCCGCTTTTTAAATGCTAAAGAGAATACCTTTAGCCAATGATCATGTACAAGGAGATGATGCTGCCATGCAACCTTTTACTTTAGATTTCCTCTTAATGCCTCTAGCCTCAGCCGAAATCATATCAAAAAAATGCTACAAGTTAATATTTGTCTCACTCAAATATAAACCGAGTTGCACTCCAATACTTAACAACTATGAATCGGGGTAGATACTTGGATCATTTAAAAATTGTCTAAGCAGCTGAAAATAGTAAGCATGTCTCATATCAAGGGCTCTAAATCCCAGAAAAAAAGGCCTAATCCAAAATTCAAAATTCAAAATTCAAATGAAACAAAGAAAAAGCATTTAACTCCCTAACAGGAATGCAATCAAATGGTGAAACTGACCAGCATGACAGGATTAAATAAGGAAACGTCAAAAGAGAAAACAGAAAGTTTTATGCGGTTGCAGATGCTTGAGCAGCAAGCCTTTTCCTGGCCTCTTCAATGATGGATAACTTGATACCCTTGCCCTTAGGAAGGGACACCCAAGGCTTGGAGCCTTTTCCGATGGTAAAGACATTGCCCATTCGAGTGGCAAACTCATGGCCAGTAGCATCCTGAATGTGGATGGTCTCAAAGCTTCCCTTATGCTTTTCCCTGTTCTTGATGATGCCAACACGTCCGGTATTCCTCCCCCCAGTCACCATGACAACATTCCCAACATCAAACTTGATGAAGTCAACAATCTTGTTGGTCTCTAGGTCAAGTTTGATAGTATCATTGGCCTTGATTAGAGGGTCTGGATAGCGGATGGTCCGTCCATCATAGGTGTTAAGGTAGGGAATTCCTTTCTGCCCAAACTGGACAGATCGAACTTTGCACAGCTTAAACTGCATAGGAGAATATCCAAATCTGTTAGACGACCAACACTAAACTTATTTGATATGTTTAAAATGCATTTAAAGAATGGCGGCAGATGTATAACCAGTAGAAACACAAAGAACATGAGCTTTGAAAGAACATTTAACTCAACATGAATTGTAGTGACAAACAAAAATTTCATTTGTCATACAACACAACTTAATTGGTTACCAGAGGTTTGAAACATTATTTAAAAGAAAAGCCATAATAGGCTAGTGAAGCAGCAATTCCAGTTACATTTGATATTATATAAAAAGGAATATCAGTGGTTGAAACAGATACGTAATAAGTTGAGAGTAAGTTCAATTATAGATAAAATACGAGAGTATTGACTGAGGTGATTTGTACATGTGCAACGAATACACAAAGATACATTAGTCAGGAGGATTAAGAGTTTAAATATAGGAGATTTAGTGAAATGTCGAAGTACATCGTTGAAATCCTAGATGCAATATATCCGTAAAGATATGATGGTTAAAGGATTAACTAAGCAGATGACTTTAGATAGAAATGAATGACATAAGAGAATTGGAACAAGTTATATCATCTTTTTATAATTGTAAATTTATATGGATAATTATTATTGTTTTTTTGGTTTTAGATTTTTAACTAACCTATATTTGTCTTTTAAATGGCTGACTCCAAAATTTAGGATTAAGGCACAAGTGGTTGTTGTTGTTGTCGTATCAGTGGTTGAAACAGAAAATAAGCCATTGTTGTTACACTATCTCTTTCTGTGTATTGTGCTCCCAAGAAATTAAAGTTCCTGAAGTTTGAAGCATTGGACACTTCAATACAAATATAAATAACAATTTATAGTAGGAAAAAGTTTTCAAACCTTTGCCTCCTCATCCCTGAGAGAGTGGAGTCTGAATCGTCCCTTTGTGTCATATAGGAGGCGGAAATTCTCATTGGTTTTGGGGATTGATACAACATCTGTCAACATCGAGAGCAATTCTTTTATGCATATAAAAGATAGCAAGGCAAATAAGAATTCTACACTGATAACTAACTCAATTTCTACGTCATTTGCTAAATAACTGTCAACATTCATTAAATTGTAAATGTGATAATAACCACAAAGGAAATACCACAATAAGAATGGTTAACAAAATGATCATCCATCATCAATAAAAATTTTTGATCAGAAAACTTGTCAAGAAGGCATGATAAAAGTGTGCATACCCATAAAACCAGCTGGATAGGTCTTGTCTGTCCTAACCTTCCCATCGACCAGAATATGGCGTTGCATCATAATGGCAATAACTTCCTGGTAAGTGAGAGCATACTTCAACTTGTTCCTCAGAATAAGGATCAGGGGAAGGCATTCCCTGGACTTATGGGGACCAGATGATGGCTTGGGTGCCTATGCATCCAACACAGAAAAAGAAAAAGTGGGAAAACCAATGTTATGCATGGAAATAGTTAGTCAAACAGCAACAAATAAACACTGTTCAAGAGAGCATCCTTACAAAAGCACCGCCAAGTTTGTCCAACATCCAATGCTTTGGGGCATTGAGCCTCTTCAAATGTTTCTTCAATCCTCGAGCCTGGTAAGCGCCAAGTAGTATTATTAAATCAACAATGAAACGGAACAAGAAAATAAGAGCGCAAAGAAGATCAAATAGTGCTCTACAGGTCCACTTCAATCACCAAAATCATAGTTTCCCATTTGGCATTGTACATTCTCTTCTGGCATTGTACATTCTCTTCTAAACCCATGTCAACATGACTGTGGAAAAGAACTACACATCTTGGTTTTGAACACTTGTCCCAAACACCAGAACCAAACAGCAAAACCTCACCATGACAATTTTTCATATAAAATTTCTACAAAAAATTTCTTGTCTAACTGGCCCTTCTAACCCAGTTCTAGCCCGATACAAATCAATATGTCAAGCATTAACGGGTGAATAGGACAGCTAAAATAGAGTGAATTTCCTCTTTTTAAATCTCAAATCTCATAGATAGGCAAAAGAATAATAATAATAAGTCAATCATAGGTTTAATAAAATGTTGGGACATGGAAAGAGAACCTAAATAATCGAGCAAAGCATGTCGACATACAAGTACCAAACAATATACAATGTGTTTGTATTAATCTGAGAAATATAATTTCCTATGAAAGAAATGAACAACGTTACTCAAGCGCAGATACCCCAGAACATAGATAAATGTTCACAGACTGAATCAAACATGAGAAGAATTGAGAAGGAGAAAGAGGGAGACTAACCATGTTGAGATGATTCGCTTGAAGTGAGAGATCGGGAGACGATCGATCCCTATCTCTGCCGCGGCTGCACCGATTCTCTTCTCGCGAGTGAAAGGCTCAGGAGGCAAAAACCCTACTGCACCTTTAAACCTATTTGTACGCCAAAGTGATCATGTGGGCCGGGTTTCATATATGGGTCAGGCTAAGTTTCTCATATTAGGCCCATTTTATGGGCTTGTCGGCAGATGAGTAGCCCACACTCGAAACCTAATGAATTGCACTGGACTCCAATTGTGTATTTTTTTGTTTTTTTTTTTTTGTACTTATTGATATTCGAATTTTATCCGAATAATTAGATTTGAGTACTGTAAAGTCTATTGAGAGATTAGGTCTATCAAATCTTTTTTCTCCATTTTTAAGACTCAAAATTAAGACTTTCTAATTAAGGAAGTAGAGTACTCAACCACTCAACCCAGAGAAGTGATAAGTGGACTCTAATCTTGAAATTTGTGCAATTTGATTGGAAACAACTCATAAGCTTGTGATTTTTTTTCTTCTCGTTATCTAAAATTATATTTTAATTAATCCGATTTAAATATAAAATCTTATTTAAGGGTGACTCCAGTGATATCATTTCCTGTAGTATTATTGTTCCTTGATTTGTAATGCAATATATCTTGTTCAAACTTTTTTATGGTTATAAAAATATGTGAGTTTTGGGATTTTTTTTTTA
This sequence comes from Dillenia turbinata, assembly GCA_037126225.1. NCBI lineage: Eukaryota > Viridiplantae > Streptophyta > Magnoliopsida > Dilleniales > Dilleniaceae > Dillenia > Dillenia turbinata. The sequence continues at coordinate 15,507,705 of JBAMMX010000019.1, forward strand.
ATAGAAAGGAGACTGAACAAATTTAAATTTATTTAGATGACTGTTTTTACGAAAATTTATTAATTAATACATGAGATCGTGAATAACATATCGCTCCTTAGGCATAGGGTTAGAACCTTTGAAACAAATTCCCAAATTGATAAAGAACCAAAATTTGAGACGGATAGAGCCAAGCTGATTAGGGTACGTAAATAGGTTTTAGAAAGAAAGAGGAAAATTAGACCTTCAACTAGTCAAACCTTTTAGAAATCTACCCTCGGAAGATTGTGCAATACATTCTCTTCCGATTGAAAAACTGCAAACCAGCCTCACCAGTCTGAACATTCACAACATACTTGAAATCACTTGTAAAAATTATATAGGTGACCAGTACACGGGCAGAATCATTTCTTCCGTTGCAGAATGAAGAAAAAGAAAGAAGGAAAACTAAAAAAAATAAAAATAAAAAAAATAAAAAAAAAAATCCTTTTTTGATAGGTAATTATTATTCAAACACTATGAATTCAAAGGGCTCATCTAACAGGTCTTATTAATAACTATAAAAATTGCATGGTTAAGTTACACATCTCGTAATGGTCGACAAGTATTCCTGATAATTCGGACTCAGTAGGTGTAGCCCTTGACAAACATTCCTTTCTTGGCTTCCTCAGTTTCACCCTCAGCACTGTATTTTCCAAGCTGGGCCAGGGAGTTTGCCTTTGCACGTACCAAGAGGGCCTTCTGTGCAGCCTCTACATTTTCGGGACGTCCTTGCCATGTCTTCAGCACAGTGTTCTGCAGAGCACGCGCATATGAGAAAGAAACGTGCCAAGGATTGGGGCTCTGGTTCATTGCATTGAGGTTCAACGTTGCTTCCACTTCAGATTGTCCTCCAGACAAGAACTGCAAAAGACAATTCACACATTAATCAGAAATATCTCACCAAATATGATTTTTATGTGATTGAGGCAGCACAGGAAAGTCTCAAGTAGAAAGGGAATGCAAATGCTACTCTCAAATAATCCTGGAGCTGTGTAGTAAATAACAACTCCTATTTAAGACTTTCTCAGTTACAAATATTGCTCCTGAAAACTGAAATTACCACATGGCCAGGAAACAACCCGACTAGGGCTATCTATGACTGAAACTGACAATGCCAATATGCACCACAAAATCAATTAAATGAGGGTACATGTTTAGGCTAAAGATGTGTGTGTGAGAGAGAGAGAGAGTAAAATGCAGAATATTGCTCCACAGAGAAGGTTAAGGAATGCACACCATGATTCCAGGAACAGCAGGAGGTACTCTCCTCTTGAGCATGGTGAGTGTATACTTGGCGATGGTCTCTGGAGAAGCCTTCTCCTTGTGTTCAGCACCCGGGGTCACCATGCTAGGCTTAAGTAGGATACCTTCAAAGAGAACATTGTTTTGGGCCAAGTAATAGAAAACTTCTGACCACACATGCTCAGCCACTTCAAGTGTTCTCTCAATTGGATGATCCCCATCTAGAAGAATTTCAGGCTCCACAATTGGCACAAGGCCATTATCCTACAAACAAAACCACAACAATGAAAAAGAAAAATTGATAATTGCTTTAACGATGAAAAGCACTGCTGCTTTAATGTGCAATTCGCTCTTCAAACGGCAAATGCATACCTGAGAAATGGCTGCATATCGAGCAAGTCCCCAAGCAGCTTCCTTAACAGCCAAAGCAGAAGGACCACAAGGAATGCTAACTACAGTCCTCCTGGAAGTATTAAACAATAACTGACATCAATTAAGTGGACAGAAAGTTACTGAGATAGACAACCACACAAACCATTTCAGCAAACAAAAACTACCATTTTGCAAATCGAGCACCCTGCTTGTAGTATTCGGCATATCTTGAAGCCAAGCCATCTAACCCTTGGCACCAAGACTCATTGTTTGATCCTGGCAGTGGAGACAAACCCTGCAAAACAGACGCTAGACATGGTCAGATGTTATCAAACAAATAACACAAGACAATCTCAACTCATACCTTGTCAACTTTGATGCCAGGCACAATGTTCTCAGCAAGCAAGCAATCTACAAACTTCTTGCCATCTGTTGTTGATTGGTAAAGAGTTTCCTCAAAAAGAATGGCACCAGAAATATATTCACCTAGGCCTGGAGTGGTCAATAAAAGCTGTCTATATGCTTGTCGATTGGTCTCCGTGTTGTCAAGGCCAATGGAAGACAACCTCTTTCCACAAGTCGCATTTGATTCATCAATTGCAAGAATACCGCGGCCAGGAGATGCAATTGTTTTCTAAATCATTAAGAGAAACCCAAAGCTTCAATCAGAAGAGTGGGTCATGAAACAAGCCAAGATGAATTTTATGGTAAGGACCCCAAAAATGATTTATTGCAAAATCATATAGATTTCATGATTTAAGAAAGCCAGTGACACTAAGCATTCATCGAAGATATACAGTAGAATTATACTTCTCATGTCTTCATAGGCTCAATCACATGGCAATACATCACACTCAAAGTAACAAATCACAAATGAACATATCAAAAAAGTATATGTTAGGCGTATAAGCATATATCAAATCCATACAACATACTTACACCAAAGAATGATTCATTGTAAAAATCAGATAGACTACATGAATTAAGAAAGTAAATAATGCAAAGCATGCATTGAATCTACACAATTGACTCATACTATTCATTTGTCTTCATATGCTTGATCACACAGCAAAACTTCACATATTACATTTATATTAAAAATAACAAATTGCAAATGAACATATCAAAAAGCACAAGTTGGGTGTATAAACTAAATGTAGAATGGATTCACACTCCTAACAAGTAAAAAATTCATTCAAACAGATTAGTTGGGGGGTAGAGATTAATGCATACATAGCATCTTTTGAAGGTAGGCTATACAAATAAACAGACCAATAAAAATTTTAGCTTTGTTTTAAGATAAAGATGCAAAATTAAGGAACACAATATACCCCCCAAAAAAAAATGCTTTGCTAATTACGATTACAGCAAAAGTAGCTTACTTAGCTGCAAATTTGCAAGCAAAAAAATATGATTGGGGAAAACAAAGTACATACATACATACAAACATATATATATATATATATATATATACATGCACGTGTATATGTATTTATACATCTGTATTGGGGATAAAGGGAGGGGGAAGGGGGAAGTGGGGCAAATGCCCCCGAAATCTTAAGGAAAAATGAATATTCATACATATGATATGATATGATATGATTGATATATATAACTCCAAAAATCATAACCCAGAACGCGTCACAATTTATAACGCAAAACACCTATTATCTTTCATACCTTCATGTAAATTTTATATATTTGAGGTTTTTTTTTTTTTTTTTTTTTTTTTTTTTTTTTTTTTTTTTAATACTGTGAAGAATTGTGGACAACATTGATCTCTATTTGAGAAAATAGAAGAAAATACTAATAAAATTAAAGGCAGATCTAGGGCAAAGAAAAAAGAAGAAACAACTAAAGGAACACGCGAACAAAGACAATATATGAAAAACCTAATCATAGATTTCTCCGAGCGGATCATTGGATTCCAATAGTCAACCGAGTGTTCAATCACCTCCAACTAGTAGATTCACAATGCAATTTTTCAATGACTGAAGAATCAAACGCACAGAACCGATCGGATTCAAAAAAAATAAATTAAATACATAAAAAACCCATCATCTATCTAACAAAATTCAGGATTCCACAGCACAATCAATCGGGGGGGGAGAGAGAGAGAACTAACGGCGGTTTGGAGGAGCTCGTCGGTGTAGGCGCCGGCTCTGATCGGGACGGCGACACGGCGGCCGGCAAAGCGAACGGAGGAGGAGGAGGATCCGCGAGGTGGATTGAAGGACTGTTGAGCGATCCAGGAGGAAGACGATGCGTTTAGGTTTACCAAGCTTGTAGACGCCATATCTGTAATATGCACAGAGACAGAGAGATAGAGCTTTTTCTTTGGATCTTTACACAGCTTCTAGTTATAGACGCCTTGCTTGTGCATATAATGAACGAGGAAGAGAAGGCGGCCAAAATATTATATATAGGCACGGCTGTCTTCACCTCCCCTCGGAGAGTCCGTAGTCCTTAATACCATGAAAGGGACACCTTTTACATCGACACTACCAAACAGTGTGCCAAATTCCATCTTTGTCCTGCCGTTGTTCCCGTGGATAATCCCGAGAAGTTTTTTGCTCAGGGAACTTTTTTACTCTGCAATCGTTTGTAGCGAATTTACCTGGGGGCATTATTTTTATTTGAGATTTTTGAGAGAGAGAATTTTCTATTATGATACTTTTTGTGAACCTGTCCAGGCATCATGGCTCATCAGTGTTAGCTAATCCTTTGGTTGAATAGTTTTCTATCATTTATTTCTTTGATACGATATCAGAATTATATTTTATTAAATTCAAATTTAAATATTTTTTATCATAATATCAGATTTATTAAATCTAAATATTCATCTTTATCCATCTTTTATAGATTTGGGGTTATCCATATGCGTGTAATACCACAATCAGTGCTAGAGTCCGAGTCACAACTAAACTCAAGAGGCATGACTAGAGCCAAGAGCCACAGAATCAACGCCAAAGCTAGAGAGCTGGGCTAGAGCCAAGAGCTACAAAGCCAACACCAAAGCTAGAGACAAAGTCAGAACCAAGATACTCTATCTAAGTTCTCATATCAAATTTGAAAGGATATTGAAAAATATTAAAAAATATATTATATATTAAAATTAAACCAATTATAGATTTGATTTTAAAAATATTTGACTTTACTTATTTCATATTTGAAATAATTATTTCTATATTTATAATTATGAGTTATTTTTTATAAATCCAATATATTATAATATTTCATCTGAAATAAAAGAGTATTAGACTTTCATATTTTCACTCTCCAATTTTAACATGGTATTAGAATTATATTTATTTTTTTTAATACCGTGTAAAATTGATATTCAAATATCTTTTATTATGGTACGAAAGTTCTTAAAGTTCTAGATATATCTATCTTTTGTATTCAAAATTTATTTTTAACTCAATTGAAAACAATCAAACCCTAGAGAGGCTCCCCAGATACACGTATCCTTAGCGAGGTGCAAGCCATGTGAGACTGCTTAAATTTCTGCAATTACGACAAAGAGCAAAGGATAAATTCTTTTGAAGGTGTTTAGCAGAATCTGGGCAAGACAATCCTAGTAAATTACCCCAAGACTCAACAGCATTCTTCAATAGTTGTATCAGTGTTTCCTTTGACTACACCATGAGAAGGAGACTTGCATTGCTAATGCCTCATGATTGCAAGGCTGTCACAGCACAGGGAGCCATAACATCAGCTTCCTGGTAGCGGCAAAGGGTAGCAAGGGGTGATATGGTTTATGGCTTTAGGTAATAAAGAATTAATTTGAAATGGTTTTTAATTCCTTCGTACCATAATACCCATGGCGGTTATGATTTTTTCTTCTTTCATTTCATGACCGAAACAAAACAAAAATATTCCACAATCATTGTTAATGAAAATTTTTCTTCTATTCCTTCGAGCCGCTTAGCTTTGTAAAACGAGTAAGCACACATGCCCCAAAAGAAATAATCTCCGCTACTCGATGGATAGTCTGTTTAGTAAAATAAGATATTAGATTTTTTAATCAAATTTTAGATTCGAAATTTGGGAATAGAAAATATTACGTTAAGAAAGTCATCTTTAAATAGGACTCTGTAAATATTTGAATCGGAATAATCGAAACATAATTTTAGATGTGAACGGTGAAAACCTACCCACCAAACAAGGCGCTTACATAAGACTAGAGCTCGAGGCTTTGACGGTAAGAGGAGCAATCCCAACTTCTAACCCACCAAAACATGAGCTCCAACAACAACAAAATGATCAACAAAAACAATGGGATGGGCCACAAAACCAACCACCCAAATAGGGGGCTATAAAGACAAAAGAGGAAACTAAATTAGGGAAACATTGAGACACACGGCCACCCTTCGCCAACAAACCTTGCAATTGGACTATGAATGAAACCCAACTTCTTCAATTTTATCGAGAGTCAAAATAACATTTTGCACCATCTAGAGTAGCAATAAGTCGAAAAACATTTTGCACTGACGGGGAGTGAGGACACATATTGACTGTGATGAAATCTTTTCTTATACGGTCATAGATTCATTTTCGCATGAATTGGGAACAACTCCAAAAGCACCACACAAGAGCCACCTTCTAGCTAAGAGAGCCAAACAATCCACCTACTTTTGACTCTCTGATCACCTTTGCCAATTGTCAATGGTCGTCAAACAACTGCCGAAATAACTAGCAATTGACAGCCATCATCACCCTCAAATCATCTTCATAGAATCCACCAACGCTGTAGCCAAAGAGGAAAAGAGGGATGGAGAGAGAAAGAGGGGCAACCAATCCCGTTGGAAACTATTTTTTCTCTCTTGGTCTAGGTTAGTAAAATATGCAACCAGAGCACATGGCGAATCCACAAACTGTACTCTTAATCAAACTCAACTTCAAAGAAACGAGAAATTAGGTTGCATTTGGACTGGTAATTGCGGATAATGTGAAATGAGTTTGAGAGGAGAAATTGCACTTTAGCATGTCTAATTGTCTTGAAATATGTGAATGCAAAAATAGAATTTGAGAGAGTCAATTTTTTAATATATTGGATTAGTTGAACAAAACCGAATGATAAATCATCCACTTACACCGAAAAAAAAAAATTGTCTTGAAACATCAAAGTGTATGTATTGGTTTGATTCAATTTTGCTCAAATTAGACCGGGAACTAATACCTGTTCATTTATCTTGATAACAATGTAACGACATAGAAATCTTCTATGAAGTAAAACTAACTTTATCTCACGTGAACAATGATATAATTTTAGAACAAGATTTATTACGGGGTAAGTGAAGGATAGATGTATATATATATGTAGTATTTCTTTTGCAATTTATAAAAAAATTATTTTTATATTTCGAATTTATGACCTTGAGGTTATAAAAAAAAAACAATTCCATTGCTACATTAAAATTCACACTCTTTCTTCTCATACCATCACTGCCAAACATTTTAACAACTTCTTTGAAAACTCACTAAAGCATAATTGACTCTAATGGTGTTCCAAAATCTGCAGCTTTGCCCAGACATGCCCTCTCATTGATAGAAAAGGTGCTCCACTGCACTTAACTAATGTCATATGTCTCTTTCTCATTTTCCATCTCTTAGCAGCAGCCGATCGAGAGAATGGAGGTGGTGTCGAGAAAATTGAGATAGTGTTTTATTAAAATTTTATTTGGCACATGTCTCTTTCTCATTTTCAATCTCTTACCTATTGATACAGCAAAACTTTTATTTGGTACGTGCCAATTTTTAGTTCTTGTTAGTAAAAAAAATTAAAAAATATTTTTAAAAATATATACTAACATTATATCAACTTTCTTTTATAGAAAAAATTCAAATACAACAAAGAAACAATAGTGATAATATTTCAATACATAGTTCAGTCTTTTGTTTTTTCCTTCTTTTGATTTTTCTTTTTATTTTTTGATTGCCATGGACTTCAATCTCCTTGGCATTCACCACTTCACTTGGACTTTGGGTTTCACGAAATCCATAAATAATTCCCATGTTCCGAAGCCCATTTGATATTTCCACACGTTTGGTGGAATAAAATACTGTTAGTATTATAATTCGGGGAAATTGATGAATTTCCCATAATGTATGTCGTTTAATATTTTTTGTTTAAATTAAAAGAAAGGGTTGGAGAAGGGCATAGTTGTCAGGTTGCAGATAGAAGGGCCAAGGTGGGTAGTTTTCTCGAGATGCGGTCCTTGACAAAGAAATGGGCATTAGTGTGTCTGGTGGGAGCCGTGAGGCAGTGAGTAGGTCACCGTCCATCTTCACCGAAACTCACGTTTTGGAGGCTTCCCCAACCAAATAACGATCGACATCCATGATTCAGTGCGCTCGCTCCAAGCGCGGGAAGTTTGTTAATAAAATAAAATAATTTTTACTTTTATTTACAGAATTTAGAGGTGACCACGGTTCGATTCAAATCGTGAACCGAATCAGAATCGGTGACTTAAAAATCGAATCGAAATCATTTTTTCGATTCCAGTTGAGAATCGGAGATATATAATTCGATTCTGCTTTCTAAATTTTAGGAATTAAAATCGGAATCGGACCCAAACTGAAACCGAAACCGAAATCAGAACCGGAATCGAAATCAAGTATTTTTTTATTGAAACCGGAATCAAATTTTTGAAAATGATTAGTTTTTACTTTTGAATAAATACTAAATCCATTCAAAATTTAAATTTTTATTATTGTGTCACAATTATATTAATAAATATGTACAAAAATTAAAATTATTTAAAATTCAAATTTTTTATCATTATATCATAACAATCAATATGCACAAAAATTAAAATCATTCAAAATTTAAAATTTTTATTATTGTGTCACAATCACAATAAAAAACATGCATAAAAATTAAAATTATTCAAAATATAAATTCATTTAAAATTCAAATCAAAATCATGCACAACAATTAACATGCACAATGATCAAAGTTATTCAAAATTCAAATTTTTCATTGATGTGCTATAGTCACAACAATGAATATGCACAAAAATCAAAGTCGTTTAAAATTTAAAATTTTCATTATTGTGTCACAACAATTAATATGTACAATGATCAAAATTATTTAAAATTCAAAATTTCCATTTTCATGTCACAATCAGAATAATAAATAGTACCGTTGTGTCATAAAATTCAAAATTCAAATTATTTATAATTATTTTTATACCCTTCAAAACTAGTTGTTATACAACTTTTAGAAAGATAATTTTAGTCCTAAAAAAAATATGAAATCTCTATAAATATCACTTCAACTTCATTTCCCTTTACAAATCAATTCTCAATTCTCAATTCTTACTTCTTATTATCGATATATTTTTACAATTTCACTCTCAATTTTTCAACTCTCAATTGATATTTACAATTTTTCAATTTCTCTCATATTCAATTGCTCATTTTTCTTTCAATTTCTAATTCTATTCGATTTCATTTATCAATTATGTCGAGTGATAGAGGCAAGAGTAAGGTTGGAGAATCTTCCCAAAATGAGCAATTTTATCTCGAGAATTTTCCGACACAAGAATCTCAACACGTCAACCTTGAAGTTGAAAATGATGATCAAGAAGAGATATGTGTAAAAAAAGAAAAAATGTTGAGATCCAATATTTTTAAGGTACATTTAAAAAAAAAAATTGTTTATCAAATTATTCAATACAAGTTATTTGCAATTACTGTGGGCAATAATTCAAATTCAAAAAAGGTGAAGGATATGAGACATTTAGAAAGTATTTGAATAATAATCATTTAACTAAAATTGGTATTGATAGAACACAAAGTCAAATATCTGGGTTTATATTTTCTAATCCTTCTTCTCTTTTTATTTATTCCGTTGAAAAAAATAGAGAAAAATTAGCTAAAATGATTGCTATTGAACATTTATTTTTTAGTTTTGATGAAAAAATAAGATTTATTAATTATTATCAAAATGTTTTAAATCCTTCTGCTAAACGTGTGCTTAGAACTATTACTACACGTACAACTCATAAACTTTATAAAAGGGAGAAAAATAATTTAAAATAGTTTTTCAAAAATTTTAATGGTCAAGTTTCTATATGTAGTGATATTTGGAATAATCATTAACAAAGACATTCATATATGTCTATTATTTGTTATTGAATTAATAATAATTGAAATATAAAAAAACGTATCATTACATTTAGAGTTTTTGATAAAAGACATACGGCTGAAAATATTTATAAAATTATTAGTTCAATTTTACAAGAATAATATTTAGTGAATAAAATTTTTTCTACTGGTTTTGATAATACTTATGCTAATACTACTTCTATTAGAGATTTAGAAAATATTTGTAAGCCTAGTTTTGGTGATAAATTTTTTCATATAAGATATTAATGTCATGTATTAAATTTATGTGTTCAAGATGGATTAAAATCTCTTAAAATTTATCTTACACCTATTAAAAAAGTAATTTTTATTTATGAAATCATCCACAAATAATGAAAGATTGGGTTAGATTTTGTAAAGAAAATGGGAAAAGACTTAAAAGATTTTCTAAAGATGTTTCAACACGTTGGAATACAACTTATGAATTATTAGATGAATCATTTTCTTATAGACAATTGTTATGTACTTTTTTCACAAATAATGTTAATTCTATTATTTTATATCCACAATAATGGACGATTTGTGAAAAAATTTTAAATTAATTAAAAGTGTTTAATGATACTACATATACATTGTCTGGTGTTTATTATCCTATATTTTTATTATTTTTACTAGACAGTATTAATATTGTAAATGTTATACAAAAGTATGAAAATGATGAAAATTTAAAAGATAAAATTTATCTAATGAAAATAAAATGGTGTAATTATTTTTGTGAAATTCCTGACATTTATCTTGTTGCTATTGTTTTTTATCCTAAATGTAAATTAGATGGTTTATTTGATTATTTAACTTTCTATATTGAAAATTTAAAAATAAATGATTATGATATTGCACAAAAAATAAATTACATTAGAAAATTAATTTTTGATATATATGTTGAATTTTGTGTGACATTTGATAATTCTACTCAACAATCTTTTCAATCTATAAATATTGGAAAATTTTCTAAAATGAGCAAATCAGAACAACTATTATTTCAAAAGCAAAAGAAACCAAGAGATTCAAATTCTGCATCTGAAATTGATTTATATCTAACAACTTCTTTTGAATTTAGTGTTTACCCATCTTTGAAGGATTTTCCAATTCTAGAATGGTGGAAAGAGCATACAAACAATTTTCCTATATTATCACAAATTGTTAAACAAATTTTAGCAACTTCTGTCTCAACTGTGGCGGTTGAACAAATATTTAGTGCAGGAGGAAACATTTTGGATGAGATAAGATCATGTATGACTCCAGAATCACTTGAGACAAATCTATTTGGATGATTGGTGTAAAGCAGATTTTAGGCAACAAGAGATAATGAAGAAAAATAATGAAAACTTATATGACATTACAATCGAAGGCACATCAACCGCTAACTCTGACAACATTTCAGATTAAATTTAGATAAAGAGGTCATATATTCAAATGGTAAGTGAACTACGAGAGATTTGATTCCTTTAGACACCAAAAAGATATGTAGACAGCTTAATTTATATAAATTAAGTTCAAGCCATTTTTTTTTAATTGTAAAATCAAAAAATTAAATATGTAACATATTGTAATTATAAAAATGATAATATATATATTCTTTCTTTTTGATTTATTGATGTGAATTTATTGATCAAATATATTTCGATGGAAATTTTTTTACAATAAATGTTTGATTTAAAGAGTTATATAAAATAAATAAATAGGCGTAAGTCAAATCCTCACATACAAAATTTGAATTTAAATATAATTTAAATACAAAACAATTTAAATTAAAATAAGTCGACCGAATTAATGAATTGAAAAACAATATAATTAAGTCACATATTTTTTATTAAAGAGATGAGATAATTAAAATTAAATAATTTAAATTTCGGTTCCAAACGGTTCGAATCGGAATCGAACCGTATAGAACCAAAATCGTCGGTAAGCGGTTCGATTTCGGTTCCGGTGGATGATGAATTTGAATCTCCGGTTCTGGAACTAGAATCAATTCATGAGGAACCGAAACCGAAACCATTGGTGGGCGGTTCGGTTCCGGTTCCATTGGATGATAAACTGAAAGCGACATTTCCAAAATCGTGATCATCCCTAACAGAACTTAATAACAATAATTAATTATTTATGCATTCACAACATTAACAACTAAAGTCCCATAGTTCTAATACCAAAATAATCAAATTTATGAATTCGATTTTTGAGAATGAAAAAACAAGTATCGAGAAAATCAACCACTAAATTGAGCTTTATAACCGCTCAAACCGAATTAATTGAATTTTTAAATACCGGAATCCAAATTAAAAAAAAAAAACATTAATAATAAACCCTTACACTTTTTGATTGCTTTTGCAAGAGATTGACAACAATTGAATCTTGGTGTGGAACTGTTTGGTTAGTATTTTAAAGCTAATGATCATGAACTAATGAAATTAGGCATTGATGATTTTGTGGATTTGTCCTACCGATATCCCCAAAGATGTATTTTGTGTTTATTTTGTTGTTTTTATGTTAGAATGTTCTTTTATATGTTCCAAAGATGATGGGGTTGAAAAGTTGAGAAACATTTTTGTTGGGCAGTTAATTATCCAAAACCATGACTTTGGGGTGTTTGAAATTGTCCATGCAACTTTATCGGATGTCCTCGAAGTGACTCTTGATTTAGAGAACTTGCTTGAGGGTAATGGAGAATGTAAAAGGATCCTCATGTTTATGAAATAAATATGTTTATGTCATATTTGAATCGAAAGCTACCAAAAGCTTGCCAAGTGCATAAGCGAGAGCTGCACTGGCAACACCAACCTTAGGAATGAGTATATCTGACTGCCGATGTTGTCTTCCTCGCATTCATTCTGTTAGATTTATTTGACACTCAAAACACAACAGAAGCATGGTTATAATTTCTGAAAAAATAAAGAGATAATATTTCAGGTGATACCTCGTTGTGTAAATCTCCAAAAAATCAACTGAATCGTGAAATCCTTTAATCGAATTGTTCAATTGGGATGGTGATCACGTGAGACAAACCACCACCACAAATCAATGACATCTCAACCCAAAGTTTAGTGAATCGAAATAACGGAAGAAATTTTGCTATTCAAAAATTTTTAATTCCCTCAATTATTTCGCACTCTCAATAATGTATATATTTTTACTTAATTTCTTCTGATCAATGATGTGCACAGAATTCAATCCCGTTCAAAATTCTAATTACAGTTGTTAATTCACGTAGAGAGAGAGATTCTCACATATTGGGAGTTGTGGGAAGTTAGTGGAGATAATGGATAACTTCCCACGTATCAAAATTTAGAACTTTTACTTTTTGTGCTAAAATATCCCTATATGGATATATTTACCAACATCTCCCACCTGTACAAGAGAATATTTTATATTTGTCACAAGATCACAACTCATACGATCTGCAACATCACTCTACTAGACTTTTGTACAGAATTGGATGTCATGCGACAGAGGAGTATACCTGCAAGTAAAGACTTTTCGATGTACCTGTTAGAATGATCAAGAAGCTACCGTTAGTATAAAAAAGAACTCGTTATACCCTAGACTTAACATAGTATATCTATCGAGCCACTTTCCTCATTGAAAGTGATTCCCAATCATTGCTCAACTGTGTATTCACTTTTATGTTTAAATCCTAACATGGATAAACAAAATAGGTCACCAGTGAATAGAATACAATGATGTAATGTCGATTGGTCTTCATTTTTCCAAACTCGAAACTATCAGTCTCAATTCAGCTACTTTTCTAGACCTACCCCTTAGACCTGAATTTATCTTTCGGGTCATAGATAAACAGACTAAAATAACAAATACTGAATTAAGACTTCTAGAATCAACAGAAAGTAATAAGGATATAAGAGATCCATCCAATGGATCTTAGGTCTCACATAGTGGGGTTCGGAGATAAAGATCAGATCATCGTCTCATGTAGTATAGCTCCCACTATCTCTAGTTGTCTTATCACACGTGGTATAAAACTCGTATCATAGTACTATTCCCCATCTCTCAAAAGGGTATATGTCAAATTTCTTTAACACCGTATAGGTATGAGATTTAATTTACATATAAAACTTTACCCAGAGATTTCAGAGAGAGTATCTCAGAAACAATATTATTAGCTGTAGGTGACATTTGAGCAGTGCTATCAGAATTGGACTGACCGGTCAGTTGGATTGGTTTAACCGATCATTTTGACATTTCACGGGTCAATCGGATTACAATACCATTTCTGTATCAACCCTTAAAAATTTGCGAGCCAATTGTAGGTGAACCATGACCCGTGTGATCCGCAATAAAAACAAAACACGTGGGTTTTGTTTTTGAGTATATATATATATGTGTGTGTATATATATATCATCGTCTTCCTTCCTACTTACCTAAACAAGCATCGTGATTCTGCAACTTGAAGCTTGACTATTCGTCCTCTTTCAAGTTAGTCTTGCTGGCCTAAGGGCCGGGAAGGAGATTTCAATCGAAGCCTGCTGTTGTTGGGATGTCGATGGTGACTTCCGACAGTGGTAAGTGTGATAGAGTGTAAGTCGCCTCCTGTTCGCCTATCTCTCTCTCTAAGGGTTATTTGGCGGAACTGATAATAAGATTTGCAAGTGGGTTGGACTTTGAGAGAGAGATAGAGGGGGACTCGAGTTCAAATAAAAAAAAAAGTGAAAAAGGGCAAGTGGGAGAGAGAAATTGGAAATATTATTTCGTCTAATCGCAGGTCCTATTATCTTACTTTGCATGAATTTGGCCACTGCAAAGTGGGTCCACTACCTGATTTTTCTTTGTTTGCCTTTTCTCTTTCTTTACTATTTTGACTAATTTCCTAAATCTTGGGAGGTTGATTCCTCTTCCCAATCTTCACTTACTAATCTAGCTCAACCTACTTTAGGTTTGTTTTTTCGGTTTTTTCAAAGTATAGTTTTTAAAATAAAATATAAAATTAATATATATTTATTTTAAAAATTAATTATATATATTTAATTATTATTAAAAAAATCAGCGGTTCGACCACATTGACTCACAGTTGAACCGGTTTGACCATAATTTACGGATTGATATACGGTACGATTTTGATAATACTGTATCTGAGATCTCAGACCTGATTACTTACAAGCAATATGGATGTGAGTATTTCCATATCGGTCATATCGTAGTAATCTCATCCTGAATATGTATCAGGGCGATTAATGTTTTAGTAGGGTCACTCTCAAAACTTCTTATAACTGGAAACCATCTCATCTCCGCTCACTCAGAGTTGGAGGTGGTCACTCGTGTGAGAGAGTTGACCATACCTGTCTGACATATTTTTTATCACAACAAATTACTGAATATATGACAATAAACAAGTGTTACAAATAAATGACTAAATAATGTACACATGTCATATATATATATTAAACAATAAGCATCATAATCAGTACATAGTGAGAAATGTAAAAATACATGTAAACTTAATGATTCCGTATGTCTTACAAAAAAATGTCTCATAATGGATTTGGGGAAGGGATCAGCCACCATACTGTGTGTAGAAGTATACTTAATGTCACTTCATACTTCTTGATAATGTCTCTCACAAAGTGATATCGAACATCAATGTGTTTTGTTTTACTGTGATACTTAGGTCTCAGGTATAGGTAATGTCGGTTTGATTATCACAATAAATTATTATTCGCCTCGCACTATCTGCCATAACCCCCTAAATCATCTGAAAATCTCCGAAATGAAACACTTTCCTGAATTGCTACTGAGCATACTACAAGCTCAGCCTCTATCATAGATAGAGATACACATGTTTGCTTATTACGGCTTCACAAGATAGTAAAAGCTTAATGTCGATTTGTGTCTATCCAGATCGAAACGCAAATCACCTTCTCCATAACATAAGAATAGGTCCGCGGTTCCCTTGAGATATCTCATAATCTTTTTCACTAATCTCCAGTGATCTCTTCCATGATTCAATTGATACCTACTTACCAAACTAACTACAAAACAAATGTTTGGTCATGTATGCAACATTGCATATATCAAACTACCCACAATACTGACATAAGGGATCTTATTTATCTCCCTTATTTCTTTTTCTAAGTTTTAGGACACAAGTCAAGACTCAGGCCTTCACCTTTAGTGATAAGTGTATCTATGAGGTTGCAATCGCTCATGCTGAAACGCTCGAGAAATTTCTTAATGTAGGACTCTTGTGAAGGAGCTAACACCCGTCTCAAGGGATCCCTTTGGATCTAAACTTCGAAAAAGAATTGAGTCTCACCTATATCCTTCATATCAAAACTCGATGATAACCACGTTTTAATGGTCATCAGATGCTCTTTGTTCTTCCAACCAACAGAATGTCATTCATATATAAGGATATGATCACAAAGGAGTCAGAAGAACGCGTAAGGTATACGCAATGATCCTCCTTGATCATCACAAAACCGTAAGATAGCACCTCCTCATGAAATCTCAGGTCCCATTGCTTGGATGGTTGCTTAAGGTCTTATATCAACTTCCGAAGTCGATAGACCTTATTCTCCTGACTTACAGGAACAAAGCTAGATGGTTATTTTATATAGATTTTCTCATCTAAACTTCCACTCATGAAACTCCATATCTATGTCTGCAACAATCGCTAAAAGTAAACGGATTGAAATAACCACGTTCTTAGTCTGATTGTAATCCTTGGCTACCAAACGGGTTTTATACATCTCCACAGATCTATTGGCCTTTCTTTGATCTTGAGAACTTATTTGTTTCCAATGACATTTCTACCCTCGGACAAATTAACTAGATTCCAAACTCCGTTGATTCTTATTGATTCCTTCTCTTCATCCATGGTATTCAACCAACGGTCTGTCGCAGAGCCCTTGTGAGCCTCCTTGACAATTTTAGATTTCTCATCATCCTCAGAAGTCGCAATGAGGGTCTCACCCTTAATTGAGAAACAACGTTTAGGTACGTGTTCTCGATCGCTCTTACGAGGAGGGGGAACCCCTTCACCTCTAGATGGATCGCTTCCACTAGGACCAAAATCGGTAACATTTTCTTGGGTCCCTCCGCTGAGCTGAGCTGAGCCACTAGACTCATCCATCTCATAGAAGGAAAAGTCTTAATCTATTTCACATCTCTTAGGAAAATCATTTTCAAGGAACATGACATCACAAGATTCAATTTTAGTGACAATGTCATCCGTATATTCATCAAAGAACACATTTGCCTTGGTGTGTTATGAGTATCTTATAAAGATACATTTCTTTCTCGCAGGCCTAACTTGCCGTGTGGGTGCGTGGAATCGTGAACATACATAATACAACCTCATGGCCTCAAGTAGCTAATTTCAGACTACCTCCCTAACCAAAACTCATATGAGGTGCTAATTACGGACTTTGATAAAACACGATTAAGGATGTAGGTTGCAACCAATAATGCAACTTCCTAATGGGGGATGGACAAATTGGCTTGTGCCATTATAAACCTCACCATATCTAACAAAGTCTTATGCTTTCTCTCTACTACTCCATTCTACTGAGAAGTAGCAAGAATAGTCAGTTATCTCGTAATAACCTTCTCGAAATAGAGCTCTCTGAATTGTTCAGACAAATACTCGCGCCCTTGATTGATTTTGAGAATCTTCATTCTCATGTCTAATTGATTCTCAATCTTGCCAATAAACTACCAGAGCATTCCAATACTTTAGACTTGTGCGAGATCAGATATACTCAACCAAAATGTGTGTAATCATCTATAAATATAAGATATACACAGCTCCATTTCAGATTCTCATGTATATAGGGCCACAGATATCAAAGTGAACCACTTGCAATAGAGTCCTAGCTCTCATTGCCTTGCAAAATGGTTTTCATATAGTTTCTCTAACTAGGCAAAACTCACATACGGACAACTCGATCTTCGTTAGTAGGCCCAACAAACCACTTGCTACTAATCGGTTCATTCTCTTTTGCCCTATGTGTCCATGTCTACTATGCCATACATTCACATTGTCCTCTACGCAATCAGATGTAAAAGTAATAAAATGATAACAAGAAATACCATCAAAGGTAATTACATCCAGTGCATATAGTCTATCATGGAAAAAATCAGAACAAATGAAAGAACTATCATAGTAAATGGAAACTGAAGAGTTTCCAAAACATATAGCATATCCTAAGCGGTTTAAACAAAGTATCAAAATGAGATTCCGTTGAATATCCATAGTATATAGAATGTCATGTAAATATAGAGTTTAGCCACTTCGCAACTCCAATTTGCAAGTGCCAATATCTCTGACGATGACAAATGCTCCATTCACCATGTAAATCCTCCTAGCCTGAGGACTCACACGACAGAACTCTATGTATGCACTCTTGTCTCAAGTTACGTGATCGGTGACTTCGGAGTCTATAATGCACAAAGAAGAGAACTCAATGAGTATTACAGTAGATGAGACAAAAATCAAACCACGTAAAGAAGAAGGACATATATTCTGCTTGTCACGCTCACTAGCGAAATGACTAGGTCTACTACAGATGTAGTACTTCACCTTGGCCTTATCCAACTCCTTCTTCCTGCACTTTAGTACTCTATTGCTGGATTTCTCGGATGACTTCTTCTTGTCTAGATCTTAGGGCTTCTTCTTATGCTTTTTCTATTTGCGTTTGGTGCCTCGGGAGTCCTTGCTCAACTTCACTGCATAAGCATGATCCAAATATGGCCTATTAGCCTCTAGACACTCTTCCTTGAGTTTACGGTGCCTACTAACATCAATAAAAATATGAATACTCTCATCGTGTGTGGGATAGGATTTCACGATCTCCTATAAATCAGGTAAAAACTAGATCACATTCAGTATTTGAAGTTCATCCGATAATGGCTCTATATATTTTTCAAAGAAGCGATCATACTTGACATTTACATCAAATGTCGCTTCATCGTATGATAAGCCTTATCTTATAAGTAATAAATTTATAAGTCAGCATTCTCATCTTATGAGTTGAAAGAGCACCATAATGCTCTTTTAGGATGAGCCAAATCGACATAGCCGTATGATACAGCTTATAGACCGAGATCATATCGTTATGCATGCTGCTCAGAAAGATTGCCCTAGCCTGACGATCCTACCTCTTTAATGCACAAAATGTCTTTTGATCCCGCCTCGGCTGAGATGTGGTATCTTTCTCGGAGTCCACCATTTCGTGCTTCAATATCTCAATAAGATCCTGCTCCTTAAGAACAAATTGAATCTCTTAATACCAAATATCATAATCGTCACCATTCAATTTATCTTCCTTATAAAGGTCCAATATGATAGTTTTTAAAACAGTTATAGAGACATTAGTAACTCATTGAAGCTTGTTCTCATATTTTGTGCTCCCTATGAATCAATAAATTCTAAATGATTCAAGTATAGACTTCAAAGCAAGCGTATGAGTCAACGGACACCATACACGACAATTCAGAATCGCATGTTACCATTTGGATTTAGATTCAGCACACAAAAACCCACTAAAAGTCACATTTTATGATGTGAGACCCTTATAAAATTGGAAAAATCCAATCCAGGATAGCCTGCCATGCCGCACGGAGCCCCACGTGCTGGTGGCGGTGGCCTAAGCGTCTGTACATGCCGCCTGCGTGCTGGCACACGCGCCAGACATGGATCGCGAAAGGGAGAGAGTGAGACAGCGAGTGAGGTAGAGAGAAAGAGTGTCGGTGGCTGTGGGTGGTGGCGAAAAGGGGCGGCGACGGATGTTGACACGGCGAAGGGAGGTGGCGGAGAGGGAGAGATGGGTCAGGGAAGGCGGCGGCGAGGGAGACGAAGAGTCGAATGAGGGAGAGAGGAGAGTTAGGGTTTTCTAATCCCTTATTATTATTATTATTATTATTATTATTATTATTATTATTATTACTATTATAAAATAAATTTATAAATAAATAAATGAGTAAATAAATAAATTAATAAATATATAATATTTATATATATTTTTTTATACTCACTTTATTTTTCAAGGTTTCAAATTTTTAACAAAATAAGATAAACTGCAAATCGAAAATACGGATACTTTAAATATGCTAAAAATTTTACTTTAAAAACCCAAAAAATCGAAAATCAATACAATTTAAAATTTTTTTTATATATATAAACGGAGGAATATTTTATATATATTCCATGAACAGTATACTTGTACCAACACCACGGTGTCAACCTCCGTCGCCGCCCCTTTTCGCCACCACCCACAGCCACCAACACTCTTTCTCTCTACCTCACTCGCTGTCTCACTCTCTCCCTTTCGCGATCTCTCTCACCCTCACCCGCATCTTCTCCACCGCACCGCCACCGTGAGCCACCCTCCTCTGCCTTCTACCACCAACCGACACCCCCTCTCTCACTCTCTAGCTCCCTCTGTTTCCTCGCTCTACACTGTTTCTCTCTACCCCTCTCACTATCGCTCTCTTTCTTTCTCTCTCTGCCTCTCGCTAGTTCTCTCCCTATCTATCTTTCCCTCTCTATTTCCCCTTTCTCTGTTTCCCTCTCTTCTCGCGATCCTCTGTCTCCCTCTGTCTTGCTCTCTCACCATCTCACAGTCCCACTGGCCCTCTCTTCCTCGTTCGCGCACGGCGCTGCTCCCTTACCCGTTCGCGCACGATGCTCATTGCCACTACAACACTCTTCTGCAACCCTCATCGGGGGAGGATGTGTGTGACGCCACCGTCTAGCACCGGGCAGGGACCTATTGACGAGTCTGGGTAAGCAAGGGCTAATCCCACGGCCAACGTCGGGGTAAAGAGCTACTTTTGAAACACTTTGCATAATAAAACCCCCGATGCGCCTGTCCTTGATCAAGATTGACCTCTGCCAAGATTCTTTCGGCTTGCTCTATGATTTATTTGATTTTAAATGGATGCATATATGTATGATATCGTGTGAATGATTAAATGAGTTTATTTTAGCGAACATATCATGATTTACTGCAAAAATTTGAATTAATGGTTATGAATGATATTATTTGACACTCCAATATTCACCTACACTATTAGTACTTGAGATTAATCCACTCACTCACTGAGTATCCTCCCATAGATATGCACCCCTCTCCTTTCCTCCCTCAGACAAGATTGTTGTACTGAAGCGATATTTCAGAGTTTAGAGATTTTGACGGATCTGGTTATTCTAGACGGTGGGGTTTTAAGTTTAAGCTGAAACTTGAATTACGTATTATATTTTCGACCCTGCAAGGTCTTGTTGAGATCCGTAGTTGGCCGTGTACTTATTTTGGGATGACTGTATAATTTATGTATATTTATTTGCAAAACTCTCATATTTCATTTGCATCGAGACGATTGTACGTATTTGAATGTTACTTGGAAAAAAGTATTGTATATTATATAAAATTTTAGATTCACTCGGTGTGGCGGCTGCTCATACTCTAGTTGGGCATGACAGTAGAGTTCTGTGGTTATGATTGTTGATAGTTTATTTAGCCTGACGTTGTTCTGGATGTCTGCTGTGGTTGGTGGGTTGTTGTGAGGCCGGGATGACCCCTTTTATTTTAATTACAGGATTAAACAGGTTTATTTGTACATGAAAAATCTTTGATTTATGGGAAGGTTCTGTCCGATTTTCTGTAAAAATACAGCCGGTATCCAGGGCAACGGGTGGCTGTTCATGATCCTGGTTCGGGGCGTGACACATGCAACGCATAGGTCACATGCTTGTACTCATGTGACCCACTTCTCGGGTCGGGATATGGGTCAGGACGCTGATTCGAGTCAAGACAGACCCTAACCGTTGACCCATTTCTGCGCTCACCCATGTGTGAATCTCATGCGCCCTTAGCCTTCTTTGTGACGTGCTTTCCACACGCGCGAAGCACACACGCTGCGGACCCAAGTTGGGTCTTCTTCGCCCAACGGGTCTGCAATCGAATCTTTTTGACTCGACTGCTGGAAAACACTTTTTCGGCCGGTTTTGAATGCTTATTTTGACTGCAATTTGAATTATAACTTCCATTATCATCCTAAACACAATTGGTTGGAAGTTTTAGGCCTAATCTCGACCATTTAAAATTCCAAAGTTTTGGCCCTTCATGGACATTTTTGAAACTCGATTTCCGGTAACCAAAATTCACAATTAATACAAGCAAATTATAGATCTGAACATAAGAAACACTTCTAGACCATTTTCTTAGATTAAATCATCCTATATCTTGACAGATCTAAGGTAGGTTTTGGGTACAATTAATGGCCAAAAACTTCGACCTTGGTTTTAACGATCCTAACATGCTCAAAAAATTATATTCATGATCTACGGTTCATTGTAATCTTATGGTATAATCGGACTCACGAAACTCATCTATGATCCGAACTCTAAATTTTATACCCTACACATTTGACACAAAAAAAATTTGAATTTTTTTTAATAAATCTAATCTTACTCTAATACCATTGTTAGATTTATTTGACACTCAAAACACAACAAAAACATGGTTATAATTTTCAGAAAAATAAAGAAATAATATTTCGAGTGGTACCTTGTTGTGTAGGTCTCCAAAAAGTCAACCGAACCGTGAAGTCCCTCGATCGAATTGCTCAGCCGGAATGGTGATCACGTGAGACGAACCACCACCATAAATTCATGACGCTTTAACCCAAAGTCTTGTGAATCGAAGTGAGGGGAAAAATTTTCAAATTTCTCATTCTCTCGATTATTTCTCACTCTCAAGAACATATATATTTTTACTCAATTTCTCTCTATCAATGTGATGGAAGTAAGTTATGCCTCCACAGATACCGGCTCCTTATTAACTCGAATAGTAGCCATCGATGGTGGATACACCTGCAAAAACCGTTGGAGGGTGTTCCGGCGGGGAGACTCCGACGCTCAAGTCAGTAAAGTGCGGTTTTCATTTGAAAGAATCAGACTGAGAGTTGAGGAAAAGTAGTTCCCTGTGTTCTGTGTGCCCCCTGTGTTAGGCCTAGAGAGCGTACCTGATGTCGAGAGTTTTGAGATCTCTTATACCTATGAGAGTCAATATTACGAATTGATCACGATTTTCATATATTGGGAAACCTTTTTTTTCGGGAGGGATGCTTTCCTTATCTGAAATATCTTGGAATTGCTGTTACGAAATAAGAAGCTGAAATCAAGGAAGTTATAATTTTCCTTTATTAATTGATAGGGGTGTTACCCCTTGTTCGGTTGCTTGACCAATAAAGAATCTTTCGAGACTCGTCCGGTTAGAGGATTAACATTTGCTTATTTGGAAGATGAAGATTGTCTCTGATCGGTTAATGAGGTAATTGAGGCCCTATCGTTTGGTAGACTCAAGCAACTAAGGCCCTTCGGTAGATCGATCGGGGCGGCTATGGTCCTTGGTAGATTGTTGTTGTAGACGTTAGATACTGTTCGGTAGGTCCTTTTCGTGAGTCTTTAGAGAATTGACTCTTTTGGTCTGGGTCTTGGATTACGTCCCATCACAATGATATGCAGAGAGTTCAATCCCATTCAAAACTCTAATTGCAGTTGTTAATTCACGTAAAGAGAGAGATTCTCACATATTGGGAGTTGTGGGAAGTTAGAACTTTACGCTTAAATGGTAAAATACCCTTAAGTGGGCATATTTACAAACACATTCTTTTTCTACAAGCCATCCCACAAGAAAAGCAAATGCTCCTCCTTTCAAAATAAAAACTGCAGCCAACTTACATCTCTCTCCCCTTCAGGCTCGTTAGTTTAGTGCTTCACGCTTGCATAGTATGCAGCCCTCTCAGGTCATACTAAGGTTTATTTGAAAATTTTGTTTGTTATTTCCTCCTACGCTTTTTTAACTTAGTTTGTAATTTTTTTTTTGTTACTTGAATCTTAAAAAACAAAATTAAAAAAAGGATATCTGCGGAGAATTGTTGTGAAATGTCCTATATTTTTCTTCGATGAGTTTACCATCATCAGTTTTTCAATTGATTACCAATATAATTAATAGATAATTTTTTTTCCCATTGATTTCGTAAAAAAAAAAAAAAAACAATTTACAAAAGGGTTATAACCAAATGTGAGAATTAAGCATCTCTCTGTGGTCAATACTTGAAATTTGTGCAAGGCTAACCACATTGGGCTTTAGAATTATTCCATATATAGCAAAGCTTGGTTTGTATAAAATTTTATATAATATGCATGCTCCATGATTTTGAGTATAGATGATCTCCAAAAGTAATATATATATAAATATATATATCTATTGATGTAACAGAATAAAACTACTATATTATTCTTTATATTTGAAAATGCTGTAAAATTATTAAATTTCTACATGCAGCATGGTGGGCAAATACCCTTGTTTATTTTGAAACCACTACAAAATAAGAGCAATATGCTGATGGTAAAAAATCGTCAGTAAAAGATCAAAAAAGTGTCGGTAACACTTTCTCCAACGGATGAAATATCAGTAGAGTATACACCAGTCGGGATAGGGGTATTCTGATAGTTTGTACAACCGTTGTAGCATGCATGGATGTATTGTGACATTTTAAAAAGTGTCGGTAAAACTCGTGATATATCGTCACTTACTATGTGTTATCAGATGGTACAAAATATTGACGGTATAAAAGTATTAATAAAATTTGTGGTTTTATAATCGGTTACCATGTGTTACTATATGTTACTATTTTTATCATCGATTACGAGTAACAATGCTGACGGTATAAAATGTTAATAAAATTAGTGGTTTTATCATCAATTATCATGTGTTACGAGATGTTACTATTTATATCGTCGGTTAGCATTTGATTAGAAGAAGTTACTAATTTTATCATCGTTTTTCATGTGTTACTAGATGTTACTACTTTCATTGTCGGTTACAATTGAGTTAGGAAATGTTAGTGATTTATCATCGGTTATATAAGATGTTACTACTTTCATTGTTGGTTACTTTCACTGTTGATTACCATTGAATTAGAAAATATTACTGATTTTATCATCGGTTACTATATATTACCAGATATTATTACTTTCATCATCGGTTAATATCGAATACCATAATGTTCGCAAGTAAATTACTGTATTTTATCTATAAAAATTGTAAAAATAATATAAACGTAATAATAATGATTGTATTAATATCCAAAAATTATTGATACATTTATTCATAATACAATGATGGATACATATAAGACAAAAAAAAAAATTACATATCCTACAACTGCAAACATGTCACCATCTCAAACAAAAAATGTTAACTTTGATCAAAATGCTACCATCACTTGAAGGCACAATCCAGCATCAAAATGCTACCAACTTTGTGATCAACTTTATGCACAATTCTCCGTCCATCTATTCACAGAAACCAAAATGAATATAATTACATAGTTGTGAAATGAATATAATTACATGACAATATAAAAAAAATAGTTGTAAATGAAAATATTACCTCTGGGATGGAGTGGATGATGATGATGATGATGATTGACTTCTTTGTATACTTCCACCATCTGGTATTTGAGAAATCTAACAATACAACCAATAGAATCCAACTGAGTAACTTTTTTATATAAAAAAAATATATACAATTACCTTTTGATGAAATTTGCAAAGTCATTGTTCGTTTGTGTCTAAATATTTGCTTTCAGTGAAAGCTTGAGTGAGAGTTTTGGCTAGGTCTGGAGGCTAAAAATATACTTGGCTTCAGGGAAGAAAAATTTTGGAGAGTTTTTGTTAAAAATATGTTTCGATGGAAATAAGACTAAAAATATGTTTTGTTGATTTATAAAGAACTTTGAGAGCTTTGAGAGAGGAGAGCTTTCGAGAAAATGAGGGAAGGAGGAGGATGATTTATAATAAATTTAGTTCAACCATTTGACCGCCATTTTTACAAACAAAATTTCAAAATCCGTCATATTTTCTCCGCGTATTTTTCACTTTTTTTCAATTTTTTCACACTTTTACTCTTTACCTGCCTTTTTTTTTTAGTCATTAGCTGGATTGGCCTTAATTCCTCATATTTGTTCATACTTTTAATCAATACTATCACTTGTTTTTTATACACGTTATTCAGATTGTTCAAAAAATCACTTATTACATTTCATGCTATTTTTACCACTTTTACCGTTTGTTTCTATACTATTACTGTATTTCATACAATTTTTATGATGCCGATTTAAAAAATATATATATCAATACATACCTATATTTTAATATCCAGTCCTTTGCAAAAATGTAATATCCAATTTCGGTGTTAGAAATATTCTGTAAAGAAAAATTTTAAATTTTATTGATTTTTGATTTTGGGGTATTTAATTGGGAATGTTTCTACCGCGATAGAAGGATTGTCCAACTCTTGAAAATGTGCAATTGTGAGTTAGTGTGTGTGTTAAGCGGATTGGAGTGACAGAGAGACAAATTGGTTTAAAAAAAAATTTGTATGTGTGTGGGCGGGCGCCCGGGTAAAGAGGCGGGCGCCAGGACTCCCACTAGGCGGGCGCCCGCGTAAAGAGGCGGGCGCCAGGACCCCCCTATGGCGGGCGCCCGCTTATGGGGGGCGGGCGCCAGGCCCTTCATTGGGCTGGTGTTCACGTATTCTGCATTACATATTATATATCACTACTTACTACATGTTACCATATATTACTACATATCATCACTTTGTTTTTTTTTTTAAAATAAAAATAAAATTATTTAATTTAATATTATAAATAAAATTATTATTTCCTAAAAAATTAATAGCATATAAATAAAAATTAAAAAAGTAAAATATATTTTTGTGCGAAAAAATTATTAATTAAAATTATTATTGTTAGTTATTTTTTAGAATTTATACAAAATAAAATAATAATGATAATTAATTTTAGAATTAGATTTTTTTTCATATAAACTACATAATATTCATAATCTTGCCTATTTTAAATATTATACTAATATATAATACAACAATATATAATATAATAATATATATATTTTAGAATTATATATTAATTATACAAATATATATAGTATAATAATATATATAATAAAAAATATATATAGTAAAGGGCCTTAATCCCAGTAGCGCCCGTCCTCTTTTTTTTACTTTTATTATTTCCTGTTTTTAATTTTAAACTTTACATAACAGATTCAAAATAATATATAATTAAAGGTAAATAATTATTAGTTAATTATGTAATAATATGTTATGTTGCATAATAATTGTTTAAATAATATAATAATTATTTAAATATAATAATTATTAACAAATGATTTAAAACTAAAACAATTAAAAATAATTAATTTCTGTAATTAAATATAATTATCTTTTAGATTAGATTAAAAAAAAAAATACAAACATTGGTTGGTGCTTGGTGGGTGCTAGGCAGGGGCTGCCTGGCGCCTGCCCTTTTGCAAAATACATAGGGCGGGCGCCCGCCCATTTAGTTTTTTTTTTTATTTTTATTTCATTTTTTTAATTGTTTTGGATTCAGAAAAAATAAAATATTAAATTAGAACATATAATATAATTAAAACTATATTATAATTTAATAAGTAATTTATAAAATATATTACAATTTGTCATAATATAATACTAATGCAACATATATACTAATATAATATATACTAATAATATATAGTATGTAATATTAATACATAATCTAATACTAATTGTGGGTTTTACAATAATTATAGCAATGAGAGAGTTTTGAAAATTTTAAAGGATATTGACCGTCAAATTTTCACAACTAGTTTCAAAACCCGCCGCTTTTTAAAATTTTGTCTCCCGCTCTACACACACTTTCACTTTTAAATGTTCCCGCCTATATTTTTAGTTTTAAATTGTTAAAATTGTTAAAAACTCACTACATGCTATATACTATGAAAGTAATTCAAAATTATCTCCCGCACTTTTTAAAATAAATTTTTGATAATGTTTTTTTTTTATAAAAAAAAGAAAATAAAATGAAAAAAATGAACTACATGATGAATTTTCAATAAAATTAATATTATCAAAAATTTTATATCTATGAATTTCTAATAAAATTAATATTATTAAAAATTTTGAATAAATTGAATTAGAACCAAAACAATAAATCATACAAATAATATTACCAAAAAATAATAAATTTTTAATTTTAAGGTAATTTTATATATATATATTTAATTTTTATTTGTTTATATGAAAGTAAGATAAAAAAAATAAAAAAAAAAAAAAGTGTAAGAGGAAAAAAAAATAAAAGAACGTATGAGCGGGCGCCAGGCCCCCTATTAGGCTGGCGCCACGTATGGGGCGCCAGACCCCCTATGGCGGGCGCCAGGCCCCCTACTGTGCTGGTGCCCGCTTACGGGGACGGGCTTCTACAGACTCTAATACATATATTACATGTTATTATATGCTACCATATATTACTATATATATTACCTAACCTATCAAAACCCGTCATTTTTTTCTAATTTTTTCACATTTTTTGCTCTCATTTCATATTTTTCATTAATTAAACTTACTAATTAATTAATTAATTAATTAGTATTTCTTTAAATTAAATATGAAGTTTGATATTCAAATTAATATTAATATTACCATTTGTTTTTTTTAATTTATATAAAATTATATAATATTGATAAATTATACAATATTAGTATTATAATAATTATTTAAATATAATATTAGTATTATAATAATCCACCTCTTTTTTTAATTATGTATAATAATTATTTAAATATAATACTATGTTGTAATATAATAAATATTTAAACAATTTAAAATAATTAATGTACGTAATTAAATATAATTATTTACTAAATCATTTTAGCTTTAAAAATATATTGAATTAATATATTAGATTTTTAAAAAAAAATAAAAAAAAAACAAAAAAAAAATAAAAAAAAACAAAAAAAAAGGGAAAACAGTGAGAGGCGGGCGCCAGGCATTCCATGCCTGGCGCCCGCCTCTCACTGTTTTCCTTTTTTTTTTTTGTTTTTTTTTTAATTTTTTTTTTAATTTTTTTTTTAATTTTTTTTTTGTTTTTTTCTTTTTATTGGTTTTGGATTAGGTTTTTTTTTAAAAAAAAAACAACAAACAAAATAAAAAATAACAGAACAGAGAGAGGCGCCCCTATCGGGCCTGGTGCCCCCTACTTGGGACGGGCTTCTACAGACTCTAATACATATATTACATGTTATTATATGCTACCATATATTACTATATATATTACCTAACCTATCAAAACCCGTCATTTTTTTCTAATTTTTTCACATTTTTTGCTCTCATTTCATATTTTTCATTAATTAAACTTACTAATTAATTAATTAATTAATTAGTATTTCTTTAAATTAAATATGAAGTTTGATATTCAAATTAATATTAATATTACCATTTGTTTTTTTTTTAATTTATATAAATTTATATAATATTGATAAATTATACAATATTAGTATTATAATAATTATTTAAATATAATATTAGTATTATAATAATCCACCTCTTTTTTTAATTATGTATAATAATTATTTAAATATAATACTATGTTGTAATATAATAAATATTTAAACAATTTAAAATAATTAATGTACGTAATTAAATATAATTATTTACTAAATCATTTTAGCTTTAAAAATATATTGAATTAATATATTAGATTTTTAAAAAAAAACAAAAAAAAAATAAAAAAAAACAAAAAAAAAGGGAAAACAGTGAGAGGCGGGCGCCAGGCATTCCATGCCTGGCGCCCGCCTCTCACTGTTTTCCTTTTTTTTTTTTTTATTTTTTTTTTGTTTTTTTTTTTTTGTTTTTTTCTTTTTATTGGTTTTGGATTAGGTTTTTTTTTTAAAAAAAAAACAACAAACAAAACAAAAACTAACAAAACAGAGAGAGGAGCGGCGCCAGGGGATGCCCGGTGCCCGCCTAATAGGGCGCTGTATCCCACTGGTGCTCATCCTCTGTTTTGTTTTGTTTTTTTTTTGCTTTTTATTATTATTTTTTTAATAAGTTTGAGAATGTAATGGATAATTAATTATATAGGTATAATTAATTATATGATTTTTAATATTATTTAATTATATCAGTATAATTAATTATGTTGGTACATTAGTTTTGAATTTTATATAAAATTATATAATATTCTCATTTTTTTTTCTTATTTGTTGTTTTTGTTGGAATTTATATAAAATTATATCATATAAAATCATAACATAAATTTACTATTTACTACTAGTGATCACTAATTACCCCACTATATAACTATTACTATACTACATAGCCCACGGTTCCACCATCCACACCGTCCCTCCCACGGTTCCACCGTCTCCCATTCTACACTACTACTAGTTATTACTAGTTATTATAAATTACCACTAGTTACCATTATAAGGGCATAACACTGATTTATTACTATTTACCACTACTACAGTTACTATCACCATATTACATATCCCGTGGTTCCACAGTCTCACATTATCACTCGTAAACTTATAATACAAACTTACTACTAGTTACCACTATATTATTATTAATTATCACTATATTACTACCACTGTATTATATACTACTAGTTACCTTTATATTATTACTACACCTCATAAAGTATTATTACTATATCTCATAAAAAGAGTTGAGACATAAAAAGTTGAGAAATGTATTACATAATGAGTTTATATATTTTTCTTTTTTTTTTAAAGAAAGTATTAAATGGCTTAGAACTCATGCGCTGCATTTTTTATTTTTTATTTTAATATTTTTTTATTTTTAGGAAGTGAAGTTGCTCTTCTTATTTTTATTTTTAGGAAATGTATTAAATGATGAGTTTAGACATCACCTCTCATATTTTTCTCTTATCACCTTTTATTACTACATATTATCACAATCTTACCACATTTTGTTATAGTGATTCATATCATCTGTCCAAATTATCTCCTCAACTTACCATAGTCAATGGTTTTATTATAGAGACAATTTTAAAAGAGTCCCTAAAAGTGCTACATTGAAAACTATTCTAACAATATATTTGAATTTAGTCATTTAGCTCATCTAAATTTTACCACAAAATTTTCAAAACTGTCTCCCTATAAATTTTCCCGTCATTTTTTCATTCTTTCATTCTTTACCTGATATTATATTATATAACAATTAGTCCAATTATCATAATGTCATATTTTAACACTAAATTATGTAACAATTGTTATATTGATAATTACTAATTTTATATAATTACTAATATTTAAAATTACTAATATTGAAAATTAATTACATCATGCAATATTATTTAAATTACTAATATTAATAAGTAATATAATGATAACTTATGAGAAATTTGTGATAACTAACTATAAATATAGTCTGATTATATTATTATTTATTGAAGTGAAATATAGTGATAATTAGTGATAATACAGTGATAACATGAGGTAGACCGTATAAGGGTATGGTAAACCGTAACTTACTACTAGTTATCATAATTTTACCACCACTTACTATATGTTATCATAATTTTACTATTAGTTATCACAAACTTTCCGTAATTTAAATTATCACTATATTATTATTAGTTATCACTATATTAATAATAGTTATAGTAAACTTATCACTATTATTATATTACTATTAGTTATCACTATATTACTATTAGTTATTATAAATTTTACCACAATTTATTATAAAATTACAACATGTTACTACTACCTATTATATACTAATAGTGTCACATTTACTGACGACAATTAATAACCGTTTCAATTAGACATCCTTTTTACAAACGGTACAATATATATGTTAGCATAGGTATAGAGTTATGCATATGATATGGTTTATCCGTCAGTAAATAAGACTCAAATAGAGATTCTTTTCAAACCGTGACTAAAGTTACCACATTTATTGATAATAAGTGATAAGCGTTCAAATAGTAGATGTCGTTTATAGACAAAAAGATATATCCGTTAGTATAAATAAAGAACTTATGCAAACGGTATTATTAAATAGATAGTACAAAAGAGTTAAATAGAGACTTTTTCAAAACCGTCTCTAAACACTGCTATATTTGCTGACCATAAGTGATAACCGTTAAATTTGAATATCGATTTTTATAGACGGTTTTGCTATCTTTACTGACAGTTGATAAATTTATCCTAACGAACAATTTTATACCGTTAGAAAATATATACATTTCCTAACGGTTTCATCAAAAGTGTCTCTGTAGATCATAAAATACCATCATTAAAGCTCATCGTCAATAAAAGTTATCGTCAGTATATTGCTTTAATTTTGTAGTGAACTAAACTAGGATCTTTTTATTTTTTATTTTTAGTAAAAAAGGGAAGACAATGCCCTAGGCCTTGTGAGTTATGAGAGAAAATTGGTATAGAACGGATTCAGAGAGAATTAAAAAGTCTAAATTGTCTCTTTGGATTGTTTTTATGCAATGTTGTACAAGGATTACGCTCAAAGTCCCATTTTATGCTTTGTTGCCCCATGAGGTAAGAGACCGGCGATATTATTATTTTATTTTAGACGATTTATAATCTGTTTTCTACCTTTTTATTGAATTATTATATTTTATTCGCTATTAACGTTTTATATTTTTCGGGTGGGATATATCATCTGATATATATCATATGTTATGTATAATACGTTATGTATCAGTCATCTAATCTATATGGAACCAAAACAAAAATCCAAAATGACGTTTGGTTTTCATTCAGAAATCGAAATTGAAATTAAAGACATTAAGAATGGAATGAAAAATCGATTCTGATATCAGCTGTTTTGTTCAAATTTTGAAATAAATATTACTATATAATAATTGATATTTTATTTGTATATTTTTTAAAATTGGAATCATATAATTACCAATTTTGATTTTGGTAAAAAATATTCTAAAATTAATATTTTTAAAATTTTATTTTATTTTCTAAAATTAAAACTATAATATTATCTATTTTATTAGTCATGAGATACAACAAGCACGGACAGCTATGAAACTTCCAGGTTTAGTAGTGCTGTGACACGTTGTGGTCCTTCTGGCAAAGCCTCCAGTTGATCAATGCCAAAAATACTTCCGGAGGGTGGAGAGGCGCTTCAAGCTGTCTGGTAGAGAAGCTAGACTTAGACAAAGCATAATGGTTAAATGTTCTAGGGATGTCAAATTTTCTAATCCCAGAGAAAAAGAAGCAAGGTTCTGGCAGTTCCGCATTGACATGGTTTGGAGTGAGCTCAACCCCCCAACGCCTACCTGTGGCAAGGATATCAAACTATTGCAGCAATCAGTCTCCAAGTACACTAAAGCAGTGAGGTTTTGCAAACCTTGAGGCAAACTTGATAGCTCTTTGCATGACCTTATTGTCAGCGATTTTAAAGCACTGAGGTGCTCAAACTATGAAGGTAAGGAAGAAAGTTTGCTGTCCTCTCTAAAAGCTCAAGTGTTTCGACCATCTCCGATGCATCAATAGCAAATTTAGGATAGTACAACCCAGAGTCCAGTAAAGCTCCTTTTGATTCAGATTGATCAGGAAGATCTTCTACATCAAGAATAGCATCTCTAAGCTTCAACAACCACAATCTGACAGCCTTGTCAGTTGCTAGGTTTCGACATCTTCAAGTATAGCATGAACCATCAATAATAGGTCTTGGAGCTTTTTGAAATTCTCCTTCAAACCCCAGATAGCACCAAGCTTTTCAAGAACAGAGTTAGCAAGTTTTTCAAACAAAACCAGCAAAAGGGGTGACAAAACAACATCGCTCATCTCCAATTCTTTGCAATCAAACAACAGTAGCTCTGCAGCGAAGTCTATGCTGATTTCAAGCCCAAGAGAGAACTGTCTGATGATGCAGTTAATGGATGCGCATTGAGCCTTTGATTAGTCAATACAATAAAACTTCTTGGTGGGTCAATGAATATACAATATGTTGGAGGTGAGTTTTATCTCCATAGATTCGGCTCATTGTGACTCAAACAGATGCTTGATAAAAAGACTTGAAACCTATAAAAGACTACAGAAAGATACTCCGACGGGGGAGGTTTCGATGCTCAAATCAGTAAGAATGATTTTCGAGAGAAAATAGAACAGACTGAGAGAGTGGAAGGGAGGACGGGTCTCCCTATGATTTATGTGTCGAGTGTGCAGTCCCGAGGACTTACCTGGTGGCGATGTACCGAAAGCTTTTATAGGGAGTATCATTAGGGTAGTGTACATTCGGGACATTATAACCCTAATTTCCTTGCGAGAAGATTTGAAGATTTCGGAATTCAAATGTCAGAAATTTGAAATCGTTATCATTTAGGAAGTTTGATTATACGGGGTGATTTTTTCCCTTATTGAGTAGATTCTCAAGGGCTTATCCAGGAGATATATTTTGCACTGAGATAGGAAACTTGACCAAGGTAAAATTCAGTTGAGTACCACCATTCAGGAGTCGAAGTGGTCAGTACCTTAGGTGTTCGGCAGCCATCCGGCGGATGGAAGGGGACTACCATTCGGTCTTACTGAATGCGCTTGTGGATCGATAACATGGACATCTTCGAGGGTTAGCCGAACAACAAATAGAAGATCACGAATGACAGATCTTTTTAGTAGGTCGGGGTAACATTGCCTATTCAGGTAGATAGATCCAATAGGTATAATAGGGTGACATAGGCCCATTTATATTTAAGCATATTGAATATATTGAATCATAGGCCTTATGATGACTATTGGACACCTTTCATATTATACATTGAGCCATTTGAATAGGGTCCCATCATTTCCCCCGGACTCATGGGGGTTCCTTGTAACGAAATCTCCAGTCGGATTCATGATGGGTCCACAACTTATACCAATCTCAGGCTAAACCCTTCTTCGTACACCTTACCAGAGAAAAGAAGACTGTCAAGATATCAAAATCGAAACGAAGGTGATAAAACCCTAACAGGGAGATCACAGCAACAATAAGGCGCCAAACGCCAGGAGTCAACAAAGTGGGAAATATATTCCAACATTGCAATACCTTAGTGAATGGGCCAATGTATGATACCCTCAAACCAAATTTCACCATTTACTTGTATATCGGAATAAAGCCCTCTGGCACTCTATTTGCTCTGTCATCATCTGTAGCTAATGCCAGAGTACAATCATCACCCACCAACATGGTGGTTTAAACTTTTTGGAGTTCCCCATTGACATAACACTCCTAATGTCGTTAACACTTTGAAGAACAAAGCCTCATGTCATTTCTCTTGTAGAAGATCTCTTGTGTACTGAGACGGTTCAAAGGAAGGAAAAAACAGGTGCGAGAAAAAAGGAACACCAGATCCTTTCCCAAGAAAAAAAATTATAAGGGATGCTAGAGATGGTTTGTGAAACACAAAACGATGCGGGTTATAAAAGACTCTCCATTTCCCAATGGCTACTACTAATGGCACCTTTCTCACGAAACTGGTGAGAGTTGTTAGTGCGATCGACTACGTTTCTCCTGGACAATTGATTTCTCCTTCGGTCGAAGGTCTCGGCATCTTCAGCTGCAATGTACTTCTCAACACAAGAGTAGAACTCTTGGACAGTGGAGGGAGGATTTTTCATGATCGAAGTTTTCATGCCCGAGGAGCACAATCCAGTGAGCAGCATTACAAGCGCGATAGAGTGGTCCAAGGCTAGGATTTTCATCATCTCTATTTTGAACTTCTCTAAGGTCCCTCAATGGTTCATCCTCCTTTTGATGTAACGACAATAAAGATGTTGATTTTCTCTTTGCTCCCCGATTTATCACAAAGTAGGTCTTGAATTGTTGTCGCAGTTGAAAGAAAGTCTTTATGCTCAGCGACAGGAGCGAGTTGAACCATGTTAATGCGTTCCCCTTGAGAGTGGTAGGTAAGTGTTTGCACATGGCGGCATCCATTATGTCTCTTGAGATCATCATTGTCACGAAGTTTGTTGTATGATCACAAGGATCAATCGTTCCATTATATCTTTCCATGGAAGCAAAAGAACATCTCTAGGTATCGA
Source organism: Dillenia turbinata (assembly GCA_037126225.1). NCBI lineage: Eukaryota > Viridiplantae > Streptophyta > Magnoliopsida > Dilleniales > Dilleniaceae > Dillenia > Dillenia turbinata. The sequence continues at coordinate 15,543,404 of JBAMMX010000019.1, forward strand.
TTCTGAAGAGACCTTCGGGTCGAAAGGTAAAGTACAAATAGGGTAGAGGAGGGCTCGGTTTTCTCGACCATTGGCCAGTTTGAGTTCATCGGGTACAAGTTGCTCAACTTGTCTTCTTAAGTCTTCAGGGTCATGGCAGGAAGTCGCCGAGGGCTCGTAGTTGAGCGGTGGCATTTGTGGTCAGAGGCGTACGTGCCCAAATCCTCATGGAGAAGACTGGCCTTAGGGCCTTACGGTGCGACTAAGGCATTCCAATTATTTGCTTATGTCCTGGATCCTGAACTCTAGCCTATCTATTTGAGGTTGACTAACTCATTCTTGGGATATCAGCATAGAAGGCATGGTTGGGCATTCCTGAGGTGCAGGTTGTGGTAGCTGCTCCAAGCGAGGAGGTTGAACATGAACGGGAGGATAGTTAATAGAACGAGTGGACGCCATAGGAAGGGCTGCGTCAGTGGGGATCGCAGTATGGCCGTCTACTGCAGATACAGCCTTCGATGCAGCTCTGGTTCTAGAGGCATATCGGTCTGGTAATCCTAAGAACTCAATGAATATTCTCTAGTCTGTTTCATACGGATGATGCCAATATGTTAGAGGTGAGTTTTGATTTCACAGATTCGGCTCCTTATAACTCGAACATGTGTTTGATGAAGAGGCTTGAAACCTACCAAAGACCATCGAAAAATACTCCGGCGGGGGAGGCTCCGACGCTCAAATTAGAAAGAACGATTTTTGAGAAAAAATAGAACAAACTTAGAGAGAGGAAGGGAGGACGGATCTCCCTATGATTTGTGTGTCGAGTTTCCAGTCCCGAGAACTTACTTAGTGGCGATGTACCGAAAGCTTTTATAAGGAGTATTATCAGGGCCGCATATATTCAGGGTGTTACAACCCTAGTTTCCTTATGAGAAGATTTGAAAATTTCAGAATTCAAATATCAGAGATTTGAAATCTTTATTATTTAGAAAGTTTGATTATACTTGGTGATTTTTTCCTTTATCAAGTAAATTCTCAAGGGATTTCTTCCTTATCCAGGAGATACGTTTCGTGCTGAGATATGAAACTTGACTAATGTGTAATTCAGTTGAGTACCACCATTCAAGAGTCGAAGTGGTCAATATCTAAGGTGTTCAGCAGCCATCGGCCGGATGGTAGGGAGTACCGTTCAGTTTTACCGAATGCGCTTGTGGATCGATTACATGGATCTCTTCGAAGGTTAGCCAAATAGTGAATAGGATACCACAAATGACAGATATTCTTAATGGGTCGGGACAATATGATCCATTCTGAGAGATAGATTCTATCGATATAACGGAATGATATAGACCCATTTGTGCTTGAACATATTAAATATATTGAATCACAGGTCTTATACTGACTATTGAAAATACAAGCCACCCCACAAGAAAAACAAATGCTCCTTCTATCAAAATAAGAAACTGCAGCCAACTTTAATCTCTCTCCCCTTCAGGTTCGTTAGTTTAGTGCTTCACGCTTACATAGTATGCAGCCCTCTCAGGTCATACTAAGGTTTATTTGATAAATTTGTTTGTTATTTCCTCCTACGCTTTATTAACTTAGTTTGTAATTTTTTTTTTTTGGTTACTTGAGTTAGAAAACAAAATTAAAAAAGGATATTTGCGGAGAATTGTTGTCAAATGTCCTATATTTTTCTTTGATGAATCTACCATCATCAGTTTTTCAATTGATTACCAATATAATTAATAGATAATTTTTTGACCATTGATTTCGTAATTAAAAAAAAAAAAAATCAATTTACAAAAGGGTTATAGCCAAATGTGAGAATTAAGCATCTCTCTGTGGTCGATACTTGAAATTGTGCAAGGCTAACCATATTGGGGTTTAGAATTATTCCATAGCAAAGCTTGGTTTGTATAAAATTTTAAATAATATGCATGCTCCATGATTTTGAGTATAGATGATCTAAAAGAAAAATATACATATTGATGTAAAAGAATAAAACTACTATTAATTTTTATATTTGAAAAATGTTATAAAATTATTAAATTTCTACACGCAGCATCGTGGGCAAATACCTAGTACATTTTGAAACTAAACTAGGATCATTTTATTTTATTTTTTTATGTTTTTAGTAAAGAAGGGGAAGACAATGCCCTAGGCCTTGTGAGTTGTGAGAGAAAATTGCTATGGAACGGATTTAGTCTAAATTGTCCCTTTGGATTGTTTTTATGCAACGTTATATAAGTGTTGGTGGTGAGTTTCGACTCTATAAATTTTGACTCTTTTGACTCGAAGAGGTATTTCGAAAGATGAATTGAAACCTGTCAAAAACCATCAAAGGGTGTTCCAACGTGGAAAATTCTGACGCTCAAATAAGAAAAAATAGTTTTTGATAGGAATAAAATACATTGAGTAAGAGAGAGAGTTGAGAATGAGAGCCCTATTATTTGTGTGCCAAGTGTATTGTATCAAAGAGCATAATTGATAGGCGATATGCAGAGTACCTTTTATAGATCGATGTCTTATGAGTCGTGTGTTATCGGGGCGTTACAACCCTAGTTTTTTTGTAAAAATATTCGAAAATTTCAGGACTCTATAGTCAAATATTCTTAAAAGATTTAAGAATTTTATTACTTAGGAAATTTAACGAACCAATGAGATTTTTTCCTTATCGATTAGATTTCAAAGGTTTCATTCCTTATCAAGAAGGTGTACCCAAAATTAATTATTTTCTTTGATCGAAAAGAGCAAACGATCAGCTCTTTACCAAAGCGGTCGATCACCAACTGAAGGAGTATCATCTCGAGCTTACTGAATGCTTTCGAAAGCCACAGACCGATCAGGTCACTACCGATTAAGATTATCCAAAGTGTCAGATCGTATCCACCTTTAAAGAAGATAAATCCCTAATTATTGATACGTCTATGTATGTAATGTTTATTGGATCACGATAAAACTAGGCGTTATCATAATGGGCTTTTAGGTTAGGTCTCATCAATAAGGATAGCATCATAAGTTGCCATTATATGTCATTTTTTTTTTCTTAATTTGATTACCGATATTTAAAAATCTGACTAATTCGATTCAAATAACTATAGAATTTAATTTAGAGATTAGCTCTCTCGACCCTGCTTTTTATTCTCATGGCTCGATGAAATAAAATCTTTTCTCTCAAGTATACCTAACTTTTTGTTTGCTTTGTTTTATGGAGCCAAGAGTTATTAATTTCTTCGTTTTATTTGGCATTGTTATGGAACATCAAATAATAACATAACTCTTTTTTGCTTTACCATGTAAAATTAAACTTTGCTAGTTTATTTTATTTTATTTTTTTTGGTGACACTGCTTGTTCATTCTTTTTATTAAAAAATTGTTTTGCTTTTTTTTTTTGTAACATTTGAAAATTATATTTTTAATAGGCTAAAAAATGTTATGATTTCGCCCTAGAAAAAGCATAACTTTATCTCTCATACAACTCTTTGCATCTTCAATTTTGACTACCAAAAATTATAATCGGGCTTGTATTGACACATTTAACATTTTTTGAAATCCTCTCCTTCAAAGGAAAGGAAAACAATAATTTAATTGCACAAAAAGTCATGAAGAAAAAGGATTGTATTTGTTGGAGACGGATTTAGTTTCACAGATGATGGCTTCATTGACTCGAACGGGATAGTAGTCATCGGCCGATCTTGATTGATGAGACTTGCAAAAGATCGTCGGATGTGTGTTTCGTTAGGGGAGACCCTAACTCTCAAATCAGAGAGTGGTTTTTGAAAAGAGAAACAAACTGAAAAAGAGGTCTGTTATAACTTTGCGTGCTATGTGTAACTTTCGAGAGTGTATCTGGCCGATTGGTTTAATAGTGTATATATAGTTTCCGTGTGTGAGTTTCGTATGCATTTAAAATGTTAAAACCCTTATTTCCTTATGAAAATATCCCGAGATTGTGGAAATCATAGTAAAAGATTCTCAAAGATTTAAAATATTATTGCTTAAGGAAATTCAGATCACCAAAGTTTCCTTTCCTTATTGACTGCAGTCAAAGGTTTTCTTCCCAATTACAAGAGGTTATCTTTGCAATTTAAGGAAAAGTGAATATTGCCTTCAGTCAAATGGCAGCACTGAGCACCGAGGAGATTCGAGAGCCGATCATACAGCTATTAAGAAAGGTCTGGTCGGTATGTACCAAAAGGGTGAGCCGTACCTACTCGTCTGGGAGACAAAATCCCTATTAATGACACGCTTTAGTATATTATGTCCATTGGGCTATGGATTCAAAGGGTCTCAAGTCTCATGATAATGAGCCTTTGGTCTATGTTCCATCACTTGCCCCCAATTCCTGATGTCATTTCGTAGGAAGGCCTTCATAGTAGTATTGAACAGATAAGAATTCGAAAAGATGTTAGTGCAGAGCATTAAATGCGACATGTACTGCTTCGATCTCCATGAATCGTCTCTAATATGTTTTATAAGATGTGGCATCTAATTTGTTCCTGTACTATCTGTCTTCTTTTTAATAGTTTTTACTTTCGCATAGAGAGGCAACTCACTGTTTCATCAAAGATTTGCAAATGACTCTTGAAGATAAGATCGAAAATGGCTAAGGGTTCGCCACCATCACACGCATGCCAGGGTATCAATGATATCAGGAGCACCATGATGAAAGATGAACTCCATAAGGTTCAGAATGACATGTTGTTAGGGGATAATTATATCTTGCAGTTGGGTATGAATGATGATAGGGCTAATAGGGTGCTCAAAGGTTGTGTTCTGGTATACAAACAAAGTGCTAAGTATGGTTTAAAAGTACCAAACATAGTTCCTCTTGCCGGAGTCCTACTCCATTGGAACATATACCCAATGATATTAATTCCCAGCGCTAGGCGCTTGGTGATAGCCATGATGTCACTAATGAGTTTCTGTCACTTCTGCTTTGATTTCAAGATCTTGGCTTCCATCTTTACCCTCAAGAGATGCGGTCGTGGGTTTCTACAAAAGGTTGGTATTACCTGTAGACTAGACCGGAATCAGGTTGGAAGTTCTTCTATAAGGAGATCATCGACAAGAGTTGGATGTTCAAATAAGAGATTTTATGCCCACGTTGCCAAGGGCCGATGGGGAGTCGTTCCTAGGTTTAAGACTCCTTAGCCTTCTCACCATTCGTGGTTTATTTGTTCTGTTGGTGGTTACTGTAGTATCAAGAAGAGGTGCATTTCAGTTGAGGCTTTCCAAGATAATGAGATGCTAGTGCTAGCGGGTCTCTTGTTAGGTGAGAAGAGGAAGATTGAAAGGCCTCTTCTGGTTGAGAAGAATGACAAGGGGCTTGTGGGTGTTCTCTCTTCTCTGGAAGAAAAAGACCTTGAGCAATAACTACCGACAAACAGATGAGGTCCGATGTGAAGAGAGAGGTAACTAAGGTGGTGGACTCTTATGATACAGGCACTGACGTTGTTTCCATTTCCTCCTTAATGCAAAAGAAGAGGAAAGTTCAAATATCAAGTTCATCAGGTGAGGTAGAGAGAGAGAGCAGGGGACAGGATCTCCAAGGCGTGTTGAAAGCTGCCGAGGCCAAAGGTTACAAGTCTAAGACCTAACGAGATGTGAGCGCTCAGATAGAGCGCTCGAAGAGCGGTGAAGCATACAGTGAAGGGTCGGAGAGAGAGAGAGAGAGAGAGAAAAGGAGACAGAGGACAGGGAGAAGGAGAAGAAGAGGTTGGAGATTGCATCTTTGAGGACCTTGAAGAATAGGAGATTGAGGGGCGTCTCCCTGAGGACCCAAAGGAGGAAAGAGAGAGAGTAGAGGGAGAAGGTACCGAGGACCTTAAAGGTGCTCCTTTAAGGACAACTGAGGAACCTAAGGCAAGACTTTCTTCTGTCATTCCCTTGATACCGGGAAAAGAAAAGGTGTCCGGGAGAATTGCTCTTCCTCCTTTCATTCATGTTTTGTCCTTCGATGGTTGGAAGGGACAAAGGGAACGTGGGACTATAACGATTAGTGTGGGCGATAGTCACTATAGTTATGTTGATGGCAGTGAAACGAGAAAGATAGCGGAATGAGTGGATTTTTATCATTCTGGTTTGGAGCTGAATAAGTTGTTTCTCGAGCAGGGTGATGAGGCTATTATGTTTTTGGGGCTTATGGTATGATTGCGTGAGAATGTAATTTATTTGGGCCTTCGGTTTCCGTATATAACCCTTCTCATTTCATGCAAACCATTATCTTAGCAGAGTTTTAAAGGCTAAGGAGAGAGCAAATGATAGACCATTTGAAACACCGGGCTGACCAGATGGGTGCTGAGGTATCTTGGTTACAGGATGCTCTATCGCATGGGGAGAGGGAGATTGAGAAGGAGAGGGTGTCTGTAGTTGCTCTGAACTCTTGAAACGAGGAGATGGAGCTGCTAAAGGTTGAGCTGAGCACAACACTCTAACGATGTGAGGTGGCCTCTAAGAGGTGTGAGTAGTCAAAGGCAGAGGCGAAGGTATGGGAGGTGCAACTGTAGGCTACGGTAAAATTAGCCGAGGTGTACGATTAGTCCTTGAAAGCTGCTAAGCAGAGAATAGCAGAGTTGGAGGAAACTATGGCGAAGACCATTGATCAGCATATGCGTGCTCAACGTAAGTGGAGCGAGAACCTCCAGTGTGCCAAGGAGATTATCAGTCAAGTGGGGCTATTAGGTCCCATGCCCTTGAATATCAAGAATTCCACCTTCGAAGTGCCCAATCTTGAACTTGCACTCGTTATCTTGGGTGAGGTTCCTTAGGAAGCAGCAAACAAGAATGTGGTGGTTGACACATCTCAAGCCAACTTAGAATCTCAAGCTTTTTCGATTTCCACCCCTCCTTGATTGTGATCTCTATTCTCTTTTGATTTAGTTTTTCTTTTGTACACTTTTGACCTGAAAGAATTAATGAATATGTTTGATTGTTTCATCATGAGCAAGCATTCAGAGCTTCATATCGATAGTATGGTTCATCACGCATAATGAATAGAGCACCATCAGGGAGATACATCCCTAGTTGACAATTCGTTTGTTCAAGAGAGTGAGGGGCCATGCCTACCTAATGAGGAGTTACATTATTTGTTGTCAACACATTTATTCGATAGAATGGGTCGTATCTACCCAAGGGAAAGATATATCCATTGTTGTTGGTATGCTCATTTGATATAGTGTGCGGTACCTACCCGACGGGGAAATACATCCCATATTGTCGGTATGTTTGATAGAGTGGGCCATATCTACCCGATGGGAAGATGCATCCCTTGTTATTGGTACATTTATTTGATAGAGTGGGCCATACCTACTCGACCAGAAGATATGTCCGTTGTTGCTACTACATTCAATAGAGTGGGTCATACCTACCCAACGAGGAGATGCATCCCTTGTTGTCGGTACGTCCATTCGATAGAGTGTGTTTGGCGACATGTGCTTGATATGATCGATTCATTGCAAGAGATTATTGAAGCTAATCATTACGAGTGAGGTAAACATGGTGTGACCAGTGGAACAAGTAGCAAGACTAGGTGTCATAAGATATTCAATTAGTGATTTTACGGAAGTAAATGTAACAGAGAGAAAGGTTTAGGGTTACTTAAGAGGGTACGCTAGGGATTCTGGATCATAGGATAGTGTTCCAATGTTGATGGAGATCCTGAACTTGACTTTCATATGTTTCGTGCTTGGTAGTTCCTCCAAGGCTTTCAAACCAGTCTGACCCAAGATGACATTATAGAGTGAGGGTAGCTTGACCATGTTGAAATCGTTATAGCTGTAGCATGATTGGGTAGAGCTCTAAGGGTGATGAGTAGTTAAATGGTACCTTTAGTGTATATCTATTCGCTCCAAGAGTCCTTTGATTGGTCCGACGTGAGGCTATAAGTTTGCTTGAGTGAAGCTCATCTATTGAAAAGCATTCCAATAGAGCAGGTTACAGTCAGCCCTCTGATCAATGAAGATTTTCCTTACTTCATATTATTCGATCTTTGCGGTGATGACAAATGAATCATGTCGGTCAGGATCAATTCCTACCAGATCGTCGTCACTAAAACCAATCACCAGTATTTTCTTTTTTGGCTACTTCTTGGCTTGTGTGGCAAAGACTTCTTTGGACGTGGAGCCTGATGGCTAGGCCTTGTGAAAAATCGACTACTGTCTACCCGATCTTGTTTTGTCATGTATATCCTTGGTCGTGTAATGCCATTATAATGTGACCCAAAAGATAAGGGTTTGAGGGATCGTACTTGCTCGATACTTGGGGAATCACTCCATCTAGTAGATTGTAGGCATCTCTTGGAGTTAGTTGCTTGCCTTGCTCACTCTCTCGCCCCGCAGTGTGAAAACCCCGAGGGCAGATACCTTCCCTCTCTGCACTTGTAAAACTTTTGCAACCTCTTCGAATGAGAAACTAGAGTTTGTCTTTAAGTTTCTTGCATTCGTGTGTTAAATGGCCATAGTCTTAGTGAAAGTGGCAGTGTCGCGTCTCGTCCTTTTTCAAATTGTCTTCCGTGGAGCTAGGAGGCCATTTGACGTAGAGCTTATTCCAGATCTGAAGCAGAACTTGTCTTGGTGTCTCATTCAGAGGAGTGTAACTCGTGAACCTTTGCTGTTGAGGAGGTCCTTCGAGGACTATCGGGGCAATCGGCTACGTTTGTTCCAAATTGGTTGGTTTCATTATTCGTCAAATGCTTCAGTATCCTCCATGGTGATATATTTTTCCACGTGAGTGTAAAACTCGTGGATGGTAGATGGGGGATTCTTCATGATGGATGTTCTCATTCCCAATGGTCACAACCCTATTAGTAATGTTGGTAATGCAATGGAGTGGTTTAGGCTGGAAAACTTCATTATCTCAATCTTGAATTTGTCGAGAAAATCTCTCAACGACTCGTCGTTCCTTTGTCGCAATGAGAGGGATGTGGACTTCCTCTTGGCCCCCTACTAATCATGAAGTATGTCTCAAACTGTTATCGAAATTGAGAGAAGCTCTTGATACTGAATAGAGGAAGCGAATTGAACCATATCAGTGTATTGCCCTATAGGGTCATAGGAAAATGTTTGCATACAACCTCGCCTGACATGTTTCTTGAGACCATTACAGTCATGAAGTGAGCTACATAGTCTCGGGGGTTGATAGTGCCGTCACACCTCTCCATGGGAGGGATAAGCACGTTGCAAGACATTGGTTTTGTAGAAACCTTGGAGTCGAATGGTGAGAGACCGGTAATGTATTGAGCTAATTCGTCTTTTCTGGCATTAGCACGTCTGAGTTCATCTGCCACGAGTTTTTTGACTTATTTTTTTTAGATCATCAGGGTTATGTTGAGAAGTCACCAAAGGCTCTCGGTGCTCTTTGGACTTGAGCCTTCATTGGCGTATGTGAACTGACTTGTGCGAGGAGGATTATGCTCCTTGTCTAAGAACACGACTGAGCTCCTCTAACTATTTGCTCGTGCCTTACAACTTGGATTCAAGCCTTGGCATCTCGGTTCGAGTTGTCCTTTCTAGAGAGGCTGGAGTAGGGGGAGGAATTGGTTAATTCTGTTGTACAATTTACAGTTGGGTTTTAAGTTGGCTGACAGCAGCGAGAATCTCAACAGTATTGTATGGCGTTGTAGGTTGGATAATGTCTGTCGGTAGCCATACGTGGTTGTGGCTTTGGACATGGTTTTAATCTTTCTCTTAGGAGGCATGATCTTCAAGTTGATAGAGCACGAAACAAGCTTCTTTTTTGTTTATTTTCACATACGACACCAATCTATTGGAGGTGGGTTTAGCTCTCTACTAACTCGAATGGGATGTTTTGTCGTCAGGCGATCGTGATCGATAGGGCGTGCAAAAGACCTTAAGAGGATGCTCCGGTAGAAGAAATTTTAACGCTCAAGTCAGAGAGTGGTTTCTGAAAAAAGAAATAGACTGAAAGACTGATCTGTTATGTCTTTGTCTGCTATGTGTAAGTTTCAAGGGCATTTCTGGCCGATTGGTTTAATAGTGTATATGTAGTTTCCATGTGTGAGTCTCGTATGCATTCGAAACGTTAAAACCCTAGTTTCCTTATTAAAGTATTCCGAAATTACGAGAATCATAGTAAAGGATTTTCAAAAATTTAAAATACTATTGTTCAAGAAAATTCAGATCACCAAAGATATCTTTTCTTATTGATAGCAGTTAAATATTTTCTTCCTGATTGCAATAGGTTATCTCTGTGCTTTAAGGGAAAGTGAATATTGCATTCAGCCAAATGTAGGGATGGCAATGGATCGGTTATGGTTCGGGTCATGTTAATACCATATTCGATTCTAAATCTTGACTATAATATCCATACCCGATTCGGGTTAAAAAATAAAAAATCATATTCGACCCTACGGATTTTTCTAAAAATCTGATCCAATCCGATCTGACTCGATATATTACATTGTTTTAAAAAACGATCTGATCCGATTTTAAACCGACATGTATCTGACCCATCCCGACCTAAACCATAGCCTAATGCATTTTTTTTAATTTAATAATATTTTTTTAAGAATAAAAATGAAATTTATAAATTATAACAAACTCAAAATTTATTTTATTTTATTTAATAATATTATATTAAAATAAAATTTTATTTTATTATAAATTATTATCGGATCGGATCAGATCAGATTATTTATAATATAAATCCATATTCGAATCGACCCGACCACTTTAATATCAAAACCCAACCCTAACCCGATTTTATAGGAAAAAATCCGTTCCGTCGGATCGGATTTTTCGGTGTCCGTCGGATCCGATCGGATATTGTCATCCCTAGCCAAATGGTGGCACCGAGCACTGAGGAGATTCGAGAGCCAATCAGACAGCTACCGAGAAAGGTTTGGTTGGTATTTACCGAGAGAATGAGCCATGCTTAACCGTCTAGAAGATAAATTTCATATTGACAATACACTTTAGTATGCTATGTCCATTGGGCTATAGATTCGAAGGGTCTCAGATCTTGTGATAATGGATCTTTGGACCATGTTCCGTCAGTATTTAAAGAGGGCTTGTGATTGCTTATATGCTAGTTAAATCAGCATATAAGTCAAAATTAAAATTATAATTGTTTGATAACTAAAATTTATAAAAACACTTATAAACCAAAAAAGAGCTGCACCTCCAAGTTTTTCATTTTGGAGCTTTTAAATATAATTAAAATAAACTATTTTGATCAATAAAAACACATTTTTACCCTTTTATATTTAACAAAAATTATAACTATACCATATGGTTCATATTTTCATCCAGCAATAAGGATTCACCACCACCTAAGGGTTTCTCCTTTTTCAAGTTCTCTTCTAGTTTCGAGCAATATTTTCTTCTCTTGCTCACTGTCAGGTATTTTCTTCATATTCTTTTGTTGATATGTCGAGAAAAATTTTGTATTTTGATATAGTACATTTTTAGCGTAATATCTCTCTTTCCCCATTAATATTATCAACTTGCATCTCTTGATATGTTAGGAAAAATTATGTTGAAATAATGTTACATGCAGCAAAAAGGCCAATGACTAAGATTATTAAAGAAATTTTCTTAATTTTGCAAGTTTTGATTTCTTGATTCATTCTTATTTTTGGTTATTGATATTAAAAATAGTCTGTGTTTTGATATAATCATGAATAGACATAATCTTTGGATGCAACATATTTGATAATTTGTCCTTTTTTTATATGCCAAAGAGGTGTAGCATTCAAATTGCTCAGAATGAGACATATGTCTAATCTAACATGAAATTGACAAGCTTATCAAATCCATGCGATATAAATATGGATGTCAAAAATGAAGATGATGATTGGGTAGCATTTCGTGATGCAATTGCATTGGATATTGCAAGGGGATGATTATTTGCATCTGTATCAGTGCAATATATTTCTATTTATGAACTTTAATATAAGTCATGTTAATTTATATTATATAATTTTTATTTATAAAAATAAATTTAAAAATTATTTATTTCATTTATCATTTTTATATAAGCATCTTATGTCTATCACCAAACAGTTAACTATTTTTAAATAATATTTATCCAAACAGACAATAATTTATTTTTTAAAAAAATTAAAATAGGATTATAAGTTAAAAAGTTATTTATAAATATTGTGATTATAATTTTAAATAATTCAAAATGACCTCTTAATCCACTCAAATCACTTGTCATTAAGATTGTACTGCAATTAGATTTGAGATCATATTTAAACTAAGATTAAAAAACGGTTTACTATTTAAAATAAGAAAAAGTACAAAAGTATATTATGAAATATAAAAAATTCCTAAAACTATTAAAAATAGAAAAAATACAGAAATATATAAGGTTAATCCTTCCGTTTATTTCCGTTTGTTAAAATAATAAAAAATAATAAAATTTTATTTTTATTTAAAAATTTAAGAATGAAAAAACAAACTCCTTCCCCGGGCAAGCTCTCTCCTTTAAATTGAGTTCAACCAAGGGTTCTGAAAGTGTTCAGAGAGGAGAGAGAGTATGGATTTGAGGTTCAAGCTTACTAATGACCTCGAGATCGGTGGCGTTAATGGCGGATGTTGAACAAACAGTTACCATGAAGACCGAAATAACATGGATTCGAGCTTTAATTTTTTTTGGTTATAATTATTATTTTTTTTTTACCAGGGTGTCCCTTGGCACTAAATTTTGAAGATAAACTTGCCTTCAACAATGGTTGTGGTGTTTCATTCATGAGAATTTGATGAAGTTGATGTCATGTACATATATTTTTGCCGAATCACAGTTTGCAATTCCGACACTTCACTCATTAAACGGGTCTCTGTTGATGAAAAAGAACCTTCGAACTATTAAAATAGGCCAAAATGAGACTCATTAATTGATCTAGTCAACCATCATGATTGATCTAATCAACCATCAACCATTCAATCATAATAATTGATTTACTCAATTACTATGATTGATTTAACCATTTCAATTGATTTGATCAATTATATATATTTGGTTGATTTAATCAATTATTAATATTGATTTAATCAATCATTCTATATTTAATTGATTTAAATAATGATTGATTTATTCAATCATTATATATTTAGAAGATTAACTTTATTTTTTACTATTTTCCTTTTTACTATTTTTATTCAAATTTCTTTCATTTTCTCTATTAGCTAAACTCTTGTATAAATAGGACTATTCTCCACATTTTGTAATCAAGCAATGAGAGACAATCTTCTCTCTTGCATTAGCTCTCTTTCTTCTCTCTTATAATTTTCTTCAATCAATACAAAGAGAATTTTTTTCATTTTCTTATTTTTTTTCTTCAAATTTTATCTTGATATAATTCTCTTACGTAACATTAGTTCTAGATTGCATGTCTAGAAACATACGAGGAGTCTAATATCAAGATTAAAATTTTACAACATGGTATCAGAGCAAATTTCGATTCCTTCCTCTTCGAGCTTAGGTGATCATTTTTCCCAAATCAATTCTTTTCATTCATAACCATTTTTTTTCCATTCTTCTTACATCTTCAAATTATTTCCAATAGGCTGCTCATATTAAGAGATTCTTAAACTCAAGAAATCTCTTGAGTCACATTACAAAGGATCGTCTTGCGGAGTCGAACCCAATATTTGAAGAATGGAAAATGAGGGATGGCCAAGTTTTCATCCTACTAACAAGTTCTATGGATCAAACTCATAGAACTATGGTCACTTGCTCTCCAAATTCAAAAACCCTATGGGATTAAATGCATAATCTTTATAGGCAAGAGTCAAATTTAGGAAGAGTTTTTGAGATAAATAGGCAAATTGCCAATATCAAAAAAAATGAAAAAACTCTCTCCCAACTATTCGGCGAATATGAAGACCTTTGGAACGAGATCAAAACTTTGAGACCGATTACAACCGATCTCAAAGTTTTACAAAAAAGAGAGGATGAGGACAAATCCTTTGGGCTCCTCATTTCTCTTGGAGAACAGTTTGCACATGTTCGTCAAGAAATCCTTCGAATGAAGGATTTTCCTTCCTATCAAGAAGTAAGAGCCATGATCCAACGAGCAGAAGTAAGTATGAAATTTGAGGATATTCCTCAATCCAAAGTAGAAGGGTATGGTTTCAACTCAACCACAGAAGGGCAAGTGGCCAATAAGGTGCACCACATGGCCAAAAAGATATGTGCTCATTGCAAAAAGTCAAATCATTCACAAGAAAGATGTTGGTTTCTTCATCCTCACCTAAGGTCTGAACACATGAAGAGAAAGGACCAAATATCTTCAAATGCGGCCCAGAATGCATCACTTGAGTCAACTATCGAAAGTATCATATCAAAGATGCTGCTCAAGCAAGGAACAACTACTCCATGTACTTGCTTAAACTCAACTTTGAATTTTCAAGATTGGTTGGTAGATTCGAGTTCGACCATCATAAGGTTAGGGATAAGAATAAATTTAAGAAACTGAAATCTCTACCAAACTATAAGATAGTCAAGGTTGCTAATGGACATAATTTAAATATAAGAAAATTTGGAAAAATTATTTTTTTCGGAAAAAAAGGCTAATGTTTTATATATTCCCGAATTCTCATATAATCTTATGTCTATTAGCCAAATTACTAGGGATCAAAATTGTAAAGTTACATTTGATCCTGACACTGTTGTTTTTCAGGATCTCAAAACAAACCAAGTGATTGGTAGGGAATTCAGAAGAAACAATCTATATTTTTTGAGTCAAGATAATCATGCATACACGGCACATCAAGGTGAAAGTTATATTTTATGACATGCTAGATTAGGTCACCCTAGTAAGTAAGTTTTGAAATATCTGTTTTTAACAAAAAATTGTGAAGATAAATATTGCGAAACTTGTATTTTTGGAAAAGAAACTCGAATGCATTATCCGATTTTAGAAACAATTTATGAAAATGCTTTTAATCTTGTACATTCTGATATTTGGACATCTCCTATAATATCTAGACGAGGTTTTAAATATTTTATATCCTTTATTGATCACAAGACTAGATACACATGGGTATATATGCTCACTTCAAAAGTACAAGCATTCGAAGTATTTAAAAACTTTTACAATTTTGTCACTAGGCAATACAACGCAAACATAAAAATGCTTAGGACAGATAATGGAGGGGAATACATTAATCATACATTTACAAATTTTCTAAAAGAAAATGGAATAATTCATCAAACTTTATGCCCATATACCCCCCAACAAAATGGAGTAGCCGAAAGAAAAAATCGACACTTACTTGAAATAGCAAGAACAATCATGTTCTATGCTAACATGCCTAAAATATTTTGGAGTGATGCTGTTAGTACTGCAACTCATCTAATTAACCGCTTACCCACTAAGATACTTTAAGATAAATCTTCCTTAGAAGTTCTCACTAAAACCAAGTCAAATATTACTCACTTAAAAGTGTTTGGATACATATGCTATGTATATATACCAGAATAATTTAGAAATAAATTAGATAAAAAAGGGAAGCGGTGTGTCTTCATAGGATATGGGTCATTTCAAAAAGGTTATATATGTTATGATCCTATGACTAACAAAATATACATATCAAAAGATATGATATTTGTAGAAAATGAGTTTTATTTTACAGATACAAGTGAATAGAGAACACCAGAAAAGGAAGATCTGTATGTTTTCTTGTTAACTCCTAAAGAACTTAGCAACCCTTCTCGCCAATCTAACGAAGAGGACAACTCAGAGCAAGAGCAAGAGAGAGAATTATCAGAAAATTCTGAGCAAAGCAAAGATAGAAGTTTCCCCAAAACTGAAGGAAGTAAGGAGCAAGGGGGAGACCAAATCCAAGAAGACTTACTTCCCTTAAAAGAAAATGCAGAATCTAATGATCCGTCATCATCTCGATCGCCATTTAGAAGGTCAACAAGGCTGAGATTCCCTCCATCAAGATGGGATCACTATGTCTCTAAGGTCACATCTTATCCCATTGCTAACTATTATACTACAACAAACGTTTCCTCAAGTCACCAAGTATTTTTGAGTGGCATTGATCAAGTACAGGAGCCTAGAAGTTTCAATGAGGCCAATAATCACCCAGAATGGAGGAAAGCAATGAAAGAAGAGTTAGATGCTCTCACAAAGAAAAAGACTTAGGAAATAATAACTCTCCCAAGAGAAAAGAAAGCAGTTGGATGCAAATGGATCTACAAGATCAAGCATAAAAGCGACGGTTCAATTGATCGCTACAAGGCTAGACTTGTAGCCAAGGGGTTTACCCAGACCTATGGAATGGACTATACAGAGACTTTTGCACCCGTAGCGAAGATGAACACTATAAGAGTCCTCTTGTCTCTCGCAACCAATAAGAACTGACCAATGTACCAGGTGGACGTAAAGAATGCTTTCTTACAAGGAGAGCTGGAAGAGGAGGTTTACATGCATCTACCTCAAGGGCTCAACCAAGGTCAGGAAGGACAAGTGTGCAGATTGAAGAAAGCCATCTACGGTCTCAAACAATCTCCTCGGGCCTGGTATGCAAAACTAAACTTTGCACTTCTCGGTAACAATTTTAAAAAATGCAATAATGATTCCTCTCTATTTACTAAACTTGATAATGAAAGAATCACTATTGTGCTTATATACGTTGATGATATTATTATTACTGGGAGTGATATGAGTCATATTGATCAAATTAGAAATTTTTTTAAATCTAGTTTTGATGTTAAAGATTTAGGGATACTTAAATATTTTCTAGGAATAGAACTTGCCTACTCTCACAAGGGGCTTGTCCTATCCCAAAGAAAGTACACTCTTGATTTGTTGTAGGAAACAGGTAAATTGGGAGCAAAACCAGTCATTAGCCCTATCTCAACATCTAATGAAGGGAATGATATTGATCAACTATTTATAGATATACAAAAGTACCAGAGACTTGTAGTAAAGCTCATTTACTTGACTATCACCAGACCCGACATTGCATATGCCGTGAGTCAAATCAGTCAGCATATGCATGCTCCTAAGGTGTGCCATTGGAAAGCAGCTGAAAGAATTCTTAGGTATCTTAAAGGGGCTCCTGGAAGAGGAATCTGCATGAAGAACAATCAAAGTTCAGAAATAGTGGGCTATTATGATGCGGATTGGGCTGGAGATTCAACGGACAGAAGATCCACCATAGGCTATTGCATGTTTGTTGGTGGGAATCTCGTGTCTTGGAAGAGCAAGAAACAATCCGTAGTTTCAAGATCTAGTGAGGAAGCTGAGTACAGAGCCATGGCAGTAGCAACTAGTGAAATCGTTTAGTTAAAGGCTCTAGTTGAAGAATTAGGATTTTAAATCACTTCTCCAATCAAACTTTTCTGCGACAATCAGTCTGCATTCACATTACTTCTAATCCTATCTTTCATGAGAGAACAAAACATATTGAAGTTGATTGTCACTTTGTACGCCAAAAGGTTGAAGACAAGACTATAATCACTCCTCACGTGAAGAGTAATGAACAGCTTGCTGATATTTTTACTAAGGGAATTGCGACAAGTCACATGCAAAACATTCTCAACAAGTTAGGCTTTATAGATATCTACTCGCCAAACTTGAGGGGAGCGTTAAAATAGACCAAAATGAGACTCATTGATTGATCTAGTCAACCATCATGATTGATCTAATCAACCATCAACTATTCAATCATAATAATTGATTTACTCAATTACTATGATTGATTTAACCATTTCAATTGATTTGGTTAATTATATATATTTGGTTGATTTAATCAATTATTAATATTGATTTAATCAATCATTCTATATTTAATCGATTTAAATAATAATTGATTTATTCAATCATTATATATTTAGAAACTTAACTTTATTTTTTACTATTTTCCTTTTTACTAATTTTATTCAAATTTATTTCCTTTTCTCTACTAGCTAAACTTTTGTATAAATAGAACTATTCTTCACATTTTGTAATCAAGCAATGAGAGACAATCTTCTCTCTTGTATTAGCTCTCTTTCTTCTCTCTTGTAATTTTTTTCAATCAATACAAAGAAAATTCTTTTCATTTTCTTCTTATTTTTCTTCAAATTTTATCTTGATATAATTCTCTTATGTAATATTGGTTCTAGATTGCATGTTTAGAAACATACGAGGAGTCTAATATCAAGAGTAAAATTTTACAACACCAACATGGTTCCACCAAAACAATCCATCCCGTAATGAAGAAGAAAAGAAGTTGAAAACAACTGAGGCCAACAGGATTTTAGGGTTTCCTTCTTGGATTGAAACTTAGATCTTGCACTACAGTGATGATAGTAGTGGATTAACGTGAGAGAAATCATAAGAAACTTGAAAGAATTGAAGAGATAGAGGGGTTAAAAGAGAGAGAGGTGTTCTTCGGTTTTGTGGAGGTGTAGTTCTCCATTCGTCATTGCAGTCCGGTTTTCAGTTGTTGTCGATTTCAGTCACAACCATCTCCATCGTTTACTTTGCCGCGGTCTTCAATCCATCAGTACCTTTGTTTGATTTTTGCTGTAGTTGCCTTTGAGCTTCGTCTTCTCCGTCCAAATCCACCACCAGTTTCGCTTTGATTCTGCCGTTAGAAACCATCATCGCTTTCTCCACCGGCCGGTTCGTCTTCGTCTGTGAGTTCTCTAGTCTTCAGACGCTTCGACCACCTTCCCTTTGCCTCAATCAACCGATCATCTCCTCCGTCTCCGTCTTTTACCTGGACTGCCTTCCGTTCACCGCCATCCGTTCTCACTTGTTTGTTCGTTTTAGCCACCGGAGTAGAAGAAGCCATCATCGAGTCTAGATTCCTAGTGTATGAGCTTCTGCTGTCGAACTCGATTCCTTACCATTGTGATCGACACTTTCCATTGGGTTTAGTTCCAGGAATACGTTCATGCATCAATTTTGTATTATTGTCTGGAATAAAAATAATTCGATAGCTATTATGGTTTATTAATATATATTATGACTGAGAGTTGGTCGGGCCCGATATCTCAAATTATTACACAAGCCAGTGTGTCGATTGATTAGCTGCTAATGAAACCAGACGGGGTTAATCCAAACAACGTTGTCTGCAATCTTCTCATCTAGACTTGGCTCCTCCCATGTTAATGAATAATTTGGGAGCCGCGGTACGAGGACAGTGCACCGTATAATTTAGTTTTCTTCTTCCCTTTGTTGGCCCTTAGGTTGAGGGATTTTTTTTTTTTTTCAGAATATATTTGTTTTAAATTATAAGTCGATTAAATATACTTTCAAATAAAAATTAAAAAAATAAAAAATATCTGATTTGAATTATAATTAAATTAAATTATTAATTTATCGGTATTGATGAAATATGATCCAAATATCAATCAGTGTGGTATCTGGATGCCCGAAATCCGACAAGATATCCATGGTCCTGAAGGGCCTAGTCCCTTTGAACCACTAATATATCGATCCGGACAGCACAATCGATTCGCATATACATTCGATAAGACCGAATGTCTACCTCTTCCATCTGATTAATGACTACCGAATACTAAATAAATCAAGCACTTTTATTCCCAATTGGTAACACTTAACTGAATTTCACATTGATTAAGTTTCATATTTTAACACGTAACCTGTCTCCTATATAAGGAAAAAAATCCTTGAAAATCTAATCGATAAAGAAAAAAATCTGTCAATATAATTCAATTTCCTAAATGATAATAATTTCAAATTTTTAACGTTCAAGATCTGAAATTCTCAGATCACCTCATAAGAAAACTAGGGTTGTGACGCTCCGGGAGCATACGACTCTAGGGGATATCATATAAAAACTCTCGATACATAAAGGTAAGTAAATTCTCGATACTTGACACAAAACACACAAAAGTTAAAGAGAGATCCGTTTTCCCTTCCTTTATGTTTGTTTATCCATTCGAAAATCGTTCCTTTGACTTAAGCATCGGACTCTCCCCATCGGAGCTCTGACTGTAAATATATAAAGTAAAAAAAATAATTAATTTTAATTAGTTATATATCCTTTCTTTTATATAAAAAAATTACATAACTTTTTTAGTGCTTTTATTTTAACTTATGAATTACTCTTAAAAACCTTATATCTAAAACAACTTAAAAGTATCTTTTTAATAATTCTATCAAACACTTA
Organism: Dillenia turbinata; assembly: GCA_037126225.1. Classification (NCBI taxonomy): domain Eukaryota; kingdom Viridiplantae; phylum Streptophyta; class Magnoliopsida; order Dilleniales; family Dilleniaceae; genus Dillenia; species Dillenia turbinata. The sequence goes on from JBAMMX010000019.1 coordinate 15,563,488, forward strand.
AATTATTTATTTTTCAATTAATTTGTAAATTTAAAATTATTTATAAATCAAAAATAAAAAATAAAAAATCAAACCCACCTCGTAATCAAACCTTTTAAAAATTGAAAATAAAAAAAATTACAAATATCTACAACTCAAGTTCGAGTTATCATCATGGACACAAAAATAAGAGAGGTTGTGATATTCATATAACCAGCAGGGCGTCCATTAAACACCACCAATCCCACGGTAGACGTTAGCACATGGAATTAGAACTCCCCAGATTTTCATTAATTGTGGAAATGAGAAAATTAGAGATATGAGCAAACAATTTTCCTTGTTTGGAAAACACATTTCCTTCATGCACCCAATGAATTCCAAAACCAAAAGTCACTCTGGCAAGAAAGCATTAATTACGTCAACTTTCAAAGGGCAAAAAGGTCAAAACACATACAGTTCAACCCCTCCGGTTCATGGCAGAGTTGGCAACCTATAAATTGGGACCCCTCTCTGTGTTCTTAAGCGGACACTCTCGGCAGTTTCCTTTTCGTTACTCCCCCAGAAAGAAAAATAAAATAAAAAATTTCTAGGCTCTCTCTCTCTCTCTGTGGAGTCTGTATGAGATGAAAAATGGGAGTGTCGTTTAAGGTAGCGAAGATTGGTAGAAGATACAGACCTAAGCCACTTCAGAGTGAGGACAATGAAGTTGACAATGGCACAGTGAACGAGCCTCCAATGGAGGTTTCTTCTTTTGATTAAAAATTTTATTTTTTTTGTTTTGAAGTTTTTATATGTGTGTGTGTGTGTGTAATTCCTGGTGTTTATATTTGACTGTAATTTGTATCTTTTGAGGCATAATTTGAGGTTGACTGATTCAGTATTTACTGTTATTAAGAGTGACTAATGCTGGTTTTTTTTTTTTTTATTTAAATTATTATGCGAATTTGACAATGTTGTTTGATTCGACAATTAGGGTTTAGTGAATTTCAAATCCTCTATGAATTTGATTAATACTTCCCCCTGGCGGCTGTAGATAATACTTGGGGAAAGTGAGGGTCTCAATTCTTACCTCCTCTTTCCCATCACGAAAAAGATGAAGTTTGTGCAAACTTTCATGATTGCCAATTGTTTGTTAATATTACTTAATTTTAATTTAGCAATCAATCAGGTTTTTTTTTCCTTAATTTATTTTTTATTATATTATATTTAAACTTTTTATCTTCCGAGTTCCTTTTTTTTGGGGGGGGGGAGGGGGATTGCTTTAACCTCGGAGTTACGGAGTTTATATCACTTGATCAGAGTGACCGGCATTCTCAGTTTAGAGATTGTTGGTATTCGTTAAAACAATCAAGCAAGAATTTTCGAGTTATTGCTGAATGTTGAAAATGTCATGTTTATGTTGTTGCAAATTACTAAGAATTCTTGTTTCTTATTGAGACTTTTTTTATTATTTATTTAATGACCATTTATAAACTTACACGTTTAGCAGCTTCTTTTTCATTGCTTTGGATTTAGAACTTGATACATTTTATGCAAATTTTTTAGATTATTAAATAGGCTATAGTTGGGGTTGTTATGTTTGGAAGAATTAAGAAAAAACATTAAACAAATTACATTTTTATTGCTCATGGAAAAGAGGTGTTATCTTTGAGAAAACAATACTTTGTCATTGAAAATGTGGCTAAAATGATAATTTTAACGAAGAAAATTTTCATTATTAATTCTTATCTCGTTTCCCCCCTTAAGCCCCACCAGGATGCACCAAGTACATACCTGTTTCCAATCATATTGTTCTGCATTGCTGTTTTTTAGTTGTTGTGAGACATAGTTTTCTATTCACGTATTTATTAAGACTATTTTTTCTGACACAGTGCTTCTCTTCTGCATTCAATAGCAAAGCATTTTCAGGGCTTTTGCTTATATCTTTAACTTGTAAAATCTTCCAGGGTAATCATGGAGCTGGGCAGAATAACACTGGTAAACGTTCACATGCATTAGCCATCTATGGATCAAACCCAGTTATAGAAGGTAATACATCACTTGGCATTACATGTTGACAAGTGCAGAAGCTCTTAATCTCTAAAAATATTGACTTTATGTAGATCTAAAAGCGACTATAACCATAAACTTGTACCCTAGTGGCTTCTCGATTGGATATGGTACTGAGGTTAGTGAGCATGAAATTCAAATTTTGTGAATATAGACTTATCCGTTTCAACCTCATTAGCATGCAACTATTGCTTATTCCTTTACTACATGTGTAGTCATGCATACTTCAAGTGTGGAACTTTTGCAGTTGTTCAAAGATGAAGCAAAAGGGCTGCATCCTTATGACAGGTCATCGGAGACACTTTTCTCTGTAAGTTCGGCTTCAAGGATGATTTGGTACTTATTTTATGTTTTTAGTAAGCTAGAATTGAACCCTAATTTGTTTCTAACAAATTTCCCATAATCTGCTGGTGCAAACATTATTTTCGTCCTGTTCTTGATCTTTATTTTATATGTTGCATTATTGATTATAATGATAATTGCAAGAAACCAGATGTTGAAATGATGAAGTCAATGTCGATCTTAGTGATTTATTATTATTTTGAGGCTCTAACTACTCTCTGTTGTCCTTTGGTTTTCATTTTGTTTTTCCTGTTTTCTCTAGGCCATTGAATATGGTTGCTTACCTGGAGATCTATTTGATGACTTACCTTGCAACTATGTTAATGGTGCTGTTATTTGTGAGGTGAGACAACTACTCTAAATGAGATTTGAGTCATTCAATAGAGCTTTTATTCTAAACTGTCTAAATATGGTGTTGATTGCAACTCAACACCATGAATGCACAAATGGCTTTCTAGAGGACCCTGTTTGTTTGTCTTTTTTTCTGACTAGAGGAGACCCTTTGCAGATTCGAGATTTTCGTAGTGTTCTGCAGCAGAAAGGAAGCATGCCATCTGTTGCAAATATTTCACCTATTGTTCACAGAGTACAGCTACGGATGAGCATGGAAAATGTCATCAAGGATGTATCATCAATTGCAGATGATTCATGGACCTACCGAGATATCTTGGTCAGTGTGAATACTAGTTTCAAGTGTAATGCTTGTCTGTTTTGATTTCAGCATTCTCTGCTCATTTGGTTTTCTTGTTCTGCATTCATATTTCAGGAAGTTGAGTCCAGGATTCTAAAGGCTCTGCAACCCAATCTTCAGTTGGATCCTAAGCCATTGCAAACTGAATTTAGTGGAAGACTAATGACAAGAAAGGTGCTTCTCATGTGTAGACACTGACAAATTTGGTAACATAACTAGTTATTATGCATCATATTTGGGTCAGCTATGACTAGATCCTGATCATAATAGACATTTTCAATTTGAATTAGCATTCTCTCTTTCTTTTCCTGAACGAAAAATTAGCTCTCTCCTTGTCAGAAATACATTTGTTTTTGCATTATATAATTGAGGTGAATGTTGTGTTTCTTACCCAGAATGACAAAATTTAATGGTAGATTATCCAATTGTTGCACTTATTGCAGCTCAATCTGGAAATTCCTGGGAGCAGGAAAAGGAGAAAGGGTAATGATCTGCCAGTAGCTAACTTGGGGTTGAACAACCCTGGAGAAAGAATTAAAGGTTCAATTGTTGTAGCTAAAGAGAATTCCATGCCTCCTAATTTGACACTTGAAAGTAGAAAGGTTTCACATCCTCAACAATCCACCTCAAGCTCTTTCCTAGATTCACGTGAAAATAAATTGCCAGAACCTATTATCGAGTCAGCTCCATTATCTTCTCGGCCTGACTTTTTGTTGGCAGGTAGCTGTAACATGTCTGCCTTGAAAACCATTGCTCCAAAAGATTGTATCTCAAAGTCCAAACAGTGGACAAGTAACTGTTACTCCGACCCTAGAAAGTCCTGTGCATCATCTCCTGATGTAGCGAATGTATGTAAAAGATTACCAGTCCAAGGTCGTCAAGTCAAGAAGCCGAAGCAAGAGCCACTGGATTCATTGCATCAGCAAGCTTTAGGAAGCCATGCTGAAGGTGTTTCTGCATCAGAATTGCAGCAGAAAAGGTTGGCTGAAGAAAATCGACCTTCACACACAACTGTTCACAGTCGGCAGAAAATTCTTGAAGGTACTTTGAAGCAGCCGGCTGGATTCTTTATGCATAATGTTAAAAGGGAGACAGTGGAAACTAACAATTTCTTGACACTGGGAATGGGAAAGTTTGGTGAGAACTGCCATGCAATGGATGAGAGAAGAAATCCATCTACCCTCCAGCAATCACAACTTCAGCAGGTCTTACCAATTTTAAGGGGCAATAGCAATCATAATTCAATGCAATTGAATCACCTGGGTCAGCAACCTACAATGATGAGAAATCAAGCAAGTCAACTTGTTGAGAAAAATATGGCAAATGAAACCATTAAACATAAAAAGAAATCTTTGCCAGCTCCTCCGCCTTTAGCTGGGGCTGGAACTGCATCTGCAAAATCCCATTTCAATGATGCTTTGTTGAGAAAGTCAAATTCCTGTCCTAAAGAAGGTTCAAGCATGGATTCAGCCATGTGTCTCACAGGCAGCAATGATACGGCTTGTATCATTGCAAATACCCCAGGAGGTGCTTCTTTATCCCAGCCTACTGAAATTCAAGGCAATAGTGGCCTGAAAGGGATTTTGGCTATAGTCAATAAGAGGTGTGTCTGAATTAAATCTGCTCTAGTACTCTGATTCTTTATATGTGCTCTTCCAAAGTTTGTGATGGAAATTGTTCAGGTATGGGCTCAATAACAAGAAGCACAAGGACGACCAGGCCATTTTCGGAAGGAAGCAATTTCCGCGAACTAATCAACTCCTTGAGATCCACCTCCACAATTCTGAAACCAGCACAAATGCAGAAGATGCTCCTACCGTCAATAGGATGCTGACTTTTGTTCGTCCACTATGTTCCTACCAAGGTAGAGTCTGAAATATTTTCAGCTCCTATCTCAAATTAATCTCTTCGCCCCCACCCACCTCAGGCTATTTCAGCGTCCCTCTTTTCATCTCTTTAACTTTGCTGTTGCATGAAATGATGCAGATACACCCATTGGTGCTGAAAACAAACTGGTTGTAGAGAAGCATGATGATGATATGGTGAGGGCATGTGTTCTTTATGGGAACATAGAAGGAAATGATTTTGTTTGTCCTCTCCCACCATCATTTACTGGCACCGTAAGTTCTTATTTTCAGGTTTTCGAAGTTCCTTTCCAACTTCTTTTAGTTTTGTGAACTACTAGGTATTTTATGGTACTATGGTGATGATTACCGCATGCGTCCTTAGCTACTTCCCCTGTTCATATCTCCAAGTCCCTACTATGTTTGCAGTGGAGTGTTTTCTGAATTCCTTCATCATGCACTTTTGATTATCTAAGTTTTCTTTGGAAGGTTTAACATTTCACATTAAATGACATAGTGTATGGTTGTTTTTACTTCATTGTTCTGCTATTCATGTTTATTCATTTTGCAGCATCTTACAGGTGTATGTACTGATCAGTTTATCTCACTGGTAATTTCTATTACAGTGGCCAGTGTTTTTCCTTTATCTTTTCTTTTGGTGACCGTCAATTGTTCATAATTACAATTCTTCATTTATAGATGAGACAAGAAGGATATCAGTTAGTTGATGATCCAAAAAAATCCATTTATCGTGATGCTAATGGTGCCTCTAGCAGCTGGCAAACTTGTCCTAGGGTTGGTGCAGGAGCTGGACCAATTAAGTTGCCTCCACCAACTTTAATCTCGGGGCCATCCCTTCCAACACTTGGTCCCATGAGCAACAAGATGTTGCCCCTTAACCTTTCTCAATCACCATCTCAGGATATTCTTTCCAGAGGCAGCATGCACGTCCCTCGAAAGTTACACTCGGCTTCACAGTTTTCTCCAGGCTTTTTAACCAAATCACAACTTGAGCTAGCTGCACAAGTCGTTGCCATGCAGCCAGATAGCCAGCAATTTGTCAATCATAACGCCCACCATCAATTCCAGTTGCAACAAAATGTATGGCAGTTTATGCAGCGGAAGATGATGGAAGGAATGTTTTCAACATCAGATGATATCTATAGGATGCAACTGGGTAATGGGATTCAGGGACTTGGACATGTTGGCCTTGGCTCCTTTGGTAGTGTCTTGGGCATGGCAGGTGCCTCACCCATGTCCAGTGGACGAAACTTTTTGGGAAATCCTATTATGAGTAGTGATAATAGTGGCAATATGCCCGGTTTTGACAATTACCATCGCCTTCTAGGTGGAATTTCTGACGCCAACTCAGTTTTGGCAATGTTGATGAGAGAAGAATGCCAAGGAAGAGCTTCGATTGGTGGAGCTTCCAACCAGATGAATGCTATCGATTTGCCAGCAAACCAGCCAAAGGTCACCAGCATTGCCATGAATTCAACCAACCAGCAGTTGCACATACGCAGGCAGCTACTGATGCTGCAGCAGCAGCAGCAGCAAGCGAGCATGATATCATCTCTCCAGAACCTGGAAGGAGGAGCTATTTCGGCCAACCATGTTGGCTTGCCCCTGAGTCAAGTTAGCTCACAAGCAAGCCTACAATTGAATATGAGTTCACAACAATCAGGAGCTGGGTCAGTACTGCAGCGTTCAAGTAGTGCAGTCTTGGATCCTTCAAGCCCTGAGCTAAGCGCGCGGACTCATGGTTCTATGGGTAGCAACAACACAGCTAGTTCTGGGTGGGGCAAAAGAAAATGACCTTGTGAATCAGGAGGTGGTGTGTGAGCAGAAACTAGAAAGGATAGGGATAGCATAGCGGCAGCTGAGTGGGTACACATATATATATATATGTATATATATATATATATATATATATAGAAAAGGTATAGGCAGTAAAAGCCCTTTCCATACATAGTTTCTTTTTGGGTTAGGGGAAAAAAACAAGTTCAATTTCTCGTTTGTTGTTTCAGTCGTGTTACAAAAAGTTTTCAATTTTGTTACAAAGCACAAGTTTTGGTTATTATAATAGTTGCAGAGACAGTTTTCCATTTTATGCCGTCTTACCAGGTAGGGCCACGGCCACAGGTGAGGGGAATTTGCAAACATTCACTTTTGGGTTCCTTTTCTTATTCTTGTTTTTCACATTCTAATGTTAAACTTTTTAAAAAATAAATAAATAAATAAAATCTGAGAAGAAAATGATTAACATCACAAATGCTATGAATAATTAGAAATTTTAAGTTTAATAATGTTTTAAAATCTTTAAAAGATTATGTTATCGGTGAAAGATACGAACTTGTTCTTTTTGAATTTGTGCAATGTAATTGAGGTTGGGAATCTGTACACAGTTGTCTCTAAAAGTGAGGAATATAATTGAATCAAAAATTACAATAATCAGGTTTATTAAGAGAAAGTAAAAAATTATAATACTTGGATTTATAGAGAGAGTCAAAAATTACATGTTGTATGCTAAAAGAGAATATTAGAAAAGAAGAAGAAAATAAAGAGAAAGAAAGAGGGAGATTTTTTATTCTCCTTATGTGTATTGTCTATATATAATGAAATTATAAAAGAGGGTATTTATATAAATTGGAGTGGTATAGGAGAATTAGAGCATATTAGATTATCACTCATCGTATTATAAGTTCAATTTGGTAATGTATATCTGTGTGCGTGTTTTTTTTAATACATATAATACTATAATTACTATTTATTATTATTATTAGTACTATTATATATATTTATTTTAATTATTTTATATTTATCTCTCATGACCGACTTCAAATTTTGAAATTAAATCGTTGTTGTTGTTCGGACATATATATAAATGAAATGTTTAAGTATTCTTTCAAATATGTGATATTTTCATATTATGATGTCGACATATAAAAAATATTATTAATAACAATATTGTTATCATGTGTATTCTTTTAAAATATTTATCTTCCATATGTTGGATATCTATCCAAATTTCCTTGGGTTTATAACACTCTCTATTGGATGTTCATTACACAAAAAATATGTTTCGTTAAAAGTTTATTAGGAAAAAATTTAATAGAAAAAAGTTTTAGTGAAGGAAAAAGAGTATACTATTTAAAATATTTGATTATGTATTTACTCCCCCTATTAGAATATCCCTTGAGATCTTTAAACTGATATATTCTATTTACTTTCACCAATTTTGTAAAGGTAACAGTTGGTAGGGACTTTGTAAATAAATCTGTTAAATTCTCGCTTAAACGTATTTGTTTAACATCTATATCATCATTTTTCTGAAATTCATGAGTGAAAAAAAATGTCGGTGAAATGTGTTTTGTTTTATCACATTTGATATATTTTTCTTTGACTTGGGCGATGCATACTGTATTATTCTCATATAAAACTGTCAATGGCTCTTTTCCGGAAGATAAACCATAAACTTCTCGTCTGTACTTAATCACAGATCTTAATCATATGTATTCGCGACCAGTTTTATGTATTACCAAAATTTCTACATGATTAGAGAATGTAACTATTATTGTTTGTTTTATGGAGTGCCAGGAAATGGTAGTACCAACATATGTGAACACATATTTAGTTTGTGATTGAATATTATAAAGATCAGATATGTACCTTACATCTGCAAAACCAATCAAATATGTTTTGGATAGTTTAGAAAAATACAGAATTATATTTTTTGTACCTTGTAGGTAATGAAATATATCTTTAATCCCATTACAATATTTTCTTGTTGGATAAGAACTATATCTTGTTAATAAATTGATAGAGAATAATAAATCATGTCGTGTATGACTAGTGAGATACATGAGTGTTCCGATTTCACTTAAATATGGTATTTCAGGAAAAAAATCTATTTATTATTCTCTCGAGATTGGAAAAGATTTTTATTTACATCAAGTGACCTTACAACCTTTAGAGTGCTTAATAGATGTGCTCTATACATACAAAATCGTTTTAGCACCTATTCAATATGAGTTGTTTGATGCACAAGGATTTCGTTCTAAATTTTCTATCTGTAATCTAATGCAAAATTTTGTTTTTTCAAGATCTTTCATCTCAAAATTTCTATTTAAGCACTATACTGCTTTTGATAGCTTTTCAGGAATCCCAATGATATTAAAATCATCAATATATACTGTAATAATAGCAAAATCATATCCAAATCTTTTTATAAAAATACATGGATAAACAGGATCATTCTTATAACCCTACTTTAATGAATACTCACTAAATTGGTTAGATCACATGTGATCAGATCGTTTTAATCCATATAATATTTTGTTCAATTTGATTGAGTAATATTCTCGAAAACCAAAATTATATGTTTCTGGCAATTTAAATCTTTCTGAGAGTTTCATATAAATGTCATTACTTTTGTCAATTTAAATCTTTCTGAGAGTTTTATATAAATGTTATTGTCAAGTGACCATACAAATAAACTATAACGACATCTATTCAATACAAATTGAGTCCCTTTTGTATAGATAGACTGATTAGATATCAAAAAATAATCACATCTATCATAGTAGATTATATCGCATCATAATTAATACTGGTGTTTGGGAAAATCCTTATGCAACTAAATATGTTTTATATTTCATAATTTCACATTTTTTATTTCGTTTTTGCACAAAAACCCTTTTGTATCGTACTAGTTTTACACCAGTAGGTGTACGGACAATTTGTCTGACAATATTTTTTTTGTCAAGTGATTTCAACTTTTATTCAATTGCATCTTTTCACTTTGGCCAATTATGTCTATATTTGTATTTCTCAATAGACCTTTGTTCAAGATTCTCATTTTCATTCTCAATACTTATTACTATATGGTATAAAAAAATGTTATCAACATTGATATTATTTTCGACTCCATATTTCTCCATTCATAACATAATTTATTGAGATTTTATGATTATCAATATTTTCAGGTATCTAATGTTCATTTGAAACATTGTCCATGACTGGTATACTTTGGAACATGTAATATTCTCGTTTAAACTATCTAATCTTTATGCTCATTTTCTATATCGAGAATTTTTATTTTTAGAACTAATTAATCTATCATGTTTTGCGTGCGTTTTAAACTAATTAGTAAAGTTATGTTGTCATTCAAGGACATCAATTCTAATAGAAGCATTAATAGTCGAACTATATAACTTAGTCACTCTTTTATGGTCAGTAAATTCATTTGGTAACTGATTTACTAAATTTTGTAAATAAATCAGCTTTTGAACTTTCTGTTCATACTACTTTGTTCGAGAATCAAGATAACATAATGATGATTCATTCCAACTAATTTTATTTTCAATCTGTTTATTCTTTTTTCCTGCTAATGTTAGGAAGACATACTCATCAAAATGATAATCAACAAAGTGAACTGTAAACAAATCTCTTGTCATGGATTCAATATATTTAATAATCAATGGAAATTCAAACCCAACATATATCTCCAATCTCTTTTGAGGTCTCACTTAATTCGTTGTGGTAGAGTAATAGGAAAATATACTGCATATTTAAAAATTTTCAAATGGGAGATAATTGGTTCCTGATCATAAATCAAATATAATCGGGAGAAATTATTACTACTTGTTGGTCAAATGTGAATAAATGTGGCTATGTGTAAGATAGTATGTATCCAACTAGAAACTGGTAATTTTGCTTTCTTAAGCAATAGTCTTGCAATTAATTAAATACGTTTAATAAGTAATTCTATTAGACCATTTCGAGTGTGAACATGTGTTTTGGAATATTTACACTTATCCTAATCGACATACAATATTTATCAAAATTTTGGAATATAAATTCACCAACATTATCAAGATAATTTTTTTTAATTAGATAATTTGAAAAATGTGCTCGTAATTTAATTAACTGAACAAATAATCTCGTAAATACCAGATTGCAAGTTGATAATAATGATACATGTCACCACCTAATTGATGTATCAATTAAAACTAATAAATATTTGAAGGATTCACATGGTGGATGTATATACTCATAAATATTTCCGCGTATTCATTTCAAAAATTCAAGAGACTCATAATTTATTTTAACCGGTGATAGTTTCACAATTAATTTGTCTTAAGAGCAAGTAACACGAGTAAATTCATTAAATTGAAAATTTTTCTAGTTTTTCAAAAAATGTCCACATGAGTCATTTATATTTTTCGCACCATTATTGACCTGGGATGGCCCAACCGGTCATATCAAACAATAAAATCATTCAACTTAATAAAGTTCTAGTTTACTATTACATATATTTCTCTTGTATTAATGTATGTGTAATACAAATCGGAGGAATATGCCAGTGATCTTTCTAATATTCTTTTATCACCCAAGATTATACTCAGATGTTAAGGTATTCAACATTTTCATTACTTATTATCTCAATATGGTACCCATTTTTGTGGACATCTTTAAAACTTAATAAATTTCTTTGAGATATCGGAGAGTATAATGTTTAATCAATTTCAAATATAATTCCCGTGAGCAAGAGTATGTCAGCTCTTTTGGATCATTTAATCAATTTTGTACTGTCAGATATAGTATTAATACTGACCTCTTATGTTCTCAAAAGAAAAAATATTTCTTTTCTTTTAATATAATGTGCATAGTGATACTATTTACGAGACATATATCTCTGTCATTCATTGCCAATCAAGTGGTCAATTTTTCCTTCAGAGAGACATATTTGTACTCTAACAGAACCTTTAATTAATTTTGCACCATCGCTTATGGTATTAATAGTTGCTTCTCCCAATTACAGGCAGAAGAAGTAACTCTTTTTTTTTAGTATTGTATATATCATAACACTATCAATGAGATATTCATCTTTCTCGTCTTTTATTGATCTTAGAATCAGAACTTTTTGAAAATTTATCTTATCCTTTCCCATCATTATTGTCCCACTTCTAATGGTGATAAATTTGCATGACTACTTCTAGTGATTTGATAAATTTACATAAATATGACAATTACTAAAATCGTGACATCTTTCATATAACAATATTTAATCACATTTGTTTCAGGGAATAGACTAGAACCAATAGGTCGAATTTCATGACTTTTCATCAATAATATTTTGTTCAGTCACAATGGGACATAAAATTAATTCAGAATATTTTGAATCAATTTTTTCCAATATTGCTACCGCAAGAGCAAATTTGAGGCATGAAAAGTTAAGAATTTTCTAACATTTTTTTCCAATAATATTTTCTTCACAAAAGTTTTCCATCATAAGAACAACCATCTTCAGATGTTTGTATTTTTCTATTATTATTATTTATTCAAATTATTTTAATGGTGTCTTCAAGACCTATTTTATCGAGATACATTTCAGCTTTTAACACTCACGATAAATAATTCTTTCTCATAATATCAAATGAGGAAAAAAAAAATATATATATTTATGTAATCAATAATAAGATTATTAAATTAAGAAAAATTTGAACACAACAAAAATGTGGTAGTTTCTTTTTTTGATGTGGAAAATCAAACTAAATTACAACAATAGAATATAATTTGAAAAAATCATAGTATTCAATGAAAACTGTATACAAAATAATAAATAAAAGTTACAGAAAATTCATACCAAATAAACCTTATTCTTAGTTGGTGAGAATTCCGTGCTCGGTTGGGCTGAGATTCGTTCTGATAATGTATTGTAAACTAAAGAGAATATTAGAGAAGAAGAAGAAAATAAAGAGAAAGAAAGAGAGATATTTCTTATTCTTCTTATATGTATTGTCTATGTATAATGAAATTACAAAAGGAGGTATTTATACAAATTGGGATGTATACATAAATAGAAAGTTCTAAAATCAAGTAATTTCTCAAATATATGATATTTCTATATTATGATATTTACATATAAAAGATACTACTAATAGCAATATTAATATCATGTGTATTTTTTTAAAATATTTACTCTCCATATATAGGTATAAATGTAATTAGTAAAAAATAATTTTGGGAAGATTTAGATAAATTTATACAAACCATACCTAATACAAAAAAATTATTTATTAGAGGAGATCTTAATGGATATATCAGGGAGAGTAATGAAGGATTTGAAACTACATATGAAAACTTTAGTTTTGGTAGTAGGAATGAAGAGGGAGACACAATTCTAGAGTTTGTTATAATATTTGATCTGATACTCATAAATATTTTTTTCAAGAAAAGAGAGTCGCATATAGTTACATATAAAAGTGAGTTGAATGTTAGTCAAACAGATTTCTTTCTCACTAGGAGGAGCGACAAAATAGCTTGTAAGGATTGCAAGATTATATCGAAAGAAAGTATAACAACTCAGATTGAGTATAGATTGAGATTGGAGATAATCATGTCTCCGAATCGATTTGGATTTATGGCGGGAAGATTTACCACTGAAACAATCTACTTACTAAAATATTTGATGGAGACATTTAGAGCATAGAAGAGAAATCTACATATGATATTCATTGATATAGAAAAAGCGTATGATAGAATTCTAAAAGACATATTGTGGTAGGCATTAATTAAGAAGATGATTTCCATCAGATACATTAATCTCATTAAAGATATGTATGATGGAACTATCACCAATGTAAAAATTTGTGGGGGTGTAAATAATAACTTTCTAATAAATATTGAATTCTATCAGGAATCGGCATTAAGTTCAATCCTATTTGCAATAGTGATAGATGAAATCACAAAGATCGTCCAAGATGAAATACCATAGTGTATACGCTTTGCAGATGATATAGTGTTGATAAATAAAATTAGAGAGAGTATTAATGTTAAATTGGAACTATAAAGAGACACAATAGAGTTCAGACGATTTAGATTGAGTTGATAAAAAACGGAATACATGAAATGCATGTTTAGTGATAATCATTAGAATGATAAAAAACGATTAGTTTAGAAAGACAGGATATACCAAAAAGTGAACATTTTAGATATCTTGAATTCATTATACAAAATGACGACAACATAGATGGGGATGTAAACCATACGATCCAAACTGGTTGGATTATATAGAAAGATATCTGGAGTTTTTTATAATCGTAAGATACCACTGCATCTGAAAGGAAAGTTTTATAGAATGACAGTAAAATCTGTACTACTATATGATACTGAATGTTAAGTCATTAAATAACAATAAGAGTAAAAAATTGTTGTATTTAAGATGACAATGTTAAGATAGATATGTGGTAAAACTAGAAAATATATGATTAAAAATAAAGAAATAAACACTAAATTTAGAGTGAATTCAATTGTGATTAAGATGCGAGAGTATTACTTGAGGTGGTTTAGTCATGTATAACGAAAACCCAAAGACGCACTAGTTAGGAGGAACGAGAGCTTAAATATAAGAGATTTAGTAAAACGGCGAGATAGACCGTTAAAAATCTAAATACAATATATTCGTAAAGATATGACAATTAATGAGTTAACTGAAAAGATGATTTTAGATAAGAATGAGTGGCGTAGGAGAATTATAGTAAATTAAATCATCACTTTTTGTATTATAAATGTATTTGGATAGAGTATGTGTGTGTGTTTGGTTTTTTTAATTTTTTTATTTTATTTTATTTTTTACTTATTATTATATTATATTATATTTTTTTTCTTATTTTTTATTTTATTATATATATTTTTTAATTATCTTATAATTGTCTGTCAGACGATCGACTCCAAAGTTTGAGATAAAGGCTCAGATTGTTATTGTATATTGGACATCCAACCAAATTTATTAGGGTTTATAGCGGTATATAGGTTTTTCTTTTGTAATTAGTTTTTTATTTTGATTCGTGATGACTCTTGTATATATATATTTAGTTAAAATTATGTAAAACAATGATAAAGAAATAAAAAACCTCTCAATATTGTCTTTTTCCACACTTGTCTTTTTTTTTTTTTAATAGGATATCAGAGCCATAAGATCTTAAGATCAACCTCTAAGTCCATCGGCCTTTGTTGCCATCTCTTTTATTGGCCTTCATTATCATCTCCATTTTTTGTCGATTTTCATTGCATCTATTGGTTTCTTGTCTTTAATCTCCATCAACCTATTTTTTTCTTTTCCCCTCTTCTCCTTTTTTTTCTTTTTTTCTCTTTTTTTTTTTTTAAAAAAATTTTTTTTTCTTTCCTTTTTTTTTTTTTCTTTTTAATTTTTTCTTTTTTTTTTTTTTAAAAAAAAAAAAAAAATTTTTTTTTTTTTTTTGATGTTTTACCTTTCTTACTATGAATTTCAAGATTAGGGTTTGGGAAAGAGGATTGAACTTGCTAAGAAAAAGGACGAACCTTGCTTCCAATCAACTGAAGATAACTTATCCATGTCAACTCTTTCTTCTTCCAATAAAGATGCCATCTGGCTACACCATTTCTGTCTTGGATATCTATCATTTACAATTTTAAAAAGTATGTTTCTTTCTTTGTTTAAGGGACTCGACATTAAATAATTTCATTATGATATTTGTGAGTATGCCAAACATAGTTGGGTTTCTTTCCTCATAAAGTAATAAGAGAAATTCTTCTCCTTTCTATTTAATTCATTGTGATATATAGGGATCTTCAATAATTCTAAACATTTTTGACACTTGATAGTTTGTTTCTTTCATACACTACAAAAAAACAAGGGTTTAGCGACGAAAATTTTAGAAAAATTCGTCGCTAAAACTTTTAGCGACAAATTTAGCAGCGAAAAAATTTTCGTCGCTAATAATGCGTCGCAAAAATTTAGCGACGGATTTGGGGTTCCGTCGCTAAATTTAGCGACGGATTTTGATTTTCGTTACTAAATTTTGCATTTAATTTTTTTATTTGTAGAATCTGTTTGGCCACCGCCGGCCACCGCCCTGACCCCCTACTGCTTGCCCACCCATGCCCACACCCCGCCAGACCGTTCCCGCGCGCGGATGACCACCTTTGCTGTTTTATTTTTTTTTATAGAAAATGTGTTTTTGTCCAGATTCGAACCTGGGTTTAAGGAGTTATCTAAAATGCTTTTAACTACTATGCCACATTAAGTTATCTGATATACCTTTTTTTTTTTATTTTTTTTTATTTTTACTTCTATACATTTTTTTCTAACTCTCACCATTAAAAATATAATTCTCTAATCTAACAAAAATACAAAATACAAAATTATATTTAATAAAAATAAAAAATTATATTTAATATAATTACAAAATTATCTTTAAAAAAAATCAAAAAATTATATTTAAAATATATAAAATTATATTTAATAAAAATTAATAACCTAATTTAATTAAAATATAAAATATAAATATATATTTAATAAATATAAAAAATTTATTTAATAAAAATAAAAAATTATATTTAGCGACGAAAAATAAAATCTGTGGCTAAATTTAGCAACGAATTTTTTCGGATTTTTTTCCGTCGCTAAATTTAGTGACGAAATTTTTTTCCGTTGCTAAATTTAGCGACGGATTATATTTCCGTCGCTGATTAGTGATGGATTTTATTTTCCGTCACTGATTAGTGATGGATTTTTTTTCCATCGCTAAATTTAGCAACAAAATTTTTTCGTTACTATATTTAGCAACGGATTATATTTCCGTCGCCAATTAGCGACGGATTTCAATTTTCGTCGTTAAATTTCGCATTTAAATTTTTTATTTGTAAAACCTGTCCGCCCACCCGTTGGCCACCGCCCACCACTTCTCGGCCCCTTGTTGCTCGCTTGCCCATGCCCATATCCCGCCAGCCCTTGCCCATCCACGCCTGACCACCTTTCACTGTTTTATTTTTTTTTGCAGAAAATGTGCTTTTTGCCCATATTCGAACCTGAGTTTAAAGAGTTATGTGAAACACTTTTAAACAATACATTTTTTTTTTTACTTTTATACTTTTATTCTAACTCTTACCATTAAAAATATATTTCCCTAATCTAACAAAAATACAAAATACAAAATTATATTTAATAAAAATACAAAATTATATTTAATATAATAAGAAAATTATCTTTAAAAAAATCATAAAATTATATTTAAAAAATATAAAATTATATTTAATAAAAATCAATACCCTAATTTAATAAAAATATAAATTACAAATATATATTTAATAAAAACATAAAATTATATTTAATAAAAATTTAAAATTATATTTAGCGACGGAAAATAAAATTCGTGACTAAATTTAGCAACGAATTTTTTTTTCGTCGCTAAATTTAACGACGGATTTTATTTTTCGTCGCTAATTAGCGACGGATTTCAATTTTCGTCGCAAAATTTAGCGATGAATTTTTTTTTTCTGCTAAATTTAGCGACGGAACTATGATCCGTCGCTAATTAGTGACGGAATTTGATTTTTGTCGTTAAATTCGTCGCTAAATAGCGATGAATTTTTTTCCGTCGCTAAAAACGTGTTTTTTTGTAGTGATAGATGATTGCACTAGGATCACTTGAATATACTCTCTCAAAAATAAAAATGATGTAAGTTATGTTCTTCTTAATTTTCATATAATGACCTAAAACCAATTTGGTATAAAAATTAAAAGGGTTAATTAGGATTGATAATGCTTGAGACTATTTTAACCAAGTCTTATCTCCTTACTTTCTAAAGGAAGGGATCATTCATGAATCATCATGTAACACATCTCCATAGCAAAATGGGAAAGTTAAAAGAAAAAAAATTGCCACATTCTAAACAGTACACGAGCATTATTATTTCACCACAATGTACCAAAACAATATTGGGGAGAAGCAGTGTCTATATTTGATCACATTATAAACAGAATTCTCTAGCAGGTCTTAGATTCAAAAAGTTTAATAAAAGTCCTATCCAAGTTTTTTTTCCCAACATTAGAGTCACAAGTAACCTCATTCCTCGAGTATTTGGGTATACTTTCTTTGTCCATGTCCATAACCATAACTGGGGAAAATTGGACTCTCGAGCCATTAAGTATGTGTTGTCAGATACTCATCCACTCAAAAGGAATACAAATGCTTCCATCCACCCATAAGAAAACTATGTCTCAGTCGATACCACCTTTGTGGAAGCAAAACCATATTTTAGTGCACCTTATCTTTAGGGGGAGACATCTATTATGGAAGATAAGGATTTTTTGTTACTTGACTTACCACCTTCTTCCACGACATCCAAGTCATCAACTCAGATCACAAATTCTGATTGTGAGTCCATCATTTTTGCTTAATCTGAACCTGAGTTCCCAATTTCACCCAAGTCTAAATCTCCTATTCCATATGCTCCTGCACAACCCTCCAACAAGGGATAATAGAGTTTTTGATTATTTTAGACTTAGCAGGTATACTTGAGAAAGGAAGCTCTATGTCTAGATGTAAAGCAACCTCAAATCACCTATCCAAGTCCTGAGAATGAGGTAATAGTATCTAATCCTATACCAACTATTGATCACCAATTTCCTGAGACTCAGATTGCAAACCTTGATATACCCATAACAATGAGAAAAGGAACCCAAGAGTGTACCAAATGACCACTATATCCATTATCCCATTTTGTAACCTTCAAAAACTTTTCATCAGCCCACAAGAGCTTCCTCATGAGTCTAAATGAAATATCAATTCCAAACACTTTGTTTGAGACATTATACAAAGAGGAGTGGAGGAAAGTTGTGACAATTGAAATTGATGCATTGGAAAAGAATAAGACATAAGAACTGGTCAACTTGCCAGAAAGAAAGAAGGGAGTTGGGTGTAAATGGATTTTCTTTTTGAAGTTTAAGGTGGATGATCATTAGAGCACCACAAAGCAAAATTAGTTGCTAAGAGGTACACTTAGACTTATGGGGTTAATTATCAAGAAACATTTGCATTAGTTGCAAAAATGAATACCGTGAGAATATTATTGTCATTAATTGCTAGTTTTAATCGGGAATTATTATAATATGATGTGAAGAATACCTTTCTCTATGGTGATCTTGAGTAATAAATTTATATGAACATCCCACCAGCATTTGGAGGAGTTACAACAACAATAACAACAACCTGAGTTTTAATCCAAAAATTTGGGGTCAGTCGTTTGAGAGATAATTATAAGATTAAAAAAAAAAAAACAAAACCACACACACTATCTAAATACCTTTATAATATGAAAAGTATGATTTAATTTATTCTAATTTTCCTACGCCATTCGTTCTATCCAGAATCATCTCTTCAGTTAATATTTTAGCTGTTATATTTTTGCGAATACATTGCATCCAGATTTTTAACGGTCTACCTCATCGTTTCACTACATCTTCTATATTTAAACTCTCAATTCTCCTAAGTGGTGTATTTTTGGGTTTTCGTTGTATATGTCCAAATTATCTCAAACGATACTCTTACATTTTATTTACAATTGAATTCACTCCTAATTTAATAGAAATCTCTTCATTTTTAATCATATATTTCCTAGTTTTATCACACATTCATCTTAATATTCTCATTTCGACTATAACAATTTTTTGCTCTCGTTGTTTAATGGTCCAACATTCGATATCATACAGTAATGCAAGTCTTAATGTTGTTCTATAGAACTTCATTTTCAGATGGAGTAGTATCATGCGATCATAAAGAGTTTTAAATGCCTTTCTCCATCTTATCCAACCCACTTGGATTCTATGGTTTACATCCCAATCTATGTTGCCGTCATTTGGAGGAGTTAAATTGGAATAAAGTATGTTGATTAAGAAAGGCATTATATGGCTTAATACTATCCCCTCATACTTGGTTTGAAAGATTTACAATAGTAATGCTAGTTATCAGGAACAAATAGAGTCAGGGAGATCACACCCTTTTTATCAAGCATTTGGCCTCAAGGGGAGTTATGGTTTGATAGTTTATGTGGATGACATAATTGTGATCAAAAGTGATGAAAAAGAAAAACAAATTCTAAAGCAATGCTTGGTCAAGGAATTTGAGATAAAAGACTTAAGAAAATTGAAGTGTTTTCTTGGAATTGAAGTAGCGCACTCTGAAAAAGGAATTTTTATTTTCTAACAAAAGTACGTTACTAATCTCTTGAAGGAAATGGGAATGTTAGCTAGCAAACCAATTACAACACCCATTGAACAGAGCCATATACTTGGAGAAGCTATTAAAGATCAAATTGTAGACAAATAAATCTACCAGGGATTAGTCGAAAAACTTATCTACCTTTCTCATACACGGCCATACATAGTCTACTCTATAAGAGTTGTTAGTTAATTTATGCATGCCCCTAAGGAGATTCATCTTCAAGCTGTTTACACTCTGATACTTAAAAGCCTATCCTGGAAGAGGAATAATGTTTAAGAGAAACTCTAAACTATCTCTTGATATCTACACCGATACAGAATTTGTAGGGTCTCCTATTGATCGGAGGTCTACTATAGGCTATTGTACCTTTCTTGGAGGAAATTTGATAACATGGTGAAGCAAGAAACATAATGTTATAACTATAGAAGCTGAGTTTATAGCAATAGCTCAAGGAGTCTGTGAATTGTTGTGGTTAAAAATCACACTAGATGACTTAAAGGTTAAATGGAATGAACCAATGAGACTCTATTACGACAACAAGGCAGCCATCAATATTGCTCATAATCTCGTACAACATGACCGAATTAAACATATCGAGATAGATAGGTATTTCATTAAGGAAAAATTGGAAATTGGGCTGATCTATACACCATATGCTCCCACCAATAGTCAATAAGCAGATATATTAACAAAAAACACTCGATAGTAGTACAGTTCAAGAAATTATTGACAAGGTGGTAATAAAAAATTTATATTCATCAGGGAGAGTGTTGAAAGATACATATTTTTTATTTCCTAATTTAAATAATATAAACTGGGTCAGAAATTTGTACACAGTTGTTTCTAGAAGTTAAAAATCTGATTGAGTCAAGGATTACAAATATTTAGTTCTATTGAGAGAAAGTCAAATATTACAATATTTAGCTTTATTGAGAGAAAGTCAAAAATTGCATATTAGGGATTTTCCTTTCATAGCTAGTTCCTTATTTTAATTCGTGATAATTTTTGCATATAAATTTGATTGAAATCATATAAAACATATGGTGAAAAAATAAAAAATCCTTTCAATATTGTCTTTTTCCATAGTTACCAATTTCAATTCTTGTATAGAATTACTTTAATTAACCATATTTTAAGATAATGAATGTGAAATTTCAAATTTGTATAGGGTAAGGAGAATATCTTCTCTTTGCATCCAACAAAAGAAAAGCTTTCACTTTAATTTTTGAGGCAGAATTTGAAGAAAATTTTAATTCATGATTTTGTAGTGGACAAGCGGTATTATCCCTTAGCCTCTCTATACTTCCACTCTCTTCTTTTCCTATCATTTTTTGTCTTTTTTATTGTGAAACGGGGATGCTGGGAGAGTGATGGGAGTATCGTGTTACTCACAACAGAGTGTTGCACCTTAGATGGCGAGAGTTAATAGCCAAAATCATAGTTAACTTATGCTCTAACGTGAGTAGCATGTGGCATGTGGAACCGTGTGTGTGAATAAACAAAAAGCACCTTACAAACCTAAATACTCCTAGGAGACTAACAGCCAACCAGTACCATGAGAGAATGGTGAATCAATAGCAGCCTCTTCTTTCTCTTTCTCTCATTCTCATGTCTACATTGAAGTCTTCATTCTCTCTAATATCTTCTCTCCTTTCTCTCTCTCTCTCTCTCTCTCTCTCTCTTCCTCCTACCGATGATGAAGTCTTCAATTTCTTTCGTTTTTGCTGTCGACCACCAACAATACTGTTCCACACTAGCTATCATGATTGATATTTCTCATGTCATCTCCTAAAATGATATGGTACTAGGCGTACTGTTTCTCTCTCTGTTTTTTTTTAATCCCCTCAAATTTAACTTTTCATTTCTGAATATATAATTTTTTCAAAAGAAAATATTTTACTTTTTATGAATTATGCATTAAAATTGTTATTATTGTCTTTACGACCTTTTTTTGTAGAGTTTAAATATCAAAAAATATATATTTAAGTTAATTTATTTTAACTCTTATATTTATCCTTTTAATTGTTAGTGTATTTGTATATCACTCATTTGTTGGACTATTTTAATTTTTTTTAAACATTTTTTAATAATTTAGATTTTAATATTTATTTTCAAATGCCTGATATTTTTTATTAAAAAATTAAAATTTATTTAGTATTGAATATATTTTTTTTAATTTTAAATCATTACTCTGAATTTTTAATGTATCAATATTTATATATATTTATATTTTTTACATTATACATAAGATCTTACATGATACGCGAAAATGCTATGATATTGGGAAATTTCATACTAAAAACAAAATTAATATGTTAATAGTAAATAGTAACTTCTCTCTTTTCTCTCTTTTTTTTTAAGGGTTTTTTTATTTCATAATTCCATGAAAACAGTAAAACAAAAATTATTTTTCAATAGAAAAACCATGAAGTAAAATTTTGTTCGAAAAAGCATGGAAAAAATGAAATGGAAAATTTCTTTTAAGGCCAAACCTAACATCCGAAAATTAAAACGTTGTAATAACTTTTAAGAAATTCCTTCGCCAAGCCTTTTGGACAACGTTGACGTGGCGTGCTTTAACTGGTCACTTATTTCCTCTGACCTGTGACCTCGAAGGCATCTGGCGCAAACGTTTAGAAATAGAAAAATACAAAAAGAAGGAAAAATCTACCGCTTGATAATTAATCACAGGCCGGTTAATGGCGTGTCATGTTCGTATTGGATATTATCACATCTGACGTAAGGAGCTCTATACACCGCCCCTACATAGAATTCCTTTTCACGCAACAAACAGCTCTCTCTCTCTCCCCCTGATCAAAACAAACCCTAACCTGCAACAGCACTTTTCTTCTTCCACAATTCTGATGGAGAAGAAACCCTAACTCCACTCAAACCCTAACGATAACCTCATTCTCTTTCCACAATGCTCCTCTAAGCTCGTAGCATTCTAGCTTCAATTCTCTCTTTCTCTCTCTCTCTCTCTCTCAATATGTCCTTAGATGGTTCGGTGGATCGGAGAAGAGAGGCGCCGTCAGGGGCTGGAGCCGGGAATGGAAACGGCGTCGTTATGTCGCCGTCACCGCTTCCGATGTACGCCTCGAATCGACTTCGCTTGAATCCGAACACCGATCACAAGCCGGATAACTACGACGAAGTTGAATCAGACTTCAGTCCTCTAATCTACCGCGCTCTGGAGCCTTATCTTCCTCCAAACATGTTGAATGCTCCTCGCGACTCTAAGGTTCACTTCATGCGCGAAATTCTTCTTCGCTACTGTCCTGAGGGTGAACGCGCTCGCGTATGTTCTCCTTTCCCCTCTTAATTTTAGGCTTTTTTTTGGTTTGTTTCTTGTAATACTCTAGGGTTTGTTCATGTTGATGTGAAAAAAGTTCAACCACTAAAAATGCCAAATCTAATGTGATGCATTTTTATTGGTCACTGAAAAGGTCATGATTAGTAGATTGGACAATGTTTTAACGCACTTTTGTTGTCTTCTTTTTTCTATTGGGATGTGTAGTGTAGCATTATTCTTGTTGCTTACTGTGTTGCAACTTCTAAATTCTTTTGATGAAGAAATTTTTGGGCTTGTTGTTTCTTATATAATGTTGTGCAAATTCAAGCCTAGGGTCTTTTTTTTTTAGATGTAAACCTAATGATGGAGATCACATACCGTTTTCTGATGAGTCAGAGCTGTATTTATTCATCGTAGCTATACCATGAGAAAATGTATCCCGGTAAAGGGTCCCTTGCCTTCCTATTGTATGCTTCCATTGCAAACTGCATAGTGTTTACTGTCTCAAACCAAATTTCTTGTAGTTTTAGTATATGTTTCTTCCTTCTCTCCCCCTCTCAAATTTATGATTATTTCTGCTGGAATTGTTCCAAATATACAGTTGACATACTGTTTGATAATTCAATGTACAGGTCCAGAAGCATAGGGAGTACAGGCAGAGGATAATAAAAGGCTATCAGGTATTGTCCTTGGTGGATTGAGAAGTTTTAGTCTAATATCCAGTTGGTTATCAGTAATGATTTGGCATATGTGCAGATCATATATGCTGTATTTTTCTTCGTTGTGTAGTCTTCCTGAGCACTTATTTGGCATGCTAAATCCTCACTCAAAATCTGAAGTGAAGGAACGATTTGAGCTAACCTTCCTTATAGGAGTACAGGATAACTTCCATGGCCAAAGTATAAAGAGCATTTTTCTTCATCAGATCTCTACCCATTTGGCTATTAAAAGAGGAAAAGGAAAAAAAAAAAAAATTCCCTGTATCATGTCTATTGGTATACTCTTTTTTTTTTTTTTTTTTTTTTTTTTTTTTTTTTTAATGTCATGCAAATCTGCACAATAGACAGCAGTCATTGATTATTTGAGCATTAAGTGTCATATTTTTTTCCCTGTCTCTAACCCTTCCTGATCAAGAATGCCTAAAAAGACCTGCTTAATAGTTATAGCATAGGGAAGATAGATTTGGTTGGACAGAAACATTCATTGCCTGTAATGCCGACATACTCAAGATATTTGTTGCTTAGCTTCCAGGTACTAGTATTGAACAGGCTTAGGCTGTAGTCATGCTATATATTATTGTTCATTCTAAAACATATTTATAGCCAGGCAAAAACCCTTCATTTTTAGCAACTTTGCATCCATTAACCATGAAATTCTTGTCTAGTAAAAGAACTCGATGCTCAAGGGGAGAGTTTCAGTCTTCAATTTTGACTTGATCATACATCTGATTACTGTGGTAGTTCTTTTAGACAACTTAATGGGCCTCATTTGGTCTTTTCTGATAGGTCAATCTGTTTCCTTTTGTTCCATAACAATTTGGTTTTTCCATCCTGGAAATTTATGCAAGTTTGTACTAATTTTCCTTCTCTTTTTTAGCCTCTGCATCCGCAGCTGTATAAAATGCATCCGTCAAACTTCTTTGTCCCTTCTTTCCTAGAGGCAATCAAGGGAAATTCAGAGGAAAGTTTGAGAAAAATTGTGTCCGAACCTATCCCAGGAATATTTACCTTTGAAATGTTTCAGCCACAATTTTGTGATTGGTTGGTATCTGAGGTATAGATCATTCACCCTGCCTCATCATCTGGCATGTTTTGTTTTCATTCTATTATGGTTTAGCTTTTATATTTTCTTATCTGGTTTTGATTGCTTAGGTAGAAAATTTTGAAAAGTGGGTGCATGACACAAAACTCAGAATCATGAGGCCGAATACGATGAACAAATATGGTGCTGTTCTTGATGACTTTGGCCTGGAAAGCATGCTTGAAAAGATGATCGAAGATTATGTCCGTCCAATGTCCAGAAGTAAGACGGTCATATTTGTTCCTTGAACATTATTGAATGGACTATATGACCGCCAGGCTTTCTTAATTTAAGTGCATTGCAATTCTGCAGTTTTCTTTCCTGAGGTTGGTGGATCTTTACTGGATTCTCATCATGGTTTTGTAGTTGAATATGGAATTGATAGAGATCTGGACCTTGGTAGGTCTCTTCAACTTCTGTATTTCTTCATTATCTTGCATATGATTTGTTCAAGCTATTTTGTTGGATATATTTGTAGGAGCACTTCATTCTTTTTGTTTCATGGTATATATAATATATACATATATATATATTTTCCCTCCAATTTAGGTTGGTGCCTTTGATGTTACTGTCTAGTTTTGGATAATCCTGTTAGCTTTTTGATATAGACGTCTCTCTCTCTCTCTCTCTCTCACACACACACACACACACACACACACACGCACACGCACGGATGTCTTGCTTTTAGTCTGTTGTGTGAAAAATGAATGCCATCTCTCTAATGCACCATATTTCAGGTTTTCATGTGGATGACTCAGAAGTAACTTTGAATGTATGCTTGGGCAAGCAATTTTCTGGGGGAGATTTATTCTTTCGAGGGGTACGATGTGATAAACATGTAAATACAGAAACTCAATCAGAGGTATGGTTTCTGAGATAGTATTTATCAAGAACAATAAGGACTTAATGTTAGAGCTTTGTTGTATGGTTCTATAATTATATTGTGCTTTACGAGGTTGAAAACTCATTGCCTTTCTTCTGGATATTTTATAGGAAATCTTGGATTATAGCCATATACCTGGGCATGCAGTTCTGCATCGGGGACGTCATCGGCATGGAGCAAGAGCAACGACATCAGGCCATAGGATCAACCTGCTCTTATGGTGCAGAAGGTAACTCTATTTTCGTTTGACACAAAATTTTCTGTATCTACTTATTTGTTATTTAGCTGGATTTTGGGGCATGGCTACCAACTACTACAATCTGTTCTCTCTTAATTGAGGGATCTACTTGTATTGGGAAGGCTGGGCTATTTGGCCGTATGGTTCCTATCTGCATGGATGAACGGTAACATGATAAACCTGATTGTTTTACATTGGACAAAGATAAAAGCATGTCAAAACCTGGTGAAAAGAGGAAGCTATGCTGCAAAGGACCAGGAAGAAAAAAATTTGAGACAGATATTATTCCTGCTTTTATAAGTCGTTTGTTGGAGAAAAGAGTTGCCAATGAAACTCTATTATCGATCATTGATACATATGGCCACCTAGAATTGGAGTGCACCTTTGAGGGGGGTGAAAGTCCATTGCGTTTACACCCGAGAATTTTCTGTCATTTGATTAAACAAGGAATTAACTTGTTCGTCTTTGAATTCCCCTTACTGAAGAAGAGATTCATCTTATGATTGTAATGATCCTTGCTTTGTAAATTACTTCTTTTGCAAAGCAATGTTTCCAGGTCAAATAATCTCCACTTGGATTTCTTGCAGTTCGGTCTACAGAGAGCTGAGAAAGTATCAGAAAGATTTCTCTAGCTGGTGTGGAGAGTGCCAAAGAGAGAAAAAGGAGAGACAACGTATGTCTGTGGCTGCCACTAAGCTGGTAATATCATCATCTCCATAGTAAAACAGTATAAGCATATTAGGAGCAGCTCTGGTTTTTAGTTTCACCTTTTTCATTGATTCTTCGTTAGTAACAGTCCTTAACATTTTTATTTGGTAACTAATTCACTGCCAATTAAGCTCAAACAATACCATATTTGCAGATAAGTGTTTAGGGTTAATAATAGGTTGCCAAACGTAAATGTTAGGGTTAATAATAAAGGATTAAGGACAAAGTGAAACTTGACCCGAAGTGTCAGGATGTAACATTCATTCTCAACCCTTACTTCTCTGTGCAAGTATTACAAGAAGAAATTAATATCTTGTTCTATTTTGGGCTTTCAGGAGTTGTTGAAGAGGGATCATGAATCGACTTCTTAGGCTGATTTCACATGTACTCTTGGCTGGGAAATTGTAAAATAGGTTTCCTCTCCTATGAATTAATTTTATATTTGTTGGTAAAATATACATGGGTTGAAGGTTCTCAAGAAGCATTTTCATCCGTGCTTTATTTTGTTCACATAAAATAGCTGTACATTGTAATCATGTCAAGTAGGAGCAAGATGGTGTCCATTTTGTAGGGTGGCTTTGGGATTTAATTGACTCCCTCCGGCGTCAATATAATCATTTTTCTTGTAGTAAGCCGTGCCATTTTAGTTTAATGAAACTACCTAGAACTCGGTGGTTTGTGCCAATTATACAATTTTCTTTACTCTAAATATGAAGAGAATGGTTAGGAAAATTGTGTCTGGTTTCTCTGAAGCATAATATCCAGGGCCACTAAGTCGTGAAACTGGAAATTATGGGGTTCAGAACTCACAAGAATCTATCATGTCCGTTATTGCCATGTTTAGCAGGGTATCCTTATTCTCATTTTTCTTCGATGGACTAGTATTGGTTAAAGGCTAATCGGCAACAACCAATTTAGCCTCGCCAAGGGCCAGTTCGGCTTGTGAATTGAACCTGAACCGGTCCAATTTGAATAAGAGCGACGGTGTGGCTATTGTGTTGTTGAACAGAATTGGAATGGTAAGATTATCGGACTCAATTTATTTTTTTTTATTTTTTTTTTTATTTTTTTATTTTTTGTAGTAGGCTTGATAATCGAGTTTTTTTATGTGTTTGGCCTTGCAAAGCTTGGGCTTGGCCCATTTAAAATTTTATGGGCTCCAGATTTGGCTCGAGAAAGTTTGAAAAATTTAGACTTGAGCTCGACCTAAAAAATTAGAAGGGATTCAGATCCATTTAGGACTAGGCTTGACTTGATTTAAACCCAAAACATCTCACAGATAGAGAGGGGGGAGAGGGGTGAATCAGAGGCTGGTTAAGTGTGAAGTTGAACTTATTCTTCTTCTCCTCTTTTTTTTTTTTTTTTTTTTTTTTTTTTTTTTTTTTATATATATATATAAAGAAAAGAAAACCCTAGGACCGTTCGAGATGTTTCAAAGCTGTCGTCTCGCCTCCACCATCCATTGAATCTCCATCGATAACGTCGTTGGGAGGCAAAAATGAATGTTGGGGAAGGTCAATTAGAGTTGATGAACCTAGATCCGAAGGCTAATCTTCTTAATTTTCCCTCTCCGTGTTCAATTTTGACCCCACCCTTTAGACTTTTGGCCGCTAATAGGACACGGTGATTGCTGCCATTGATGGTATGACCTCTTCGATTCCCCAAATGCCTTACTTCCACAACTCATTGAGTCTCGATCGATGATCGACAGTGGCCAAGCATTGAGCACTTGAGGATGACGAACTAGAGAAATCATCCACAGGATGTCAACAGCAATGAACAACGAAAGTCGACACGAATAGATTGTTGTACTCGACCTAAGGGCGTTGGCGACAAGCAACCATCTTCTCGCGATAAATGTCACCTCGATTCAATGATCATTGCACCGACGATGATTCGGTAATGATCGTGACCTAGACTCATCGAGTCTCACAGAAGATCGAAAATCAAAAACTTCAAAAAACCCTAACCTTAGAAATCGATTTATAGAACGGAGAAATTTGATCAATCGATAGAGAGGAGATGGCCAAACAAAGATCTATTCGAAGGATTGGTGAAGAAAAGGAGAGAGAATCAAGGTGAGAAGAGGAGAGAGAAATTGGAGGAGATGAAATGATGCATGTTTGACTTTAGTTAGGTTGGGGAATACTTCTTAAATAATATTTGAGTTTTAAACGGTTCTGAGCCTATAACGGGTCAAGTCTATTGATGTTTAGATTCGACTCGTAATTAAAACGAGTCTAAATAATGGGTCTCATCTTGGCTCGACTCTAAAATGGTGCCAGCATGGCCCTTCAAAATGGGATGAGCTCGGGCCAGCCCGGCCCAATTGACTATCCTAATTTTTAGTGTCCAAGTGCGATTCTCTTTCTATCTCTCTTCAAAATGCAAATTCTTTTGGTATCGCCTCTCCAGATCAAAACAGTTTCAGGTCTTTTATGAAGGTTTTTGGTTTTGGTTTTGGTTCTCTTTCCTTGGAACGGGAATAACCGGTCTGATTCCTATGATCTCTTTGCAGGGGCTAGAACCAACTAGTCTAAACCAAGTTTGTATGAAAAACTGGTGATGAGATAAAAGTTTTAATATGAAAATGTTGATAGTAATTTTTCATAACAAAATATTTCTATTTATAAACTTTTATAAAAATTTTATTTAATTAAAAACATAACAAATAAAGTAAAATAAAATAGCCACTCTCCAAGTAAATTGAGATTTTAAAAAACCGGACTAAAGAACAACCTTTTCCACGGCGAAGACCTTAAGCCTCATCCAAATTCAAATTTCAAAGTGCTAGCTTTGCAGGTGGTATTTTTGCTCAATGACCGGTCATATTAAGATATTTTCAAAAAAGAAAAAAAAAAATCTCTTTTTAGAACTATTTTTTGGCATACAAATCATTTCTAAATATAAAAGAAAGCTTTTGAGGAAAAATATCATTTTTAGTAATTCACATTAATCGGGAAAAAGCCGAATGACTAATCCCATGACAAGCATTAAAAATGAGATATGTTGTTGGGCTCAATTATTAAATAAAGAGAAAATATAAATTACTTATCTGAGCCCATTAGAGACAAAGACCTCTGATCAAGTGTACTTCATTCCGACTAATGTTGGTTGGTTCAGTTAGAAAGGAGCTGAATTTCTTTAACTATGATCGTGAGTTCGACTCTATATAGATACAGAAAAAATCACATTAGGAGACTTCTCCCCAAAAAGGGCTCGATAGTAGGTCGATCCAGATTAGTCGGGACGAAACTCCATATACCGGATGAAAAACAAAAAAAAAAGAGTACTTCATTCTGATAAGTGATGGCATTTAAATTAATATTATTTTTGATGATGAATTTTATTATATTTTTAATTAAATATTACACTAATTAGATATTTTATAATAAATTATTCAATTAGAATGTTGAAGAGTTGATCAAAGGAGAGTTGCAACAAATTTCAAGACAAAATAGGAAAGTGTTGAAGATGGAATCTTCTACAAGAAGAAAGTCTTATTGAAACTAGATTATTCTCTCCATGAAAACGGAGATTTTTAGGGCAACAAAAAAATGCAGCCAGTAGGAACGTGAACTTCATATAAATTCATTTCAAAAGGTGACATCACTGCTCACCAATGGCGGATCTAGAACCGAGAGTTAGAGGGTGCAAAAAATAAAAAATGGGTACAAACATAACATATACGTATTATTATCATTAAAATTTTATACAAAAAAATATAATTTAATATTAAGAGAATTGTATTTTTTTAATTAAATTTTAGAAA
The DNA here is from genome assembly GCA_037126225.1 of Dillenia turbinata. Taxonomy (NCBI): domain Eukaryota; kingdom Viridiplantae; phylum Streptophyta; class Magnoliopsida; order Dilleniales; family Dilleniaceae; genus Dillenia; species Dillenia turbinata. The sequence continues at coordinate 15,594,133 of JBAMMX010000019.1, forward strand.
ATAAAAAAATTGAGGGGTGCAATTACCCACCCTCGTGTGTATATAGGTCTGCCACTGCTGTTCACCCTACAAAAATCCTCAAGGAGGCGGCTGCTGCCTTGTTGGGGACTTTTCCTCTTCTAGAATAAACATCTTTTTTATTTTTATTTTTTGTTAAAGATTTCAAAAGATATGATTTCCACTATGAATGGCTAGTTTATTTTTCAATTTAAAGGTGATTTCATTTCAATTGTCTTCACTGTGAAATTATTTATTTTATTTAATTTCTTGTTCTTTTATTCAAGTATCCGTGGATTCTTGTTTTTATTTTACATAAAAAATTAATATTGATTAATCTGACAATTAATTCAATATTATTCTTTCTATAGCTTTCCATAATTTCAGTGATCCGTAATTATCATAAATGATTGGTATAAATAGCAATTAGGTTATTTATGTTTAAGGGTCTTTAATCAATATTCATGCTTAATCTAAGGGAATCGATGAAACAAAATTAAATAATTATAACTATCTCAATTATTTGAATTTTGATTTAACTATTTTCACAAAACTTAATGTTATCATTATATTAATATAGAACGCTATTGTGTCTAGTCGATTAACGATAAATTTTGATTGGATGATAGGTTTAATCAATTAATTTAGGAAAATATAAAATTTATTATAACTATTCTAATAAATTTATGGTTCAATACTTAAATTGTAAGATAAATATTTTTAACCCATGATCAGTGAAACAATTGAATGTGGTGAACTCTTAAATCAGAGTTTGATATATTGAATTTCTTTTCGAATTTTCATTAATTCTCATTGTTAATTTGTTTTTTTATTTTTTTAGAATGTTAATTTTTAGTTTAGAAATTTAATTGATAATCCTCCTTTTTTATTTTGACATTTAATTAAGAAATTAAATTAATTTAGTTTACTTGGAATTCAACTTGGTACCACTATTACTATAAATTTTTTCGCATTGGGTAATTAGTATTAATTTTAAGGATTTCGACAACTTGTTATTATTTTGGTACCATTGCCAGGGATTATCTTTAGGGATTGAATTATATGATTAAGATTGGCTTATGTAATAAAATGGTGAAATGTGCGTCATATCCCAATTCATCCTTGAGCTTGTTTTATTTTGAAAAAAAGAGAAAAAAAGCAAAAAAAAAAAAAAAAAAGAAGAAGAAAAAAAGAAGAAAAAAATATTTTCCTAAAATTGTGATCGGGGAATTTGAAAAAAAAAAAAGTGACGAAAGGGGGAAAAAAAGAGAGAGGGATTGCTTTTGGGTTGGATTTGTTTTTCCATGTGTTTGATAGTGGAAAACGGGTCTTGTGTTTCTTAACATGTTTCTTTTGATATACATTACACACCACATTTACCTTTTTATACCATCTTGTCTCTAACCACGTTATAACCAAATAAAAGATATTTTGATTGATACATGAAATTCATATGTTTTAGTTGTGGAGATGTGATATATTAGCAAACTTATGATAATATCATTTCATTGTGTTGACTTGAGTGTCATATATATCCTTCCCCCAAATGAGTGCATTGAGTGAATTACTTGTGAGGGTGGTTAAATCTTGCATATTCTTGATTTCAAAGAAACGGTTTGGGATATTGTAGTTATTCTACCATTGAATGACATGAAGTATTGATTGTCTTGACCACAATTTTGGTTTGAACTCGAATTATACAATGGTAGGAACTTGAGGAAGTTTAGTTGACTTGAGAAATATCTTCGTTTGTTGTTTTTGATTGTGATTGGAATGTTTAGAGACAAGCATTAGTTTAGGTGTGGGGGAGTTTGATGGGATTTAAGTTAGTGTTATTTTTTATTATCAATTTCATTATATTTTTAATTGAACATTGTACTAATTAAATATTTTATAATAAATTATTTCATTCGGATATTGAAGAGTTGATAAAGGAGAATTGCAACAAATTTCAAGACAAAATTGAAAAGTGTCGAAGATGGAATTCTTTACAAGAAGAAAGTCTTGAAGTATTATATTTGAAGATTTCCTTATATTGAGAATTTGCCTTATCATCATTTTTACCACCCTAATGTTAGGAGTATTTTTCCCCCTCAAATTACTTAGTATTTTTACCATTAGTAATTTTTTTTTTGAATTTTTGGGAATTTTTATTTTGGAAACTTTATTTAGACTAGGTTATTCTCTTCATAACAAGGGAGATTTTTAGGGCAACAAAAAAATGCAGCCAGTAGGAACGTGAACTTTATGTAAATTCATTCCAAGAGGAGACGTCATTGTTCAGCCTATAAAAAACCTCAAAGAGGCTGCTGCTGCCTTGTTGGGGACTTTTCCTCTTCTAGAATAAACATCTTCTTTTATTTTTATTTTTTATTTTTGTTAAAGATTTCAAAAGACATGGTTTTTATCGTGAGTGATTAGTTTATTTTTCGATTCAAAGGTGATTTCATTTCAATTATCTTCACCGTGATGTTATGTGTTTCATTTAATTTCTTACCTTTTTATTCAAGTATTCGTTGATTCATGTTTTTATTTTACATGAAAGATTGATTTGATTAATTTGATAATTTAATTTAATATTATTCTTTCTATTGTTATCCATGATTTCAGTAATCCGTAATTCTTATGAATGATTGGTGCAAGAAGCGATTAAGTTATTTATGTTTATGAGTTTTTAATCAATATTAATGTTTAACTTAAGGGAATCAATGAAGTAAAATTAAATAATTGTAACTATTTCAATTATTTGGATTTTGTTTTAACTGTTTTCACAAAACTTAATACTATCATTATATTGATATAGAACGTCATTGTGTCCAATCAATTAATAATAAGTTTTGATTAGATCTTGAGTTTAGTTAATTAATTTAGAAAAACATAAAATTTATTATGGTTATCCTAATAAATTTAAAGTTAAATATTTGAATCGCAAGATAAATATTTTTAACCCATTATTAGTGAAACAATTGAATGCGGTGAACTCTTGGACTAGAGTTTAGTATATTGAATTTCTTTTAAAATTTTCATTAATTTTCGTTGTTAATTTTTTTTTTTTCATTTTTTAGGTTGTTAATTTTTAGTTTAGAAATTTAATTGATAAATCCTCATTTTTATTTTGGCATTTAACTAAAAAAATTAAATTAATTTAGTTCTCTTGAAATTTGACCTGATATCACTATTATTGTAAATTTGTTCATATTGGAAAATCAATATTAATTTTAAGGGATTCGATTATCCGTCAATAAGCTATTGGCTCCAAGCTCTCAAGATCCCCAGTTGAAACCCATCATTAAAAGATGAATTTACATTATTTGCTTTGGTCAATTTCTAATTGTTACACTTGGATACCAAATCAAAAATATATATTAAAAAATAAAATATAATACGTATTGAGATTATAACATCAAACAATATTAAAAGTTTTAGTAAAACAAATAATATTTCATATTATATATTTTTTTTAAAAAATTATAACAATTTTTAAATTTCATTTTTAATGAATCAAATAATATTTAAAATTATAACATAAATTATTTTCCTTAAAATTTGAGGGCCCCTCCTCTCTCCCACCAAAAGTAAATTTAATTTATCTTGCCATAATAAAGGGATTTTTGGTTTGGTATCATTTTTTTTGGGTCCACTCAATTAACCACCACCCTAATTATTAAACAAAACATTTATATCATTCATAGTCACCAAAGTAAGTTTTTAAAGTAAAACTAGACATGTAATCGGGTCGGGCCGGGTAGGGCCCGGTCCGGTTCAATGCCAGTTCCTGGAACCACGGGCTCGGCTGGCCGCGATTCCTAGGCCAGTCCGGGCTGGTTCTAATTTTTTGTTAAGTGGAACCGGCCCGACCCAGTGAACCAGAATCGACGTGCTGGTTCAGGCAGGGCTGGGCCTGGATCCGGCTTGGAATTTTTTTTTTGCTCCATTGTCTTTTTTTTTTTAACTCTCTTTTTTTCCCCTTAATTGGCTTTTTTTAACTCTCTTTTTTTCCTTTTTAATAACACGTATTTTTGAATTTTTTTAATTCTTTTTTTTGTAACTATTTTTTATATTACTTTCTCTTTTTTTTTGTAACTCTATTTTTTTAATTCTATTTTATTTTTGTAACTCTAATTTTTTTTTTTAACTTTGTTATTGTTTTTTATTTTTTTACTCTCTTGTGATTTATTTCTTCACTTTGTTTTTTTTTTTAAATTCACTTTTTATAAAAAAAATAAATTAAAAATTAGAGATATAAAATTTTTAGAGTGAGTTAATGCGTGAAGGTAATGAACCTGAGGACAAAAAAAGGGTTATAATTGATTGTAAAAGTTAATGCGTGAAGGAAATGAATCTGTTCAGCTACTAAATACTCATGAAAATAAGCAAGACTTCGTGCGGCTTTTCTTCCAATTTGTACAAATTTTCCAATCATATATTTGAGAAATAAATATGTGTATGCCATATAAATTTTGAAATTCAAACAAACAAATGATAATTTTCGATGTGGGTTTTATAAAATTCCTAATTATTTTGTACTAGATAATACAGTTTTGTCCAATAAAATAAAACTAGATAATTCCAACACTTCAAAAGTCTAGACACAAGGAGCCAAACCCAGAGGCACCTAAAGAAATAAAAACCAAACAATCATAAAACCACTTTCAGAACATCTGGGTGTTCTATAGATCTCGAAGGGCAAAAGATTTCTCCTTTTCAACTATCTCAAATCTAAGCAAGAATATTAAAACAAAAACCATGAAGAAAACCCTAATTATTTTCTAAACAACTCTCAATGATCCCCAGAATTAATGACTTAAAAACCAAAATCGCCAATGTCTTTATTGGAAGAGAGGACAAGACTAGCAAACAACTCTCAACCTTTGCTTGGGACCCAAAATCTTTCTCCTTGTGGATCTTTCTAGGGTTCCTGTTGGTCAAATGCAGAATGCAGAGGAAGCCGAAGGGGCTCTTTAGAAATGCATGTTAGTAGAGCGGGAAAAAATGAAATGCCATTTGTGGTCTCTAACGGTATTTATAAGCATGACGTTTTTTTGGGAGGTGGGAAAATTTATAAGTGAAATGCCATTTATGGTTTCTAATGGGGTGTTACGTATTTATAGGAAAATTTTTTGCTCCATTGCCTTTTTTTTTTTTTTTTTTTTTTCCCTCAATTGGCTTTTTTTAACTCTCTTTTTTTCCTTTTTAATAACACGTATTTTTGAATTTTTTTTTACTTTTTTTTGTAACTATTTTTTATATTACTCTCTCTTTTTTTGTAACTCTATTTTTTTAATTCTATTTTATTTTTGTAACTCTAATTTTTTTTTTTTTAACTTTGTTGTTGTTATTTTTTTTTTACTCTCTTGTTGTGATTTATTTCTTTATTTTGTTTTTTTTTAATTCACTTTATAAAAAAATAAATTAAAAATTAGAGACACAAAATTTTTAGAGTCGTTTCACCGAATTCGGTGTATGTCCACTACCAAGCTTATCACTTGGATTTTAAAATTCACTAATTTTTTTGTTACATTATTTTGATTTTTACATAATTTTGATTTTTTTTTTTCTATTTACAATGATTTTTATACAAAAAAATTATTATTATTATTATTCTTCTATTTCTTGTTCATCATTTTCCGAGGTCTTGATGATACCTTGCATTCTTTTTTCTGCATCATTCCAATCTTTAATACAAATCAAGGTTTCTAAAGAGTCGTCCGCTAAATTTGTACGTTTCTCGGTTAACACTTGACCATCTGCACTAAAAGCACTTTTTGATGGCATTGTGGACACCGGAGGGGTTAATACATCTTTGGCCACTTGAGAAAAAATTGGATAATACGATGCATTATTTCTCCATCAACCTAATATATTATATAAATCTGTATCATCAAAACCTTCTAAACTAGGTATTTGTTTATATAAAAGTAATTCATTAAATGATGATGAAGAAATTCTTTATTTTTTTCCTAACATGTGTAAGGGATTAAATGAAAATGAAGATGATTGAGTACTACTACTACTACTACTCTACTACTACTACCACCTACATTATTAGTATTTAAATTATTATTTTCCTTTTTATATAGTTCAAATATTATTTGTAAAGTATGAGATATTTGTTGTTTTAAAAAATGTGGGTTAATAGACATTTTTGATTGAAAAGATTGTGCAAAATAATATATTAACATTTCAACACCTTCAACCTTAACATGTAGGTCTAATGCATTTGCAACTAAATATAAAATCAGAATTTCTTCATAATATTTTAAAAATTTTGTTTTCATACAAAGAACAATTTCACCAAATCTTTCTTTATTTTCAAATTGATTAAATACATAAATAATTTTACAAAGATTTAGTAACATTAAATGAGTAGTTAGATAGCAACATCCGGAAAATAAATTTATACATGAATAAAAAATTTTCAATAATTTAGTAATTGTAGATGCAAAATCGAAAGCGGTATTATCAATAAAATCATATTCGTAATTAGAATTTGCAAATTCAATTAAAATATTTTGAAAAGGAAGTATACCTTGTAACATGTCATATGTTGAATTCTACCTAGTGTCACATTCCATTTTAAATTTTTTATATTTTTTATTATGTAACATAAATAATTGTCTCATTTCTTGGGTTTTTGTAGAAAAATTTCTTATTTGATGAATTAAATCGTGAATAGATTTTTAAAATAGTTCTTGCATTGCTAAACCATCCTTAACACATAAGTTAATTACACGGCATGCATATCTAACATGAAAAAAAGTTCCATTTAAAATTATTTTTAAAGAATTTTTTAAACTATTAACCACAGTAGTATTAGCCGAAATATTGTCAAATGAAATAGAAAAAATTCTATCACTTATTCCATAGTCATAAACAACATTTGAAATTATTTTAGCTATATATGCACCAGAATGTGAAAATTCCTAACGTTGAAAAACTAAAATTCTTTTCTCTAAAGACCATGAATTATTTATCCAATTACATGTTACTACAATATAATAGTCTTTTTTATGCTCACTTTTTCAACTATCCGAAATTAATGAAAATTTACATTGACTATTCATAAATTGTGTAATTATATCATTTTTTAATTCTTGATATCTATCTAATGATCTCTTCCTATTGGATCCTCTACTACTTTTTTTATAACCGGGTTGTAAATATTTTTGTACATATTCTTCAAATACGGAATATGCAACTATGCTAAGTGGTATTTCTTTTCTTGCTAGCCATTCTATTTGTCCAGTTTTTTCTTTATCCGGATTATATTTAAATGTACTAGTTATGTTACCCCTTGTAGTAATTTGTGTTTGTCTTGTTTGTGGTAATTTATCCGGATGATTATTAACTAAATATCTCTTAAGTGTGTTTACCCCCAACCCTTCAAAAATTTATATTTTTGATGACAAATTTTACAAATTGCTTTTTGTTCACCAATTTTTTTTTAAAAATTTTCATATATTAAAATCATCTTTTTTAGTGCGTGTTGTGTTAGATTCTGTTACTAGGTTCAATTTCTTCAAAAAGAGTTTCAATATCTATATTATGGAGAATTTCATCTTGTATAAAAAATGGAAGAAAAGGAGATTGTTTAGAAGATTGTGAAGAGTGTGTTCTGGCCATTTTTTTAAATTAAGATTAAAAATTTAAAATAAAATTACAATTAAATTTTTAACAGGAAATTTAAGATTAGATTTTTTTAAAAAAATTTAAGATTTAATTTTTTTAAAAAAATTAAGATTTATTTATTTTTTTAAAAAATGTAATGCAAATGTAATGCAAATGCAAGAAAATAAAGATGCAAAAAAATTAAATGTACCGACTTGATGGATATCACGGCTGTTTTTCTCAAAATCTTGAATTTGAACTCTCAACCTTGAAATCTTCCCAAATTTTGATTAATGTTGAAGGTCGTAGAAAATTTGTATTCCTCCCTTAGGTTCCACCCAAACCGTTCTATAGCAAGAGCACTAGGAAAGTTCCCAGGTAAGAGGTGGAGCTCATCTGTCCTCGCTTAAATACCTCTTTCCTTCGACAATTAGTTGCCACTAGATAGAATTTTCCTAGACATGCTATGCCGTTGCATACTAGTGAGTGGATTTCACAAAAGTTTAAACTACAAATTTGAGAATGTGTTTAATGGAAATGTATTTAGTGAATAAAATGGTAGAAATGTAGATAATGGTGGAAATGATAATGGAAATAGTGATGAAAATGGTGTAGAAAATAGTGAAAATAGTATAGAAAATGGTAATGAAAATGGTGTGGAAATTGGTGTAGAAAATAATAAAAATGGTATAGAAAATGATAATGAAAATGGTGCAGAGAATTATAGAAATGGTATAAATGATAATGAAAATGATGGAAATTGAGAGAATGTAGTAATATTGAGAGAACGCAGATGTGAGATAGAGAGAGATATTTTTTGTGGAGATTTTGAAAATAGGGTGTTAGGTATTTATAGAAATTTTTTTTGACCTTATAGGCCAAAATAACCTCAAAACTAACCGTTTTATAACTGTTGGATAGGTAAAATTAGAAAAAATTCAAAAAAAAAGGGGACACTAGCTGTTCGAATTGGCCGGGCCGGTTCTGGGCCCGAGCCTAGCCGGTTCGGCGGTTTCAACTTCCTGGAACCGGACCGGCCCGGTATTGTTCATGGGCCAGTCCAGTTCGATTTGTCCCTACCGACTGGGCCGGGCCCGGCTGCGTGGCTCATGAGCCGGCAGGGCTGGTTCCTGGGCCGAAACCAGCCCGGTTACATGTCTAAGTAAAACTAGGGCTAATTTAACCCTAATTAAAAGTGTTTTCTTATTTATTTATTAATTTTTTGTAACAAGGGGTAGGGGACTGACGTAAGAAAAAAACTATTCCCCAAATATCGGCCCTATAAGTATTCTAGAATTTTCTTTTTCTTACCAGTCGACAGCTAGGCAAACCCAAAATCGTGTGGCACCCGTAACCGACCGACTCTGACTCTCCCCTATAAATACTCTCTCTAGATTGACGACACTATTTCTTCACTTAAGCAAATGTTCCCTCTCCAAAAGTTCGGGAATCGATCTCACTCCAAAAGTTTTCTTCTGCTACAAGAAAAGAAAAATTAGAGAATAAACCCTAGAATTCTCTTTCTACAAAATTCCATGGGCTTTAGATAATAAACAATCCTTTCACTACTCTCCGTGATCTAAATTCGATTGTCGCATCGAAGACAGATGATCGAAGAGTTTCTCCAGCGTTTTACTCATCGAGGGCCTTTTTCGGGTTGCATTCGATCTCTCATCTCTACATTCCGGTTATGTAGAATGTTTTTATTAGGGTTTTATTTTTAGAATATCAAAAGAGAAAATTCACCAAAAAAAGGTGTTCAATTCAATTGTGTGTTAAAATATTTTCTTAATGTGGGCTGCTATTAATTATATTTTATTTTATAAAAAATGAATTGAATGAAAGAATCGATAAAACCCAAAATTTATTTGTGATCCAATAGGGTTGGGTATAGATTCATCTCGGTGTACATATATATATTTTGTGGGTATTTTATTTGAAGTGTAGTATGAAAATGTGTAGGGCTTGAATTAAATTGGATTCCTTAATGGGAGGGTCCAAATACAGTTTTTATTTTTGACTAGGTCTACTCTCCCATCTTATAAAAAGGTTGATTTTGCTCCATTTGAAAACCACCGTACAATTTTTGAGAAAGAGGGAGGGAAGAGTCTGGCCACAATAGAAAAGAAAAAATCAGACATTCAAGATCTAGTCTTTCTGCAAAATCATTATGACTTCAGATTCAGGTATGTTCTCAATTTCTTTCTCACTATTTGATAATATATTTTATGATTGTATTTTATTCTTAATCTAGAAATTATTTTAGATCTGTAGATTATTTTTTAGATCCTACATGTGGTATCAGAGCCAAATTGATTAGGAATAAAATCAATTACTTTGGTAAATCCTCTAGAAAGAAATTGTTGATGTTCAATTCTTTTGAATAAATTTATAAATTTGCATCATATTCTTTTGGGTTGATTTTTGAGAAATTAAAATGGGTCCGATTGAACCCATTTATGACCCAAAAAAATAAAGGAAAAAAGAGAGGAAAGAAGGAAAGTTGAAGGTTTCATAGAGAAGCCTTCGTCAATCACGAAAAAAAAAAGACTCTTTGTTCAATGCTTGGGGAAAAGAGATGGAATTTGTTTCCATCTCACTCTCTTTTAATCAAAAAAAAGGGGAGACTTGCTCTCTGTTGAAGGCTTGGGATGGGAGAGAGAAGGAGATTTTCTCTCTATCTCACTCTCTATTAAAAATAAAATAAAATAAAATAAAAAAGATTAAGGGAAAAACTACATGTCTTGCACCAAGCTACTTTTCCACTTTTCTAGGATGTGCAACCATATCAACCCTTTTCTCTAACCCACTCTCTATTAATATATATATATATATATATATATATATACATACACACACACCCTTTAAAAAAAAATAAAAATATATACCCCCCCCCCCCACTTTGTAGAATATGCAAGATTGTGCGTCCCATATTTTAGGGGATGTGAACAAATAATATATATATGTGTATATATGCATATATATAATAAAATAATGAAGGGGATGTGAAAGATTGAAAACCTAGTTTAGCTCCTATAATTAATGGACACAAACTTAAAAAGGATCAATATCCTAAAAATGATATCGAAAAAGAAGTCATGAAAAATATTCCCCACAGTAGTGTTGTGGGTAGTTTGATGTATTTTGTAGTGTGTACTAGATTTGAAATTGCTTTTGTAACAAGTGTTCTTGGTAGATATTTGGCTAATTCTAGTCATGATCATTGGGATGTAGCAAAGAAAGTTTTGAGATATTTATGCAGAACTAGAGATTACACACTTATGTACAAGTATGTAATTGATTTAAAGATAGTAGGATTTGCAGATATTGATTTGGCTAGGTGTATAGATGATAAAAAATCTACTACCGGTTATATTTTTATATTTGCTGGAGGTGCAATATCTTGGAAAAGATCTAAACAATCGCAAGTGGCTACCTCAATGATGGAAGCAGAAATGGTTGCTTGTTTTGAAGCTGGGGCTCATGCTAAGTGGTTAAGAAATTTTGCCTCTGGACTTAAAATAGTGACTTCTATTTCAAAGCCATTGAAAACCTTTTCTAATAATTCTTCTACTATTGCCTTTGCTAGAAGTACTAAAAATATTGGTGGTACAAAGTACATAGAGCTGAAATACTTTAAACTCAGTGAATGAGTGGATAATGTAGACATTGAAATAATTCACATCAATACTGATGACATGCTTGCTGATCCATTAACCAGAGGACTAAGACCCATAGTCTTTAATAAATATGTTGTACATATAGGCCTTTTCACATCTTTTGATGTATTGGGTTAATGGGAGTATGTGATATGTTTTTCTTCTCTCGTTCTTGTAATAACTTGCAGTTATTTCAATGAATGAATCTACTCATGTTACATATATATTACTTATTTCCATGTTTTGTTCTTTAAAAGTTTTGATATTGAATAAAGATCTTGAGATACAAAATATTTACAGATTTCTATGGAAATGATAAGGGAATTATATTCCATAAAAGGTCTATATAAGACCACAATGAGACCAATATGGTCTTGGCTTCTTTAAAAGCATAAAGGGGATTGATTATCATGAAGAGTTTCTACGAAACCATACAGAGGACTGAATGTGGTGTTGACATTTTATTATTTTGGGATCACTTGTGTCAACTCACACTACACTTTACCGCATTTGGAATTCATGTCAATGTAATATTAACAACTTGTGATCATAGAAGGTCTTGTATCATTCTTTGATATAATTACCACTACAATTCAATATTATTATTTACATTGGACTGAATTCTGTGCTGAGAAATTTAGCATATGTTTTGCTGGCCACTTAAGTATTCAATCTAAGAGTCATTTTCAAAATTATATTTTTAAAATTATCAAAACAAATTAGCATTGCCCAAGTGGGAGAATGTTAGAATATTTTCTTAATTAGTGTTAAAATATTTTCTTAATGTGTGTTGCTACTAATTGTATTTTATTTTGTAAAAAACGGATTGAATGAAAGAATCGATAAAGCCTAAAATTTATTTCTGATCCAATAGGATTGGGTCTAGGTTCATCTTAGCGTATATATATATATATATATATATATATATATATATATATATATATATATATATATTGTGAGCATTTTATTTAAATTGTGATATGAAAAAGTGTAGGGTCTGAATTAAAGTGGGTTCCTTAATGGAGGACCCAAATATATATATATATTTTGGCTAGGTCCCCTCTCCCATCTTATAAAAGGGTTTGTTTTGCCCCATTTGAAAACCACCATTTTTTAGAGAGAGGGAGGGGAAGAGTCTGGCCATAAAAAGAAAGAAGAAAATCAGACATTTAAGGTCTAGTCTTTCTGCAAAATCATTATGGCTTCAGACTTAGCTATGTTCCAAATTCCTTTCTCATTATTTCATAATATATTTTGTAATTGTGTTTTATTCTTAATCTAGAAAGAAATTATTTTAGATTTGTTGATTATTTTTTGGATCCTACATCAATTTGTATTTGTTGTTGCAAAATTACTAAATCACAAAATCAATCAGTTTGTATCCAGAAAAAAAGAAAAGAAGAGTTGTATTAGTAGGATTTGTTTGAATTGAATGAATATTTCTTTTGAGTTTTTGTTTTCTCTCTTTTTTGAATCTCCATTGACTATTTTCAACGTTTTTTGTCTGTGGATATAATTCTCACAATTTCTGTTAATAATCTGTTGTGAAAATGAGGGTTTGGTGAATTATACCTGTAATTTGTAAGTACAAAAAAAAGGAAAAAAGAAAAAGAGAGGAATCAATGGGTAGCTTTAGTAGGATGATGAATGCTGATAATGCCTCAAGAAGGTTTGGGATATGAGACCCAATTTCAATTGCTAGAAACGTCCTAACTTGATGTGATTAAGTCCCATGAATTGGGAAACGTTTAATTTTTTTCTTTTCCCACTTGTAATAATAATAATAATAATAATAATAATAATAATAATTATTATTATTATTATTATTATTATTATTATTTGGAACTGTACGTGGATACAGATGTCAAAAATTTTGTATGATCTGTTTTAAGAAGAAGCTCTATGGAGAGAAGAAATGCTTGGCTAATTGGATCAGGTTGTCTAAATGTTGTATTCTTTCCCACTTGATAGAATTTGATGTGCATAGGGCTCTTGACCTTGCAGTACTATTAATTTTGTTGGTTTGCTTCTTGATTATTCTGGCCCTTATAGCATTTTTTTAATCTAGTTTTTCATGCTTTTGGCATCATGTAAGGAAAGATCTTGTGATGATTTTAACTATACTTTGTGAAAATTTCGAGCAGATTGTAAAGACATGGGTCGAAAAGGTTACTCGTGCTATGGAGTTCAATGTGAAAGTAGTCCAAGAAGCAAATGCCAAGATCTTTACTTTTGGTTCTTACCGCCTTGGTGTAAGAATTCTTTCCTTCTTATTGGATGAATTTGTCATGCCCCGACTCTCGAATCGAGTACGCGACAACTACCGCATTATTTCATATACGAGTAAACCTAACTTGCATATCAAAATATCGTAAGACATTCATCGATATCCATCTATTTTTAAAATAAATTTAACCATCAAAATAAACTAGTATGCAATCATCATACAATCAAGAACTGACCCGATCAATCCCTGCTCAAAACATGCATGTATTAGGCCAATCCGACCGTTCAAATCAATCCACGGAGTATGAACAAAGCCCTACTCAAGGGATCCATATCAAATTTCACTACAAAACATTTTTCAAGCAAATTCAAAGAAATAAAAAGGGAGGTCCTCATTTTTAGGAATGCAAATCACAGTTAAATTCCAAATCCATATAAACATAGTACAAAATAGGTTTTCAAAATAATTATACATTGTGCTTCCACATGGGTCTACTAATACCTCAATTCAAAAAAAAATAAAACTATTACCGGAAGAAATCCAACAAAACAAACTTCTTCAGATCACCCTAAGCATACACAAGTCTCAATTAGGTTTCCTCTGTAAAAATGGAAGGTGGAGGGAAGAGTATATATAATATCCAGTAAGTGATATTTAAGTTGTACATGAATAAAATTTGCATGGTGGATATATCAAATGTATATATTTCAAACTATCATGTTGTTGTCAAGTTAAATCAACAAAAATAATTTTAATCTAATATTTTCAAAATCATCATAATTCACAATCAACATAGCTCAATCTCATATGTATCCAACCATTTCACATTTTCAAATATGAGACAACTCAAAATCATTGTTCCCAAAAAAGGTTTACCATGACCTAGGATTAGACCGCCAGAGGTTTAAGTAATTTATGTTCTAAAATGCCCCCATCATTGGCGTTGGTTATGAGTTTTGTTGGTGGAGCAACCAATTGTTCCACATCCTTTAGGCAACGTATTATTCGATTATAAATGTACTATTGCGTTCGGCTACATACCATATCTATTAACTCCACCACATCACCCTATCGGGTCGCTCTGTGGGGGAAATGAATAGTAATTTTTTGGGGATCAGGTTCTTTCCCCCCAAAACCAATCAACGCACTATTCACAAAGTCATTTCATGTGCCATCATTCTAACAATTTCTCATTAGTAGTCAACACACCAAAATTCACATGGCACATTTGTTTATTCAATATATATAGGATGTATAAGAGTTCAAAATGCAACTTTTGGGATATTCCACACACATTAAAGTATGTAAATCCAGGTTTTCGAAAATCATTTAAAAATTCAATAAAATCATTTTTCTTATTTAAGTATAATCATGAAATCACTCACCTTTTCGGAGGGTAAATAGTCCCAATTCACAATCAAATCTAAGGATAATCCTTTATTGGGTTCCAATTATTTTAACCTAAGGCAATAATTATGAATTCAATGTTAAATCACGTCTAAGATTAGGCACATTTGTTTATGAATTTTATCAACATAGCACAAACTCTAATTTTTCAAATCCAAGAATGTATATTCTAATTCTATCAACTACATATTATTAGTATATGTATACAATTTCCGTTCACAATTTTCCAACTTTCATCCTATATCAACCTTAGATCCAAATCCCTAAATCGAATTCCACGATCAAAATTTGATATTCTAATTTCATGCTAAGAAAACATAAATCTAGATTAAAAGAGCAAGATTACCACTATAGAATCCACAAATTTTGTCTGAGATCAATATTGTCCAAACTTAACTTTCTCTATCTACCAAAATTTCAAAATTTCAAGCATAAAAATCGAATTCATGAGTAATGGAACTAAACCCTTGGAGATGACGAGAAAATTATCTTAATTCTATGGTTGAATTGAATCTTGAATGTTGGGTCTCAAAAACCCTAGACTTTTCCCTTTTTGAGCAAACCCTATATTTCTTTCCTAAATCTTTTTTTACCCAAGGGTTTGATTGAGGATTTGAAAGTTTGATGGAGTGGGTTTAGTAATGGAGAAATTGATTCCATAAGGGATTGAAAGAGAGTGTCGAGAGGGAGGGTAAGGGGGTGAGTCGAGAGAGGGAGAGAAGAGAAAGAGAGAAAAGATCGATTAAATGAGAGTGAAGACTTTTCTTTAAACGTTTTTATTATGTGGTGTGAAATTCCCCTCTTGTCCCTCATTTTATTTAATTTTTTTTTTAAAAAAATTTGGTTGTTCCTTTTTGTCATTTCGCAACCTTTTACACTCATGAGTCGACTTGCAAACAATGCAAATCGATTTATGTGTCTAAGGTTTTCAAGGGCCAAGTTGACTTGTTGTCTAACAAGTTGACTTGATCTTTGTTTATCGTGGCCTTAAATTGACTCGAATATGGCTCAAGTCGACTTAAATTCCTTCTTGTGTAACCCCCAAGTCGACTCACTTCTTGGTAAGTCGACTTACTTAATGTGCAAATATGTTATTTTGAGGCTTGTATCTGGCGAGTTGACTCATGCTGGAGGTAAGTAGACTTATAGACACATAGTCTGAAAGCACAAGTTGATTTATCATTGGGCAAGTCGACTTGCCCATGTGCAGGGTCATGAATTCTGAGGTCAAATCTTCTCAAGTTGACTAAACACTTACTTAGGTCGACTTGGTGAGTTTTATACTTAACCAACATCCAATTTTTGAGCTCTAAGTCGATTTATTATGAGGCAAATCGACTTGTTATCATTTAATTGACCCTAAATAAGTTCTAATTGTCCCAAATCATTATCAAAACATATTTTTCTCTCAATGAAGTTTTACATGGTTTCTATTGATAAATTAAAATCAATTACATAGCCAAAAATTTAAATAAGAATTTAATACCAAATTTTTGGTGTTACAATACTTAATCCCCTAAAAAAAAATTTGTTCTCGAAATTTAAGTACTGGGTCATACATCAAACTAGTGGGCTATTGTTTTTCTCATTGACTCCTCAGGTTTCTCACTAAAATAAGTGACATGATGACCACCTTGATTACAAACTTTATCTATACTAGCACCAAAGGCATCATTGATAGCCACAAGGACTTTAGAAAGGTTAGAAGTCTCAATTCAGTTGCCTTAGTTATTTTGACTTACTATACACAAGAATATCGTATAAATACACCATAAAATGATCACATAAGCGCACCACTTATGAACTTCCCTTTAGTAGGTGGTCTAAGTCCTTGCTTGCTTGTATTCTAATACTCCTTGAACTATTACATTAGTTTGACAATTCCCAGTTTTGCTTTCCTCTGTCCACTTCTATCCATATTGTCAGATCTAATTCAACCTCCACCAAACTATCCATGGAAACAATATAAACAAAACCATCAAAGATCAATATATATAGTCTTAATTTCCTACGTTCCTCATTTGGTGGATGTTGTGAAAATTATGTATTATTTGTTTTAACTCGACTATTTGTATTTTCCATTAAAAACCATTCAAAACTATTTAAAATTATAATTCCAACCATTTATAATATCCTATCCTATAACAAGGTATCAATAAAAATCAGCAAAGTCTTTTGGTCAAATTCTTCAGCAGATATCCCTTCAAAATCAGTACTCCACCAAAGACATATGATCTTAGTGAAAACTTAACTAACTCAATCATAAAAGTATCGATGGTCGGAACCAAGGAGATAAAAACTAGGATAGCATGTGAGGAAATCTCCATACTCAGGCAAAAAGAAAAATAAAGCATCTCCTCCACAAAGAAGTAAAAGAACCAAGTAAACAAGTGGCAGCCATTAATTCATAATAAGGACAATATTCTCACAATTGCACTGCCATCAATGTTTAGGACCGAACTTGTATCAATCAACTCTCATTTAAACAATAAAATCGTAATCATTCTTCTTGTTAGCCTAAACATAGAAGTATCAATGGTTACAAACAAATCTTCCATGAAACAAAACCAAATAAATATGATACCGAAATAATATAATCAACAAAAACAAGTACTAAACAACCATAAATTTTCTCAAGGTATTGCCCTGCAAAATCTCTCTACCATCAATCACTCTAGTTAAAATAACATTAACCCACTAAATAAAATAAGAGATCCCCTACTTCAATTTAGCTTCTATTTTTTTTTTTTTTGGTGAGGGATATGCAACTACTCTCTCAAAATAATATGTGATTTTCAATATCCAATCTCCAAACATATTCCTTCTTCTCTCTTCTTCTTCTTCTTTTTTTTTTGGTCCAATCTTTCTCCCTAATAAGAAAGAAATCCAGCTTGGGGACTCATTATGGGAACCTAAAAATAATTGGATTGCATAACTAATGAATAATAATAACAGTACATACATTGAAAACATTTCAAGCTTAAGGGACGGAAGGAGTATAGTACTTTAACTTTGCATTTAGATTTTGCATACCACCAAAATGTGCCTGTGCTTTCTTCAATCAATCATCAATATATAAGTGTTGTCTACCTTTACCATTATAGAAACATACACTCGCATTTTCTATACCCTTCTGTTTTCCTAACATTTATCTCATGGTTTTTACCCAATTTAAAACGTCAACAAAATCTACCAAGATCTTAATTCCTAATTTCCACTAAACTACACCAATGCAAAGCAATTCATGTAATAAAATATCCAGAAAATGGAACACTCAAATTTCCCAAATTGAAGAAATCATATTAACTAGGGTTATTACAAGAATCGAACCGATTTCAAGTTGCTCGCGAGCCGCTTGGTTAACGGTTCAACTCGACTCGAGTTTGACCGAGTTCAAGTTGAGTTCGAGTCGAGTTCATTATACAACCGAGTTGAGTTTGAATAATAGAATTTTAGATTCGAAAGCTTATTAAGTAGCTCGATAACCTATATTAATATATATTATATATACATATATATTATTATAATATAAAAAATAAAATAAAATAAAATATATTAATATATTATATAAAAATCGAGTTTTTGAGTCGAGTTCGAGTGGTTCATTATATAATCGAGTTGAGTTTCGAGTTCTATTATTACTACTCGTCAAATTCGAGTTGGGTTAAAAAAAACTCGAGTTCGAGTTCAACCATAGGGATATTCAGGATTGACTCGCTTCAAATACACCTCTTATATTAACCCAACGGTCAAAACATAAATTAAAGAATTTATTTATTTATTTAGCAAGGTAGTGGTAGAAAGAAGTGCTTCTGATCAAGGGTGGAAATGCTACTGAGATTTCACAATGACCTTAAAATTTACAGCATTCAACCTATAATTATAAAAGTATATATATCAGGAATTAAGACAAAACGATTCCGTAATGTCTCTCTTTACACAATCTGTTGATCTTCTGAAATCATGCATAATTCTTTCACCTCCTTTCTTCTAATGTTACACAAAAAATTCTTTTGGAAAAATATCATCATTAAGAATTTCCATGGAAGTTAGTTCTCCAGAGTTCTTTGATCCATAAGTAAGTTGAACAAACTAAGCATATTTCTACCTCATTACCCTAGTCACATTCAAGCCTCCCCAAAAGTCTTCTAGAGAAGAGTAGAACTAAGATTATAAAAGGATCACCACTTACAAAAGATTTGACATACAGAGGAATAAGGATTCATCAACCCAAGTTACTAAAACAGGATCTCGTTAGAATTCTATAAAAATTTAAATTCGTCTGTCGTGAAATAATAGGTTCCTACTTGTTGATTATATATTTTAGTAATCATCATCTCGACATAATAAAAATCATCAAAATGCCTATTCAACATATATTGTCCTATTTTTTTTTTAAAATAGAAAATTGTTAAAATTAAACATTGCATAAGCAAGTCAACTTGTACCTTAGACGAGTCGACCTGCCTTGGCTGAGGGAGAGACTAAGTCAACCTGGGAAGAAGGCAAGTCGATCCGGACCAACCTACCCTCAAAAATATAAATCTGTAATATAATTAGGTCGACCTGAAAGTATACAAGTCGACCTAACCTAAGAGCAATTAGGCTCTCAAGTCGATTCAGTCATGAACCAGGTCGACCTGAGAAATCAAAGTCACAGAAATTAGTGTATGTGACATAAGCAAGTCAACCTAGAGCTAGGACAAGTTGACCTACCTCTCACATATAGGTATAAGGAAGTCGACCCAGCTCTCAACAAGTCGACTTGACTATTTCTAAATTTAAAAACAAGTCGATTCAATACTTTAACAACCTGACCCTATGTGAGTAACACCTATATAATTTCAAGAGAAATTAAATGATAAGTTCAACCAAACTCTCAGTCAAAGTATATAGTCACCATTATTACCATAAACCATCATAAGTCATTAAAATCACATCTCCCAACTTCATTATCATATGCCTCCCAATTTAATCATGTACACTAAATCATATAATGTTTGCATCAACATTTCTAAATCATCAAATCCAAGTTCAAGAGAATTTACTTGTGACTACGTCTTGATTATGTTGAGCATCTTCATTCGTCATCGCATAGATCCTTGTTTAAGTCTTTGTTTGTGGCTGTTGGGTTAGAGTAGCCACCATGTTGCTCCTAGTTTCCGTCCATGTTGTAACATTAAGAGAGAAAGTAAGGATGTTGACATGGCCACATATGAATCTAGTAGGGTGATTTCTGGTTAATTGGCTTCCCTATCCCAACTCCAGGCAAGCGTTGTAGAAATGACCCTCCTTTTCGTATTGATAATACCTCTTGAGTGCTCGACGGATCCAAAATGGTATTTTTCGTAGTGCTTGGATTACACCTTCATGTTTCCTACTGATTTACTCCCAGAGGCGGTGCTAGATGTGGGGGATCTAAAATTGAACGGTCATTGGCTTTGTGGGGCGCCAATGGATTCGATAATGGAAATACCAATATAGGGCCTGTGCTCCTATTCTTCTTAGGTCCTTGGTTTGAAGTGAATTTTTTCTCTTGCCATGCCTTTCTTTAATTTTTTTCTTGCTCAACCACCATTTTCTTGACCTGCAAGGCCAAATGCAACATATTCTTGTATGTACCGGTTTCAGTCACCGATAACTTTTCCGATATATTTAGATTCAAACCAGCTTTAAATTTAGTACATAAGATCTCTTCAGAGTTGAGGAACTTTGGGACATATCTAAATAATTCTCTAAATTCTGCCTCATATTCAATCACTGTTTTGTTTCCTTATACTAATCTGAAAAATTCCTCCCGCTTTTGGTCTGTATAAGAGTGGGTGTAATACTTTTCATTGGATTTTCTAAAGGATTCATCCTAAGTCGAAGGAGAAACTAGTGGGGGGAACTAAGGTTTGACGTGGAGCCTGCAACTGAGCTCCATAAGCATTCCAGCACTCTATCACCTGCGGAGGCAGCTAAGGGAGGAGCAGGAATCCCAGTTAGAAGATACGGATGCATTGGTGTCAGAGGAGGCACATGTGAAGATGATATGACCTCATGTTAAGGAGGAAGAGTAAGAGGAATCTCATTCGGGTTCCTTATTCTTTATTTAGAAGGTATAGCTTTACAAAAAAAAAAATTTAGGCTTAACAAGTGTAATATGAATTAAATTAGGTACTTAACTCCCCAAAAAATAATATTCCTAATTTCCTAAGTGTCAGGCCTCGACCCTTGGATTGAGCTCGCAACAACCACTGCGTCACTCTGATCCAAGTGTGAATCTGACTCTATGTCCTGGGATAACGCAAGGCATTCGAATATCTAAACATTCAAAAATAAATTCAGATCGTCCATTGATCAATCCGGCCATCCAAACAAAACTCAAATAGTTAAAATAAGTATATCAAACAATCCAAATGTCCCATTAAAACTAATAAATTTTGCAAAAGAAGTTTTACACCAAATAAAGGGAGTTCCAAATTAAAACAAGTAAATTTGCAACAAAACCAAACTATTAAATGATTACAAAACTCCCACCATGGGTACATTCTACATAGAACCCAAAATACTCCTAGGTTGGTACCTATTAGGGATCAACAAAGGTAATTCCTTCTGATTGGCAATCCCGGCGATGATTAAGTCTTCAAGTTAATCTTCCCCTAAAAGAAATAGAAGGAGAGGGGTGAGTATAAGATACTTAATGAGTGTAATGGCATTTTGAATATGAATGAGAGATGAGAGTGGTTGTGCCAAACACATATGTCAAGAATATATTCCAAAGTAATTCAAAGAAAAATCATTTGCATAAAAATGATTTTGAAACAAAAAACCATGACTCATAATTTGATCATCAACAAGTTCACATTGTTCCTTTCCAAAATTTCTTTGGGGTTGCTAAAAACTATTACTCTACCAATGGCCCTTGATAAAATCTACCAAGAGCTTTTTCTATAATTTTCATAAAATAATCCCCCACCCATTGGTGTTGGCCCGGAGTTTTTGTGTGGTGCAAAACCATGTCATCACAGCTAGTTTGAGTGACTCTTCATCCAGCCACCTCCAAGCTGATTAATAATTGAGCCCATACCACGCCGCCCCGCCAGTCTTGGCCCGTGGAAAGCTTAAACAAAGACTATAATTTTTATTCATGTACCATGTTATAAAATCTATTTCATAGTTTAGCATGACAATTCAATCACAAAGAATTTCACAATTCATAATCAAGTTTACTTATAACATGATGTAATCATTCAAAATCAATGATAGAGTCATGGATTTGTTAATCTATTTAGGGGGCATACCACAATTACAAAATATTTCAAAATCTGATTGAAAATTTATTTCAAAATAAATTTCACAAATCACAGTTGAAAATATTTGTCATTTATACTCAAAATAATCATCCACTCATAATGTCAGGGAGGGTAGTCACTCCCAGTTTTCTCCGCAACAAGAGTCTGACCTTGATTAGTTTTGTCTAGGTCCTATGGGACATCATTAAGTAACCAAAAATCATTAATATTTATCATTCTATGTTAACCCATAGCTCTATCATTCAAAACCTAACTTTTCACTCACTTACAGTGACATAACATCCTCCAAATTTAGTTCATCAAATTTCAACATAAAACTCCAAGGTCATGAATGAGGAAAATTAAACCCAAGTTAGGAATAAGAAAATTATCTAAATTTTTGTCACTACTTTTACTGCAAGCCAAACCACCATCAAACTCTAGGTTTTCTCTCTCTAGAAATCTTTAAATTTCTCACTAGATCTAACTTTCTAGAGATTGAGTTATGAGTTTTGGAAGTCTTTCAAGTGTGGGTTTTGTGGGGTTTTGATTGATCTTTGATGGAAACAAGAAGAGAGGGAGAGTGATAGTTTGTGTGCAGAGAGGAAAAGGAGTGAATGCAGAAATGAAATCTAGGCTTCGTGGTTTCTGGAATCTCACCACTACTTTTTATCTACAATTCATTTTCCTTATTTATTTAATTGTCCTCCTTCATTTTTAATTTTCACAAGTGCCCAACATGCTCTTTTTGGTAATTTGGAACTCAATCCAATGAGTTTAAATACTTAAAGTTTTATCTGTTGAGCGAAGAGTGATCGGTGATGTGCAGAGGGGGTTGAAAGGAAAAGTGCAAATTTATGAAAAATAAATTAAAATTATTAAGATATGAAATATTCCTGAATATTGTTATAATTGTTTGCATGGTATGGTGATGCAAAACCTTTTTGGAGGTTAGTGGTGCTTGGGTTCAATTCCTATCGGTTACCGAACAAAAGAAAGACAATTGTTTCAACACAATATGAAAGGAAATGCTCTCCACTGAAGAGTCACATTCATAAATGTAGACATATTAGTAGAAATAACAAAATATGGAATATAATAAATATTATATATATCATGATTGAAGTTTTGGCTTGGTAGAGAAAAACTTTTTGGAAATGTGGGAGGACAAGGGGATTTGAAGAATTTGTTAAGTCCTTATGTGTCCTATGTGTGCTAGTTGTTTGGTAAAAATCGAATAGAGGAATATTGGAGGAATAAGCTATGCCAAGGAGCCTGACAATTTGGGGCACCTAGGAGCTCTATTGATAGGTAGAAATGCAATATTTACATAGGAGGATTGGAAATATTAAGTGTCCGGTCAACATACCAATTAGAAATTTATATATATATATAATTATGGAAAAATGTTGATGGGTTTATGAAAGTGTTCAGCACCAAAAAGACTGAGAGACATATAACAATCACCAATGGGTAAACACCAACAGGAAGTTCAATTGTCACCAACCATAATATACCAAATGGTAAAAAAAAAAAAAAAGTGGTCAGAAGATAACAATCTCTCAAAAATGGTTACTACTGAACAAACCAATTCTCACAAAAATATCAATCCTCTACTAAACACCAAACACAAATCAAAGTCTACCGATCACCAATATTTTAATAATCGATCATTTAAAATTAAAGGTCTGCAACCAGGTGTCTAAGGGATTTCTGAACAACTCAACGATCAAAAATTCACATTTGCATCCAAGTTAACTATTCTTTAACATTTTCAAAAATCATATAGAAATTTTCAAATAATCCATTTTGAGTTAACATTACAATTCAGACTTGTCCGATGTTGCAGTAAGTCCCATGGGAGGTTTTCAAAATCATTTGTAACACTTTGAATATCAAATTCTTTTGAAAATAGTTCGAAAATAATTGAGTACCTTTAAAATATTTATTAAACTTTTCAAACATTTTAATGTATTTTCAAATCGAAAACCTAAACTCTGATACCAATAAAATTATCACGTCCTGACTATCAGATCGAGCACGCGACAACTATCACGTTATCTCGGAATACGAGTAAGCCTAACTAGTACACCAAAGTATCACAAGATATTCATTAATATCCATCCATTTTTTAAAATAAATTTAATCGTAAAAATAAATCAGTGTGCAATCATCGTACAATCAAGGACTAACTCAGTCCATCCCTACTTAAAACATGCATGTATCGGGCCAACCTAACCAATCAAATCAATCCATGGAGTATGAACAAGTCTCTACTTAAGGGATCCATATCAAATTCCACAAAAAGCATTTCTTAAGCAAATTCAAAGAAATAAAAATGAAGGTCCTCATTTTTAGGAATGCAAACCATAGTCAAATTCCAAATTCATATAAATATAGAACAAAATAGGTTTTCAAAATAATTACACATTATGCCTCCACTTGGATCTACTAATACATCAATTCAAAAGAAAACTATTACCTGAAGAAATCCAACAAAACAAACTTCTTCAAATCACCCTAAGTGTTCACAAGTCTCAATTAAACTTTCTCTGTAAAAATGGAAGGTGGAGGGATGAGTATATATAATACCCAGTGAGTGATATACAAGTTGTGCATGAATAAAATTTGTGTGGTGGATATATCGAATGCATATATTTCAAACCATCATGTTGTTCTCAAGTTAAATCAAGAAAAATAATTTTAATCCATTATTTCCACAATCTTCATAATTCACAATCAACATAGTTCAATCTCATATATATCCAATCATTTCGCATTTTCAAATACGGAGCAACTCAAAATCATTATCCCCAACAAAGATCTACCATAATTTAGGGTAAAACCGCCAACGGTTTAAGTGTTCTAAAATGCCCTATCTTTGGCATTGGTTATGGGTTTCGATAGTGGTGCAACCAACTATTCCACGTCCTTTAGGAGATGTGTTATTCGATCATGAATGTACCATCGTGCTCGGCTACATACCATATCTATTAACCCCATCACGTTACTCCGTCGAGTCGCTCCATGGAGGGTAATGATTAGTCATTTTTCGGGGATCAGACTCTCTTCCCCCCCAAAGCCAATCAATGCACCATTCACAAAATTATTTCATGTGCTATCATTCTAATAATTTCTTAATAGTAGTCAACACACCAATGTGTTCATCATCAATAAATTTACATGGTACATTTGTTCATTCAACACTTATAGGATACATAAGAGCTCAAAATTCAACTTTTGGGATATTCCACACATACTAAAACATATAAATCCAAGTTTCAAAAATCATTTAGAAAATTCAGTAAAATAATTTTCTTATTTAAGTACAAGTATGAAATCACTCACCTTTTAAAAAAGTAAACACTCCCAATTCACAATCAAATCTAAGGACAATCTTTTCTTGGGTTTTAATTATTTTAACCTAATGCAATAATCATGAATTCGATGTTAAATCATGTCCAAGACTAAAGTTTATGAATTTTTCTAATATCACACAAACCCTAATTTCTCCAATTCAAGAATATATGTTCTAATTTCATCAACTACATATTATTAGTATATCTAGACAATTTTCATTAAAATTTTCCAACTTTCATCCTATATAAACCCTAGATCCAAATCCCCAAATCGAATTTCATGATCAAAATTTGATATTCCAATTTCATGCTAGGAAAACATAAATTTAGGTTGAAAGAGTAAGATTAACTATATAGAATTCACAAATTTCGTCCGAGATCAATATTGTCTAAACCCTAACTTTCTCTCTCTACAAAAATTCCAAAATTTAAAGAATAAAAATTAAATTCATGAGTAATAGAACTAAACCCTTAGAGATGATGAGAAAATTACCTTAATTCCATGGTTGAATCGAACCTTGAGTCCCAAAACCCTAGATTTTTTCTTTTTTGAACAAACCCTAGATTTCTTTCCCAAATCTTTCTTTACCCAAGGGTTTGGTTGAGGATTTGGAAGTTTGATAGAGTAGGTTTAGTGATGGAGAAATTGATTTCAAGAGGGATTGAGAGAGAGTGTCGAGAGGGAGGGTGAGGGGGTGACTCGAGAGAGGGAGAGAAGAGAAAGAGAGGAAAGGTTGATTAAAATGAGAGTAAAGGCTTTTCTTTAAGCCTTTTTATTGTGTGGTGGGAAATTCCCCTATTGTCCCTGATTTTATTTAAGTTTGGTTATCCCTTTTTGTCATTTCGCAACCTTTCACACTCATGAGTCGACTTGCAAACAACGCAAGTTGACTTACATGTCGAAGGTCTTCAGGGGCTAAGTCGACTTGTTGTCTTACAAGTCGACTTGGTCTTTGTTTATCGTGGCCTTAAGTCGACTCGAATATGGCTCAAGTCGACTCAAATTTCTTATTGTGTAATCCCCAAGTAAACTCACTTCTTGGTGAGTTGACTTACTTAATGTGCATACATGTTTTTCTAAGGATTGTATTTGACAAGTTGAATCGTGATGGAGGCAAGTAGACTTATAGACACATAGTCTGAAAGCACAAGTCTGAAAGCATAATTCTGAGGCCAAATCTCCTCAAGTCGACTTGACACTTGCTCAAGTTGACTTGGTGAGTTCTATACTTAACCAACATCCAATTTCTGAGCTTTAACTCGACTTATCATGGGGCAAATCGACTTGTCATCATTTAATTGAGCCTAAATAAGTTCTAATTATCCTAAATTATCATCAAAACCTATTTTTCTCTCAACGAAACTTTACAAGGCTTCCATTGATAAATTAAAATCAATTATATAGCCAAAAATTTAAATGAGAATTTAACACTGAATTTTCGGTGTTATTGACTTTGCCTGGTTTTCTTTTTTGCTTTGTTACTCTTGTAGTTAGAACTTATATGAAGTTTGTTGAAGCAACAATATCAGTACTTTAAGGACAGAATGCAGGAGGTGTACCAAATAATTTAGCTTCTAACTTGCTAAGTTTTTGACCTTTTGTTGGCGGTGCATGCAAACAATGAATTGCATGCGTATTCAGTGAAATTTGATCATTGGAAACTATGATACATGGTGATCATAATTTTCCTCTTGCATTCCTGATGTACATTGTGGCAGGATATCTTGGGTTGTTGCCTGGATGCAGCTAGTCCTTGCTGACATCCACTGTTTGTTCATTCTTAGTATATTTTTCTTATGAGTCTGCATACCTACTTCATTATGTTTTAGACCTCTGTTTTCTGGTAATTGTGGGAGGAGATGACAATTCCATATGGTGTTTAAATTTTCCTTTTTGCTACAGTCGGTAGGGTTGTGACACTGCCATGTGCTTTGAGGCCATCTTTCTTAACTAATTCTTGCCTTCTTTTCTTAAAAACTCTTAAAGGGAGGGTATTAAGAGTCACCACGTGATGTTCATGTGATAATCTTATTGTTACTTAGTTGGCACTTAATGTGTCAGCTGTTCGAATTCCTCCTCCTTTGTGCTGTCCTAGACAGCGGTCGCAGTTAATGAGTAAGATTACTTGGATTGGCTTGATTGGCTCTAGTTCCCTATTTATTAGCAGTTTGTTGCTTGTTGAACAGACATTGTTAATGGCATAAAACCATAAACTAGGCTCAAAATCTAATATTTCAATGGCATTGCTAATATAGTTCATATTCAGAAAACTTACAAAGGGCTATTAACATAACAATCTGGTTTTAAGGTTTAAAACTTCTTAGATAACGAAAAAGTGCATGCTGTTTCTGCAAGTTGGCAAGTTTCTGTTGATCTTTATGATGCTCCTTTTGACTGTTTTGTTTAAAAGCCAAAGTCCTATCTACTGAGCTTGTATCTATTTTATGTTTGTTGTCTAGGTGCATGCCCTGGCACAGACATTGACACTTGTGGGACCTATAGACATATTACTCGAGAGGTATGGTGATAACTTGCTTCTGCAAAACACTGAGTTACTTTTATTCGTGTCTACTAAAGTGGTGCTAGGGATTCTTTTTTTTTTTTTTTTTGTATATTGGGGAGGCTTGAATTCAAGACTTCTAAGAGTATCTCGGGACCTCTAAGGGGGTATAGTACCGGTTGTGCTATACCTCATTGGACTCTTTTCTTTTTATGAGTTCCACGGGAAGAATTTTTTTGATGAACTCCATGGGATGTTGGCTGAGATGCTTGAGAGTGAAGAATTGTGTCCTGTTTTGGATGCTCATGTTCTAGTGATGAAATTTAAGTTCAATGGGATTTCAATAGATCTTCTATTTGCAAGACTTGAACTCGGAGTTATTCCTGAGGTGAGTGTTGATATCTTTATCAGTTCCTTTATTAATACTGTAGGTCACTCTAATTGTGTTGCTTGTTGAAGGAATTGGACATTTCGCAAGATTCAATCCTGCGGGATGCTGATAAGCAGACTTCGTAGTCCTATTGGGTGTAGAGTCACAGATGAAATATTGCATTTGCTTCCAAATATCTGGGTTAGGACTTGTGATTGAGAGACTTGTAAATACATTTGTACATGTTGAAAATAGCCGCAAGATTCCAACATTGGTAGAATGCATACCTAGGAGCTAAGGAATGGGTGTGTGTGCCTGTCTAGGTGTTTGTTTTTCTCAATCTGTTGCTGACTTTGTTATTCTTCTTCTTTTCCAGAATTTTCAGACAACATTAAGATGCCTGAGATTTGGGGCCAAGCGACGTGGTGTATATTCAATGTAAGAATGCTTATTTCACAATAAGATTTGATACATAGCATCTTTCTAGTTTTCTAATTCTCTTCTTCTTATGGATCTATGTGTCATAGCCAGGTTGCAGGCTTTCTTGGTTGTAGAAATTCGGCGCTACTGATTGCTTGCATATGCCAGCTATACCCTAATGCTCTGCCTAGTATACTTTTATCTCGGTTCTTCAGAGTTTACTGTCAGTGGCGTTGGCCAAACCCAGTTTTGCTCTGTCCTATCAAAGAAGGATCTCGTGGACTTCCTATGTAGGATCCTAGAAGAAACATTAGAGATAGAAACCATCTAATGCCTAAAATAACTCCAGCTCATCAGCATGAATTCCAGCTACAATGTGTCATCAAGCGCATTGCATTTCATGAATGAAGAATTTTGGACGGGAGATGAGATATGTGAGGTATCGGCACATGACTTGCATTTCAGCTTAATAGTGGGAAACCATTTTTGTCGACTATCAACTGACGATGTTGTTCTTGTTATTCTTTACTCATAGTGCTTGCTACAATATGGGTTTCCCTACCCTTTTTTTTTTTTTTTTTTTTAATGTTTAACAAAATGCTAGTGCTTTACTGTTTTCAATCATACTTTTTGATAATATCAAATATCATACAGGATTATTTTCTAAAAAAATTGTTGTGGTCTTCCATTTCCCAGTTTCAAATTCAGTGATTATAATGAATATTGCGTTATTCATTTGACTGTCCTTTCCATTTTGAGGTGTTTGAACTGATTTACTACATCAGACTTGGCTTGGTTATTGTGCTTGTATAGGTTTATTTTAGGCTGTGGGAGGTTAATAAGATATCTCCAAAGGAGATACAGGTATCAGATTATGATTAATCAACAGAATAGCATTTGCATGTAAATAGGGTGAGAAGTGTATTCATATATAGCTGACTGCAGATAACTTTAATTACTTTAGAAGGAAAATTTGAATATGAGCTTGTCTGTGGTTAAACAAGAGTGACTTTGCTGATTATTTCTCTAGGAAAAAGCCTGCAATTTTCTTTCTTTGTTTATGTTTTTTATAATCTTCCTTTTTCTCACTTATCTTTGGCCATTCACTTTTAATATGTATTACATCTATGCATATATTGTATGAATTTAGATATCTATGATTGGTACACTAATCAATTTTTTCTTATATTTGAAGGACATGGGGAAAAGCACATTGGTTGGCCTCAACTTTTTGAGCCATTCCTATTCTTTGAAGCTTACAAGAATAATCTGCAGATAGACATATCTGCCAAGAATAACGATGACTTGGTGAACTGGAAGGGTTGGGTTGAATCTTGACTTCGATTGCTTACTTTGAATGGGAAAACGGAATTAGATAATTTATTTATTTCTCTTCATCCTTCCCACTTGATTCATTTTGTAACAAAATTTAATGCTCTTTCTTTATGTCGTGTTTACAGATTCAAAGGGACACCGGAGGCATGCTTCAGTGCCACCCGCACCCATCTGACTTCTTGAGCAGCTCTCGACCATTACACAATGACAACAAAAACAATCTAGAGTTTCTATCTTAAAAATTTAACAGATTATGTGAGAGACAAATATCAAAAAAAAAAAAAAGTTAATTTAATTTATATAAATTTTTCTACACTACTCATTTCTATTTAAAACTAATTTTCAACTAAATCTATATCTATACTATTTTTATTGTTTGGTGTACAAATGTCATTTTGTATGCCGTAGCCCGTGCGATTTCCTTAAGTACAATTAGCTCTGAAAGAACAAAGAGCGGAACCCCCAAAAAAAACAAAAAGTCACCCACCAAAATAATTGCCTCACCAATAAATCCGCGGATATAAAAAGAAACGAAGGGAAAAAGTGGTCTTGACTGTTATTGTTTTATCATGTAGTGTTCTTTATGCTTTTGTTGAACATGAATTTTCTCTTTTTCTGTTGGAATTCCTGTACGCATAGAATATTCCATATAATCTCTACACTTTCAAATTGGGGAAGGTGAGCTGACCCTTAGAAGGGGCTTGCACCTAATTTTGGAACAGGTGAACCTGTCCATTGCCCTACTTTGCTGACGAGCCATGAAATGTTAAATTTAACATGATGTTAAACTTTGCTGACCAGCAGTTGTTATGATTGGATATTGTGAAAGTGCATGCTGGACTTGTTTTAATTTTGGTAACACTAGGGTTCTGTAGAGGTGATCTTTGACTGACTTTCTGTGCTGTCTTTTTTAATTTGATGAAAAGCCTGCGGAACTAACCCTATGCCATGGAATGTCTGCATTTTTTAATTTGATGAACAGCCTGCGGAACTAACCCTATGCCATTGAATGTCTACTTCACAGTCCCAGGTCCTGCAGAAGAAGCCGCTTGTCAGGTAAATAGTTGAAGGGTTACCAACTTGTTTTGTATTTTCTCATCAACTTTCATAATTTATCTTTTTATAGTTCTTGAATTTATCTGAATTGGATGTGCTTTTCATAATTGCAGATTGAAGTTTACCTCTTTAGTTCAAGTAGGCAAATGCTCTTAGAAGTGGCATTTTCTCGTGGGTCCTGGTTGTCAAACTTGCATAGCAAGGGTTAGATTGAGAAGATGATTTTAGATTAGAAGGGGGTGAGGGGTCCAATATGGACTATGCTGATGTAACTTAGATTCATGAATTTGATACACTGCCTTTGTAAAAGTACTTTCCTATCGATAATAATTCAAAGTTAATTTCATCGAACATCTTACTTTTGGCTCGCATGCGTTGCTTTTTGTGAACTCTTTTTATTTTGATGAATTTGCCTTTTCTACTAGTTTAAGCCAAATATCTTTGCAGAGAATTTTCTGTATGATTTTAAGCTCTCTCTCTCTCTTGATTTCACAGCATATACCTAATATCATTATTTTACATGGATTTTGAAAGATGGAATCACAAACCAAAAATTTGTTGGTGATGGCTAATGGGTGGTCACATGATTTGGTCCTGAAGGCTCCTCCTACAACCATGCAGGGACATTTTACCCCGAAGATTCTTCTTATCTTTGACCAAACCAGATGGAGAAGTGGCATTACATCAAGCTTGTGGCTCCGAATCACCATCACTATTACTGCCAAAGGGCCATGTCCCAACTATTAGGAATTTGAAAATGCATGAACCTCTCTACATTGCCCTGGAATCTTTATGCCCTTTTCCTTTCCTCTGCCCATATTTGCTGGGGTCCATTTTCTAACACACTTGTACCAATGCCAATCAATAGATGTTATCCCATTTTCTGTCGGGAAATGGAGAAAGCAACAATTCCACGTTTTGGTGAATTCTGGTATCAATCAATCATGCATTCTTCTTTGTCCATCAATACCACAAAATGCCGATCTCTCCCTCTCTAAACAGTCCCCACGCTATGGCCTAGGACACTGGATTTTATTTGAACCCTCTGTTGTTTGCTTCTCTGTGTAATAAAATCTTTAGTTATACTATTTAACAGGTGGTGTCTTTCTATTAAAATCATAAGTTGTGTGCAGATAAAGTGAAATTAGAGCCTTTAGAAGGAATCCTTTCCTTCATTTTGGTCACCTGGGATTTTTTTTTTCCTTTTTTTTGATAGAAGAAAATCTAATCGACCAAAATCAAATAGAGAAAGAAAAAATGAAAATAGGAAAACTCTATGGTTTGAGCAGTTGTCCTTACGGACCTCTCTTGGATTTTTTCTGCTCAAGCGTGCAGGCAAATGTACTCGATTAGTGGATTGTCCTGTAGAATGGACTTGTACACAAAATAGTTGGGGTCAAAAAGAGCATAGGATAACCCAGCCATAACTTGTAAAGATTTTCTTGGTCGGTAGATATGGAAGTTTGACAAAACAGACTGACTAGCAAATGTAATTGGTCTCATTTGCAAAGTTAGGTTGAGTTGCCAAGGGTGACTGGGCTCATTTATTAAATTAATCTTGTGCAAGATAGAGTACTCATGACCCTTAAAAGTCAGGAAATTAGGTTTTAATTTGATTTTGACATCTTTTAGCAAAATGTTTGGTATTTAAGCTTAGTTTGATAAACATAAACTTTTTTTTTTTTTTGGTCTTGATGAACGGGTATTCGGATTACTCGATTAATTAGGTTTAAATATTATAAAGCCTAATTTAGGGACTGACTCCTTTTTCAACACCTTTTTTATTTATTTTTTTTTAATATTTAAATTCGAGATATTAATTAAGAAATTTTAATATCTTGTCACTAATCCACGCGTACCGGTAAAAAACTCCTAAACTTGTTTACAGCTTTGATTGCTTTTGAAAACACTATACATTCGAGGAGTGCTCTTGTTTATAAACAATATCACTGATACCGGACCAAAAAATAATAAAAAAAAATATTGAAGTTGTAATTTTTCAAAAACGAGGGAACAAGATTTAAAATTATAACTTTTAAAATTATATATATAATTTTCTTAAAATTTCAGAAACTGTTTCACCTTTCATTGCTCCAGATAAAAGCGATAAATAGCAAGAAAAATCTATCATTATAATTTTGTTATACAATAAATTATGAAAAAAAATGAACAAGAATTTTTCATGCCCGCTGATAACATTTGCCAATAAGGCAACTTAATGGGTTTGCACTTTGTGTAATCAACCCCCTTCTTCTAGAGGCTTTGAAGAGGCCATAGCATAGTGGCAATTTCAATTTCAGTTCTATGGTCCACAACAATGACATGGGTACAAATGCTGATTCGTTGGCTTGGGCGACTCAAAAATTATAGGGGCAACATATAAAATCATCCCTTGGGATCACTCCTTCCTCCTCCTGGTCATCGTCATCCTGGTCCTTATCAACCTCATCCATCACTCTCTTATCTCGACCCCCTTTTAATTTTTGGCCTTTATTATACACTCTACTTTGGTATTTCGAACGTTTGATAATTTTTTTTTTCATCTTCTTCTTGGTAAAAAATATTTTTTTAAAATAAAATTAAAAATCATTTGACATTTGTACTTTTAAAAACTATTTCTATACTCTTTTTTATAAATAAACTGTTTGACAAAATATTTTTTTTTTATAAATTCTATTTTTAATGAAATATTATAAAAGATATATATATAAAATATAATTTTTTCTCCTCACTATCGATAGATTAAAACTTAATGTTTTAATATAATATTTTAGTGATAACAAAACTTTACATTTGTTACCAATCAATTTACTATATGTGCAGATTTTAAGTCATTTAAATATTATTTTCTATGGGTAGAAGACTATCTTCTATGGGTAGAAGATTGTGATAGGCAAAGTTTTATAGTACTCAAATTTCTGGTTTCAAGATCGAGTTCAGCAAAGTTCAGCAAATTAAGTATAGATTGCATGCTGCACTTAATCTAAATATATGTCTAACTGCATCATCAGATGTTCAGGCGATAAACGATTTAAATTCAAACCATTTACTGTAGTTTTTAGGGACAACAAATTGATTTTTGGAAGATATTTTGTCATCTGTTACTTTTTCAACAGTCCATCATTTTTAAATTTGAGATTGTTGGTTACATAGGCAAAAATCAAAAGATAAAGTGGAAAAAATCAAACACGAAATCAGCAACCTACCTAGATTTTTACTATAGTAAAAATTATGGGAAGCCATCTTTGCAACCTTAAAGCTTGTCGATGGTGATCAATTTTGAAACGACTCTTCCTGGGGTTTCAAATTTAATATACGAAGAACATTCAGTATCTGTTATAGATTCATTTCAATATTTTGGGAGTGAGATATTAGTTTTGAAATTTGCTATTTGAACAACCTGGGTTGTTTGTCTACTATGAGTCTGTATTAGTTTCTTATTTCTATAGAGATTATTTTATGTTTGTTATGTACCATGAAGTTTCAAAAAGTTCGAAAAGAGTGTGAGAAACACTTTATTGGACAGATGACTAGTTGAGTGAGAGTTAAGGTAGAGTGTTTGTTAAATGAAGTCATCCTGGTTGGAGGTACAAAGTGTCAATAAGAGTGGATACACTCAAGTTTGCGACTCTCATTGATAGTGGAAACTAGCGATTGCTAGACTCCACCTTGCTGAGTTGGAAAAGTAGACCTAGGTATAAGACCGAATAACTATCAAAATTGGCTTGATTTCTATACCTCTTACTCTTTATTTTTGTTACATACTTACTTCCATTTACATATAGTTTGAGTTTAGAATTATTTAGATTTTAAGTGAAGAAAAATTTAAACTCGAAATCAATCAATTCAACCACCATTCTTGATTACCACAGGGACTAACAAATTCATATATCTACATTTTAAAAATAAAAGATATAAATACTAATAATTAAAATAAAAATAAATTAATTATTTTTCTAAACTATTAAAACCAAACATTTATAAATATAAAATTATTTTTATATAGCATAAAAAATAAAAAATTTGAAAATAACATAAGTTATGTATTTATGAACACCCAAATCATATAAATGGAATAAAAAAATATTTATGAATATATTTGAAATTTATGAATATATTTAAAATTTATAAAAAAATATTTAAATCCGCTTAACTCATAGCATTTATGAATATATTTATAATATGAATGCATTTGAAATTTTGCATCATTCAATTGAGGATATAAATGAAATAATAAAAATATAGTTCTAAAAAAGTTGAAGTATTAAAAAAAAGAAGAAGAAAAAAAGTTTTTCCCAAGTGATTCTCTTTTAAAACTATTTTTTCTATTTTTTTAATAAAAAATGTTACTTTGAAAGAGAAAAAATTTTGTTTAACCGAAGGAAGAAGAAAAAAGCCCGTAAAATGGGCACTTATTTTTTGTTCTTTGTCTTGCTTTGCCCATTGCCCTCTGGACGGCACCATTGGAGAGGGTGATTTAAAAGAAATATAAATATCGTTTATTATCCAATTTACTATTCCTATAAGGATCTCACGGTTACAAAATGCTATAAATTCTAATTTTTAAGTTAAAAGTTTAATTAATTTACATTTTAAACTATTTCAAAACCATTTTATATTATATTTTGCATCATATCTTTATCATTTTAGAAAGCAATTTTTCAATCTAGGATTGTTTGATTATTTTCGTATTATATTGATGTAGTAGGCCAAACTCCCAAAATCAAAAATAATTTATAAATAGTCTTAAAATAAAAGTTATTTTAATTTTTAACTCTGTAATTTAGATTTTACCTACTTTATTTAAATTATATATATATTCTCTAAGACACAAACTTCTTATCACAAAACTATTAAAACATAATAGTGGTTTAGTACCTTCTCGTGAACTTGTATATTATTATTTTTTTTTATATTGGAATAAAAAAAATGATTTAAAAGGGTTAATATTTAAAATAAATTTTATAATATTTGACGTGTAATCCAGTTGACAAAGCAAGCTTAAGAAGAGAAATCGAAGTTTCTAGGGAGCTTCTAACCGATGATTAGGCACATTAATTGACCCAACAAATCTTCTAGGACAAGTGGTCTAAATCTAAGTACAACCAGCCCACATAATGATAAGAATTAACTTAATGACAAAAATGACCACTGATTCATATAAAATTACAATTTTAGCAACCCTGATAGCAATGGAAACTAAGGATGATATTAGATCGGTTATGACTTGAGTCATGTTAATATCATATCTGATATTAAATTTTAATTATAATATTTATATCCGATTTTAACTCGATTTAAGTTAAAAAATTAAAAACTATATCCGACTTTATAGATTTTTTAAAAAATCTGATCCGACTCGATTGACTACATATCTTTAAAACACTGATTCGAACCGATGTTAAATCAACTTATACCCGACTCATACCCGATTTAAATTATAATCTAATGTATTTTTTAATTTAATAATATTTTTTCAAAAATAAAAATGAAATTTATAAATTATAACAAACTATAATTTTTTTTTATTTAATAATATTATATTAAAATAAAATTTTATTTTATTATAAATTATTATGGGATCGGATCAGATCGGATTATTTGTAACATAAAATTGAATCTGAACCAACCCGACTACTTTAATATTATAACCTGACCCTAACCTGATTTTTGAAGAAAAAAACACGATCTATCAGATCAGATTTTTCGGGTATCCGTCAGATCGGATCGAATATTGTCATCCCTAATGGCAACTATCACATACAATATATGAGACTCGCAGCATAGAGAAAAAAAATAATAATAATAACCAAAGATATAATCGGATATGATAGAGGTGAGTTATGACTCCACAGATACCAACTCCTTCTTGACTCGAACAGTAGTCGTCGATGGGTGGATACACTTGCAAAACCGCCGGAGGGTGCTCCGACGGGGAGACTCCGATGCTTAAATCAGTAAAGAGCGGTTTTCGTTTGAAAAAAAAACAGACTGAGAATTGAGAGAATGTTGTTTCCTATATTCTGTGTGCCTAGAGTGTTAGGTCTAGAGAGCGTACCTGACGTTGAGGGTTTTGAGATCTCTTATACTTGTGAGAGTCGTGCGTCGCGGAGAGTCTTCTACCATACCTTCCTTATCGAGCTAATCCGGGAATTTTGGGGGTTAATATTCTGAATTGATCACGATCTTTATTTATTGGGAAAACTTCCATCTTTGGGAGAGATGCTTTCCTTATGTGAAAGATCCAAGATTTGCCGTTATAAAATAGGAGACTGAAGTGAAGGAAATTATGACTTTTCTTTAGAATCGTTCGGAGTGTTGCGTACTGTTCGATCGCTTGACCGATAAGGGACCTTCAAGACTTGTCCGGTTGGAAGGCTGACATTTGCTTAATCGATCGGGGTGACTGTCTCTGCTCGATGAGTCACGGTCGGTTAACGGGGCGACTGAGACCCTATCGTTCGGTAGATCCGGACGATTGAGGCCCCCTCAGTAGGTCATCTGGGCGGCTAGGGCCCTTAGGTAAATTATCATGACAATTGTTAAAAATCGATTCGTAGGTGCCCTTCGTGGGTTTTTGGAGAATTGATTCTTTTGTTCTGGACTATTGGGCTAGATTCCATCATTTGCCCCCAACTTATGGCTTTCTTGGAAAAGAAAAGTCATAAGTGAAGGTCTGTGAAGCGTGTTTCATACGTTATGAATATATGGGGACACTCGGTCCATTCTGATTATCCCTCCTTGTACGTTAGGAATGCGATCCTGTCTCATTATACATGACTTTCTTCATGGGGAACTGAAGACAATTTACTCCGGCATTTATGACTTGTGTTTGTGCTGATCTGTTTCATCTTCCTTGAATTAATTGAGGCCTCTCCTTTTTACTATTATAAATAGCCATGATGCACGTTCACTTCCTTTGCAGAGGATTGATGTTCCTCCTTCTTGGTTGCTTGGTGGAGAATGATTTTTTTTAGGGTTGGTTTTTGAGGCGTCATAGCGTGACTCCTGCTGGAATGAGATCTTATTAAAGAAGAGGACTACCGGAATGAGATCTCATTATGTTGACCGTCCACTTCGGTTAGCATAGTCTGATCCCTTGTCATCGAGTGGGTGCATCTTACACTGTTTAGTAAGGCCTTTTCGGTTGATCCTCACTATTCTAGCAAGGTATGGGTGTTTCTCATACCATTCTTGGATGGATAGATCGAGTTCGGGTCGCTTTGGCGGGGCGAAACCCGAACTCACCTCTTCTTGTCTCTAGCGCTACATTGTTTTTTGTACTCTCCCGGGTAGGGATCATGTTCTTCCACTTCAGGTGAATCAGTAGCCTGATGAGATGTATCTTCTTGTATATTCTCCTTGGCATAATCAGTCACACTTAGCGACTTGTTCATGTATCTTGATGTATTTCTTCACATAAGAACGAATAAAAGGATTGCTTTTCGTTACTTTAGTCTTATTTTTGCTTCCTTTTGATTTCTTGCGTTGTAATACAATTTCCTTCCCACTTTAGACTTCCGGTTGAGAGACCGGGTAGTATCAGCTTTCCAGACTGCTTGATGTTTGGTTGATTGGATTCGAGAGTCATGTCTTCCCGTTCGGGAAAAATCTCTACGTGACTCATAGATTAGGGGTCGGTCGACTAAGGCCTTCCTGACGATAAGAGTTCTTTGAAAAGATGGGCCGCATTTATCCGTTCAGGGAGTTATATCCCTTATTGGCAGCGCATACGAATGATGGACGTTAGGCGACTAAGGCCCTCCAAACGATAGGAAATTTTCAAGTTGTGGACTGCGTCCACCCGTCCGGGAAGTTACATCCTTTATTGACGACAAGTACGATCGGTAGAGATTGGGCGATTGAGTCCCTCAGACAGGAAACTTTTAAGTTGTAGGTCGTGTCTACCCGTCCGGAGAGTTACATCCCTTCTTGACGTCGCGTATGATCGGTAGAGGCTGGGCGACTGAGGCCTTCCGATAGGAAACTTTTAAGTTATGGGCCGTGTCCACCCGTCTGGGGAGTTACATCCCCTCCTGACAACACGTACGATCGGTAAACGCTGGGCGACTGAGGCCCTCCGATAAGAAACTTTTAAGTTGTGGGCCGCGTCCACTCGTCCGAAGAGTTACATTCCCTCTTGACGACGCGTATGATCGATAGAGGTCGGGCGACAAAGGCTCTCCGACATGAAACTTTTAAGTTGTGGGCCGCGTCCACCCATCCGGGGAGTAATATCCCTTCTTGACAACACGTACGATCGGTAGAAGCTGGGTGACTGAGACCCTCGGATAGAAAACTTTTAAGTTATGGGTCGCGTCCACCCGTCTGGGGAGTTACATCCCCTCCTGACAACGCGTACGATCGGTAGAGGCTAGACGACTGAGGCCCTCCGATAGGAAACTTTTAAGTTGTGGACCATGTCCACCCGTCTGGGGAGTTACATCCTCTCTTGACGACGCGTACGATCGGTAGAGGCTGGGCGACTGAGACCCTCCGATAGGAAACTTTTAAGTTGTGCTTAAGAAAAACCTCCCGGCTGTTAGATAACACCGAGACTCATTGATAGTATATACGTAAATTTTTCGAGTTCCAGGTCCTAGGTATCGCTGACCCGTCTAGATTGTTGAGTCGGTACGTTCCCAGTTGAACTACGGAACGTACTCGATATGGACCTTCCCAATTAGGGACGAACTTACCCTCGGGCTGCTATTGACTGGTATCCTCCACTTTTCGTAGCACTAACTCTCCGGATTTAAACGTTCGGCTTCTAACCCTTCGGTTATGATACCGGGTCATTTGTTACTGATAGGCCGCCATTCGTGTTGATGCAGATTCCCGCAATTTTGGAAGTAAGTCCAACCTTTCTCGTAGGGTGTGTTCGTTTTGCCTGACATCATAGTGAGCTACTCGGCGCGAGTGAATGCCTATTTCCATGGATATGACTGCTTCACTTCTGTAAGTCAGACTGAAAGGTGTTTCTCCCGTTGCCCTTCGAGGGGTAGTACGATACGACCAAAGGATGCCATAAAGTTCTTCGACCCATTGTCCCTTGGCATCATCCAGCGTTCTCTTTAGTCATTGCAAGATTGTTCGGTTGGTTACTTCGGCCAGTTCGGTAGTCTGTGGGTGAGCGACCGATGAGAATCTATATTGGATCTCTAGTTTCTCACAAAACTCCCGGAAATGCTGGTTGTTGAATTGCTTCCCGTTATCCGTGATAAGGACGTGTGGTATACCGAATCGGGTAATAACATAAGTCTACACGAAGGATTGGACTTTAGCGGCCGTAATTTGGGCTAAAGGCTCGGCTTCTACCCACTTCGTAAAGTAGTCGATCGCCATAATCAAGAATCTTCGTTGTCCCGTGGCTGGAGGAAACGGTCCGAGGATGTCCATGCCCCACTGAGCAAACGACCAAGGGCTAGATATTGGATTAAGCTCGGTAGAGGGTAGCCAAGGAACCAATGAGAAGCGCTGTCATCTTTCGCACCTTTTGACGTAGTTTTCATAATTGACTTTCATAGTTGTCCAGTAGTATCCCTGTCGAAGAGCTTTACAGACTAGATTTCGGGCACCCAGATGATTACCGCAAACTCTTTCGTGAATTTCTCGAAGGACGTAATTTCCCTCTTCGGGAGTCAGGCATCGCAGATAGGGGTGAATGAATGACTTGTGGTAGAGAACCTCATCGATAATGGCGTAGTGTGCGGCCTTTCGCTTCTGTTTTATTGCTTCCTCCAGGGACTCTGGCAGGCGATGGTGTCATAGGTACTCTTCTATAGGATCCTTCCAACTAGGCGGCTGGTCAACTGGGAGGATCTCCTTAGGCTCATCAATGCTGGGATACGACAAGCTTTCAATATACAGTGTTCAGCTAAAAGCGACTGAATCGGAACTAGCCAGCTTCGACAGGGTATCCGATCGCGTATTTTCCGAATAAAGGATTTGTTGAATGTCTACTTTGCCTAATCGGTCCATCGTCTTGCGTAACTTACTTAAAAATTTCGCCATGACCAGGTCTCTGGTTTCGTAAACTCCCTCGATTTGCTTCACGGCCAACTGGTTATCCGTAAACACCCTGACATTTCGTGCTCCCATATTGGTTGCGATTCGGAGGCCCGTTAGCAGGGTTTCGTACTCGGCTTGGTTGTTGGTGGCTTGGAAATCAAAGCGGAGGGCATACTCTGCCTTAAAATCATTCGGTCCTACCAATATGAGTCCGACGTCACTTCCTGAAGAATTTGATGATCCGTCCACATGAATAATCCATTCAAGGTCGATCTATTCTTCTTGATGGCTAGAAAGTTTCCCTTCAGAAACTGTGGGTAAAGTGTATTCGAGGATAAAATCTGCCAGTGCTTAACCCTTTATAGTGGATCATGGTTGGTATTGGATATCGAATTCGCCTAGCTCCACACTCCACTTGATGAGTCGTCCTAATGTATCCTTCTTATGGAGGATTTGCTTCAGCGGTTGATCAGTGAATACCACAATGGTATGAGTCTGAAAATATTGTCGAAGACACCTCACTGAGACAATCAAAGCATAGGCTATCTTCTCGATCAGCTGGTAGTTAATTTCAGAATCTTTCAGTATCCTACTGATGTAATAGACTGGCTTCTGGGTGACGGACTCCTGTCTCACAATTATGGAACAGAGTGCTCGTTCGAAAATGGCCAAATACAAGTAAAGTTCCTCCCTAAGAATGGGCCGTGAGAGTAGTGGTGGTTGCATCAGATATTCTTTCAGTCATTCGAAGGCTGCTTGACATTCTAGCATCCATTTGAACTATCGGGATCTCTTCAACGCGTTAAATATGGGTTTGTACTTTTTGCTAACTCTAGATATGAATCGGCTTAGGGTCGCTATTCGACCAGTCAGGCGTTGCACTTCTTTGAGTGTTTGGGGGGTGTCATATCTAATATTACTTGTATTTTTTTGGGGTTAATCTCTATCTCTCGATTGGTAATCATGAAGCCCAAAAACTTTCCAGAAGCGATCCCAATTGTACATTTTTCTGGGTTTAGCCGTATATTGTACCGTTCTAAAGTCTGAAAGGTCTCTTCAAGATCTGCAACATGAGTTTCTGCTGTAACACTCTTTACGAGCATGTCGTCGACATAAGTTTCGACATTCCTACCTAATTGGTCTTTGAAGACCGCATTGACCTGCCATTGGAAAGTTGCTCCTTCAGGCCAAAAGGCATAACCCGGTAACAGTACATACCATACTTGATGATAAAGCTGGTCTTCTCTTTGTCTTCTGGCGCTATTCTGATCTGGTTATAGCTGGAGTAGGCGTCCATAAAATTCAAAAGTTTGTGTCCCAAGAAATTGTCTACAAGCTTATCAATGTTGGGGAGCGGATAACTATTCTTCGGACACGCTTTGTTGAAGTCGGTGAAGTCTACGCATATCCTCCACTTGCCATTAGCCTTTTTCACCAAGACTACGTTAGCTAGCCATTCGGGATACTTGACTTCACGGATGAATCCTGCTTTCAACAACTTCTGAACCTCTCCCTGGATGGCGCGTTGGCGTTCAAGGGCGAATACCCTCTTCTTTTGTTTAACCGGTCTGAAGTTGGGATTAACGGTCAGTTTATGGGCTATGACCGACGGGTCTATGCCAGGCATGTCTTCCGGAGTCCATGCGAAGACTTTCGAGTGTCGTTGTATACAGGCGACTAAGGCCTCTCGTGATAGGTTGGCTCATATCCTAACCGTTTGACTGGGGTCGTTTGTTAGAAGGAACTCGGTCGTTTCTTTACCCGGTTTAGGCTTGGCTCTCGGCTCAGTGTCCCCTCTTGGTTCCAGGACGTCGATCGGGAAAACTTCTTAAATGCCTCGTGTCACGAAGAGGATATAGGGGTCAAAGTCGCTTCTGATGGTCACTATCCTTAGCGGTTTTCTGAACTTCACTTTCATGTGTCTCATGCTCGGTAGTGCCTCTAGATCGTCCAGGCTGAGTCTACCGAGTAGGCATTGTAGGGGGAGTAGAGCTTTACCATATGAAAGAGGACGAGAGCGGTTACGTGATTAGAGGGTCTTCCTAGGGTCACAGAAAGATAAATGTTGCCTTCAGGATAAGTGGGCTCGTCCGAAAGCCCTTGGAGGGATCCGGTGGATGGCAAAAGTCGAGATGGATTGAAACCCATCCTGCAGAAGGCATCCCAGGTGAGGAGATCGCAATCAGCCCCCTGATCAACAGGGACCCTTTTCATAATGTAGGATTTTATTTTGAGGATGATGACTAAAGGGTCATCTCGGAGAAGATCTATTCTGGTTGGAAGGTCATCATCATCAAAACCTATGATTGGTCTTCTTCTTTTGGCAGGTGCTATGTCGGAGATGACCGTTGCAAGCATCGCTATAAGATTTCAAAAAATCTATCTGTTTTCCACGGACGGCGCCAATCTGATGGAAGTGAGTTATTGATGGAAGTGAGTTATGACTCCATAGATATTAACTCTTTCTTGACTCGAATAGTAGCCGTCGATGGGTGGATACACCTGCAAAACCGTCGGAGGATGTTCCGACGGGGAGACTCCGACGCTCAAGTCAATAAAGAGCGATTTTCGTTTGAAAGAAAAACGGATTGAGAATCGAGGGAAGTTTGTTCCATGTGTTCTATGTGCCCAGAGTGTTAAACCTAGAGAGCGTACCTAATATTGAGAGTTTTGAGATCTCTTATACCCGTGAGAGTCGTGCGCTGCTGAGGGTCTTCTACCCTACCTTCCTTATCGAGCTAATCCGAGAATTTTGGGGGTTAATATTCCGAATTGATCACGATTCTCGTTTATCGAAAAAACTTCCATCTTCGGAAGGGATGCTTTTCTTATATGAAAGATTCAAAATTTGCCGTTATGAAATAGGAGTCTGAAGTGAAGGAAATTCTGACTTTTCTTTAGAATCGTTTGGAGTGTTGCATATTGTTCAATCGCTTGACCGATAAGGGACATTCGAGAATTGTCCGGTTGGAAGGCTGACGTTTGCTTAATCGATCGGGGTGACTGTCTCTACTCGATGAGCCACGGTCGGTTAACAGGGCGACTGAGACTCTATCGTTCGGTAGACCCGGGCGACTGAGGTCCCTCGATAGGTCATCTGGGTGGCTAGGGCCCTTATGTAGATTATCACGACGATTGTTAGATACCGATCCATAGGTGCCTTTCGTGAGTTTCTAGAGAATTGACTCTTTTGATCCGGGCTATTAGACCAGATCCCATCAGGATAAAATTACAAAATTGCCCAAATTATTATAAATTAAATAAGATATATCCGATGCTGACATGCTATTTGTAAAACATTTATATGATTTTTTTTATTTGATTGTCAGTATTTAAAAATTTGATTAATTTAATTCAAATAATTACGAAATTTAATAAAGAATTGATCTTTTTAATATTTATTTTTTATTTTTAAATAATTTCTTTTTGTTTGACTTATACACAACCCAATCCGATGATGACAA
Organism: Dillenia turbinata; assembly: GCA_037126225.1. Classification (NCBI taxonomy): domain Eukaryota; kingdom Viridiplantae; phylum Streptophyta; class Magnoliopsida; order Dilleniales; family Dilleniaceae; genus Dillenia; species Dillenia turbinata. The sequence continues at coordinate 15,638,824 of JBAMMX010000019.1, forward strand.
AGAGTACTGGTAAGGCAGTGAGAGCATAACATAGACCAAATTGTAATTGAATTATTGGGAGAAATAGATGGGGGACAAAGGTGGCATCGGGGGACCAACGAGGTCCCCCGAAGTGAAGTTGAGAAGAGATTGAGCCCCCAAAGACCAAACCACAACTTGTTGGTCTTTCCATTTTTTTATAAACCGCATGATAACAAAGGTCGGTGGATATGCGGATCTTCATCAACGGTTGAGATCACATTATTATCTTTGCAATCTTAATAACTTAATCTCTAAGCCTTTTCTTTATTATTTATTTTTCATTTGTGTTACGTCTAACAAGTTATAAGAATAGAAGATCTCTCTGTATCCGTGGGGTCCCGACCGTGTCTTACCCGCAAGTACTTAAATCCTTTTAATTTATTCTTTTGGGGGTTTATTTAAATTAATCCTTATTGATGTGGGATTGGCCCCATCTGGCTTGGTTGTTTGTGCAAGCAGAGCATTTTGATTTGGTGACTCCAGTGAGTTTCATTTTCAGCCAATCTTCGAATTGCAATTAGCTTCGGTAATCATATTTAACTTGTTCATCTTGGTTTTTGACAACGCGAAAACCGACAAAACATATAAATTTTTAGGATTTCATGTTTAAGATAGAATGATTCAACCTATACATAGGAAAATGGTATTTATTTCATTTTGATTTGGTGATTCAACCTATATATTGAGTGTTTAAAATAGAATGATTTTGTTAGAGGTGGGTTCTGACTCTACAAATTCTGACTCATTTTGACTCGAACGGTTATTCTGGGAGATGATTCAAAACCTGCAAAATACTGTCGGAAGGTGCTCTGACGAAGTAGACTTTGACGTTCAAATTACAAAATACGGTTTTCAATAAGAATGAAATAGACTGAGTGAGAGAGAGAGGGAGAAAGGGCGAGAGTTGATAGCCGCGTGACTCGTGTGTTAAGTGTTTTATCTCAGAAAGCGTATTTGGATTTCGGTATGCTAAAAGCTAATATACTTGGTTGCCTAAGAGTCATGTGTACCCAAGATATTACAAACTTAGTTTCCTTATGAGGAGACTCGAAAATCTCAAGATTTTTCTAGTCAAATATTCTTGAGAGATTTAAAATTTTATCACTTAGAAAATTTGATAATACGGAGAGATTTCTTCTCTTATCAATTAGATTCCGAAGATTTCTTTCTTATCTAGAGAATGTTTTTGGTATTGACTTATAAAACTAAGATTGACACAAGGCTTAGTCGAATATTTCCTTTAGAGAGGAGGAGAGAAGTCAAAGTCCAAAAAAACAAGGAGAATCATCAAGAAGCCAAAGTATAACAAATGAAAAATTTGTTGCTATAATTGTAAAAAGCTTAGTCAATATTCTTCTGAATGTTAGTTTAATGGTTCTAATCAAGTATAAGATAGAGCTAATTATGCAAAAAGCCAAGAGGGAGGGGGAGATTGAATTCTCTTGTGAGCATATAAGGAAGATGATGATGGGAAGAAAAATCTTTAGTATTTAGATACTACGGCAAGCAATCATATGTGTGGCCACAAAGACATATTTGTCGAGTTAGATGAATCAGTGAAAGGAGAAGTTTCATTTGGTAACTCCTCCAAATTATTTGTTAAGGGAAAAGGTAATATTCTCATTCAATTAAAAGATGGTAGCCAATGGCTCATTTCTAATGTGCAATATGTTCCGGGCATGACAAGTAGTATATTGACTTTGGGCCAACTTTTGGAGAAAGGTTTTAATATTCCAATGAAAAATAGAAGTATTTATTTAAGAGATGAGAATAGTGTCCTACTTGCCCATGTCAAAATGAATAACAATAGGATGTTTGTGTTAAATATCAATTATGTTAGTGCAAAATGTCTAAAAGCTTGTGTGGAAGATGTTTCATGGCTATGGCACTTAAGGTTTGGATACCTTCATTTTGGTTGTCTTAACCTAATTTCTAGAAAAAAGATAGTGAATGGGTTGCCTTACATCAATTGTCCTAACCAAATTTGTAAGGGATGTGTTCTTAGCAAAGAATCAAGGGAGTGCTTCCCCAAGGACACAACATTCATACAAGCAAGCCACTTGATCTAGTTCATACCGACATATGCAGACCATTCTTACCAACATCTCTTGGAGGTAATCGATATTTTCTAACATTTATTGATGATTATAATAGGAAATGTTGGGTATATTTCCTAAAGGAAAAGTCTGAAACTTTTGGTACTTTCAAAAAATTCAAGACAATGGTGGAAAATCAAAATGGTTATCACATCAAGGAGCTTCAATCCGACCGAGGAGGCGAGTACACATCAAAAGCTTTTGAAAGCTATTGTGACCAAAATGGCATCTGACGATCCTTGACAGCTCCATACTCTCCACAACAAAATGGAGTGGTGGAAAGAAAGAATCAGACTATTCTTGATATGGTTCGTAGCATGCTCAAAGGGAAGAGTTTGCCCAAAAAATTTTGGCCCAAAGCGGTGGATTGTGCAGTGTGTTTGCTCAATATATGTCCAACAAAGAGATTGAAAAATATCACTCCACCACAAGCATGGAGCAAAAGGAAGCCAAATGTTTCTCAGTTGAGAGTGTTTGGTTGTCTTGTTTTTGCACACATTCCAAACCAAGGAAGAACGAAACTAGATGACAAGAGTAGTAAATATATTTTCATCGGCTAAGATATAAGGTCAAAATCCTACAAACTTTTTGACCAAAAGACCAAAAGGATACATATAAGTTGAGATATGAAATGCAATAAAGAAGGGTCTTGGAATTGGTATACAATAAAAGGAGTACAAATCCATGAAGAAGAAGAAGAAAAGCAAGGAGTGAACATTGAAGTTACCACACCACCATCATCTCCACCATCACCATCACAAACAACATCACCAACAACATCATTAACAACATCGTCGTCATTGTTATCATCCTCTTCAACAATTAGTTCGGTGCAAAGGACAAGAAGCATACAAGAATTCTATGAAGTAACGAATGAAATTAATTTCATTTGTCTTCTTGCTAATCAAGAATCAACTTCCTTTGAAGAAGCAAGAGAAGATCAAAGGTGGAAAAATGCAATGGCCAAGGAGATCAAAGACATAAAAAGGAATAATACATGGGAGCTTGTTGAACTTCCCAAATGCCATACATCCATTGGAGTGAAATGGGTTTTTAAAATTAAGAAGAATGCCCATGGTACGGTGGAGCAATACAAAGCAAGATTGGTAGCAAAGGGATACAAGCAATAAGCTGAAATTGACATTGATGAGGTATTTGCTTCAGTTGCTCATATTGAAACTATTAGATTACTTATTTCAATTGCGGCACAATTTCAATAGTGTATCTATCAAATGGATGTCAAATCCACTTTTTAAATGGCTTTCTTGAGGAAGAAATGTATGTACAACAACCTATGGGTTATGTGAAGAAGAGAGATAAAGAAAAGATCTTAAAATTGAAAAAGGCACTCTTTGGGTTGAAACAAGCACCAAGAGCATGGAATAAATGCATTGATACTTATTTCAAGGCTAATGGTTTTGTATAATATCCTTATGAACATGCATTATACATGAAAAAGGAAAATAGAGATATCATGTTTGTCACTTTATATGTAGATGATCTCATTTTCTCAGGTAACAATCCTCACATGTTCATGGACTTCAAGTTAGCCATGACTTGGGAGTTTGAGATAACTGACATGGGACTAATGAGTTACTTCCTTGGTTTGGAAATCAAGCATTCAAAGGAATGAATTTTTGTGTCACAAGAAGCTTATGCAATAGATATTCTCAAAAGATTCAAGATGCAAGATTGCAACATGATAAGCACCCCTGTTGATTGTGGAGCAAAGCTATCAAATCATGACAAAGGAAAAATTGTGGATGCTTCTCTCTACAAAAACTTAGTTGGAAGTTTAAGATATCTAATATGTACAAGACCGGACATCCTCTATGCAGTTGGGTTGATAAGTCGTGCCACGCCCCGATCTTCGGATCGACCACGCGACAGCCGCCGCGTAGTCTAGGTACACGGGCAGAATCTCCCCATATACCGGGACCCCGCAAGGCTATCAAATTTACAATAAATCATCAAAAAAAACATAAAACCTTTCAAGACACGAAATCATATAAACAATACACATGCAAGGAGTGGGAACCTGTACATGCACGAGTACACATCAGCACACAACGGGGAGTGAGAACCTGTACATGTACGCATGCAATGTGGCCATCCTAGCCACCCAAAATTCTCAACAAAAACAATCAAAGGACGCACCGGTCCATTTAACTCAAATCAACACACACAAAAGGCCAACCCGGCCAACCCAAATCACATGCATGCATCCAGCCATCTCGGCCTTTCAAAAATCGAATAAAGTTCAAATGTCCCATTTATACAATAAGTTTTTACCAAAATGAAATTTCAAAGAAAATGAACAAGTCTCCCTTCCATGGATTTCAAATCAAACTAAAATAACCTTACATCGCACTTATACCTAACAAGTCAGCGGATGAATCTTCACAAACTCCAACTGCTGTCACAGACCTAAACTTCCTCTGAAAGGTTTGAAAGAGAAGGGTGAGTATTGGGAAATACTCAGTGAGTGTATAACATGTTGTGATAATAAATGAGTGATGATTGTGGACATGTCAAATATCATTCTCAAAATCATACGGTCACATCAATAAATCTCAATATAAACAAGATCTCAACAAATCATGATAATTAAATCATACGCATCCAGTTATCACATTTTTGTTTTTCAAAATCACGGGGTTGCCAAACTCTTTCCACCAAAGGCTTGGCCCAGACCAATGGTGAAATCGCCAAGGGATTCCTCATCAATGTCAATAAATCATACACAATACCCCCTTCCTTGGCTTTGGCTCGGGCTTTCCCCGGGGTGCAACCAGACTAGTCCGAAGGGAGGAATTCAGAGGCATCTCTCGAGCGCAGCTACCTCGTTATCCAATATAACAGCCCAATCACGTCACGCCGTTGGGTCGCACCGTGGAGGGAATGACTATAGCCATTATCCATGCACACAGCACCATTTCGCAATCATCAAATCATATACAACAGTGTGCCAACAGACCATTTCACAGTCATCAAATCACATGCCAAAATGTGCCAACAGTTATTTAGATTCTCAGTACACGAGTTCAAATCAATTACTTTCAATGCAAGTCAATAAACATGGCACATCATTTTTTTTCAAATAACACATGGATGCATTCGGTAATTCAAATTTTCTTTTGGGACATTCCACAATCATAAAATAATTTTAAAACATTCGTAAACTCATTTGAAACATTTATAAAATCAGTATAAAACATTTTCTCACTTAAAATCATAAACATGTATCCACTAACCTCTTGGGAGGGTATTCACTCCCAATTCCGCAATTTAATCCAAGGTAACCGTTCTCAACATTCGAATGGGTTATCCTATACCAATAATTACAAATTTCATCAAATAAATCCCACGACAGGGTTTTCAAATTTTTCCTAATTTAATTTAGCTTAATTTGCACATCCACAGACTCTACTGTCTTACTTCATCATTTCAAGATCATTTATATCACTAATGACTTAAATTTTTAATATTCCTCAATTTTCCTTCAAATTCAAGGGTTTACAAACATTTAAACCTCAATTCAGATTACTTTCTTATTCTTGTTCACATTTTACCAATTTCTCATTATTTACACCTCATAATATTTTACATTCCAATTTCCCACAAATTTCCAACTTCAACAAAACAGGCAACATCAATCAATCACAAAACAGGTTCTCAAACAATACAAACTATAAACCCTAATTTTTATCCTGACCCAACAAGCCTTGAAAATCCTATCTCTCATTTTCCATTTCGAATAAGATCAGATCTACACATGCATTTCATGATGATGCAGTCAATAAGATCTCCCAATTCAAATACCAATTTGTAATTTATTCCACAACTCTAGAGCTATTGTCAGAAATCAACCTATTACCTACGCACAGAAGTGTAGGTTCATAAAGATCTAGAGTTTTTGCAGGTCGCAGTTCTATTGTCCGTGCATCCACAACGCTATCCGAGCCCTGCAATGCTCCTAGACTGAAGCAAAGTTTAACAATTAGTCCTAATTATCAAGAGAAATCGAAACCTAGAGCTAGGGTTAGAATTCAACTCTTACTTGTGTAGAGAAGAAATCGCAGGTCATGGTCTAAGGGCTTTCGAAGATCTACAGTTAGGGACTTCAATACGGGTTGCAGAAGAGCCCTCGGTACTGAGCAGCACCACGCGAGAGCGAGAGGAAGGCAACCAACAGTCGCGCACGGGAGAAAAGAGGCTCAGCAGTCGCGCGCGAGGGAGGAGGGAGACAGGGGGCTATCGCGCGCGGGAGTGAGCAGAGAGTGAGAGACAAAGGGCGAGAGTGATGAGCGAGAGGGAGAGAGAACTCGATCGAGAGAGAGAGAGACAGTAGAGATTCAAGAGAGAGAGAGACATCGAAGGAAGGAGACAGAGAGGGAAACAAAATAGAGAGAGAAATCAGAGAGAAAAACGGAGAGACAGAGAGTGATGGAGAGAGAAAGAGAAAGCGACCGAAGGCGGCGAGCGGCGGCGAGCGGCGGAGATGGCGGATCGCAGCCGTTCGCGGTGGAGGGAGATCAAGAGGTGAGAGAGAGAGCAACGGGAGAGAGAGTAGAGAGAGACGAAGGGATGGGAGATCGATTAGGGCTGAAAGCCCTAATCGAATTGGGGAAATGGGGACGCGGCGTTTCAAGTTGAAATGCTGCGTCTCCCCCCTTCTTTTGATTTTTTTTTTTTTTACAAATTAATTAATTAATTAATAAACAATTATCAATATATATATATATATATTTATACCCTCATTTTATTTAAAACTCTAAATTTATCATCAAAACAGAATGTACCTCAAATCGGAACACGGATATATATATATATTTTTAAATATACCAAAAATTCCAATTTAAAACCCCAAAATCAAAAATCAATAAAATTTAAAATTTAAAATTTTCTTTTGTAATTATCTAGACATTTACAAAATATCTTTAACACCGAATTTTCGGTGTTACAACTCTTAACCCCCTAAAAATAAATTTCGTCCTCGAAATTTAAAAGAATACTCTATATTAAGAAGATGTGGTTATTACTTTCTCATAGTATCTTCGGGTTCTCAAATCTCTTCGTCCACCTAATCGTTTTCGTATTAGACCTTAACAATAGGGTATTGCCCGTTCCGCAATCTCCTACGCCTAGGCCCAAAATCAAGATATGAATCGAGAGTCACAATCGTATGCAATTGACACCAAAATCCCGTGGTGCCTTACAATCTCCGCCATATACATTTTGGTTAACCTCTCTAGAGAGTAAACTCAATGAAATCATGCGACTTGAAATTTGTGCTCTATCTAAACTTAAGCCTCTACTTGAATTCAAATTCCTTTTGATCTGAGCTATCTTAAATATTACCCATAAACCTCACCTTGCTTATGGATCTATCTTGTAACAGTTTCCTATATTCAATCCCTTCAACTTTACTCACTCAATCAACCACATCCACTTGTCACTCGACTTTAATCGACTCAAAGACTCCATTCCGGTAGAAATTAGAGAAAAGCTTGATGGTCTCGATTTACTAAAATAAAAAAAAATCATAATTAGTGATAAAATTCTGAATTTTCCCTTTTTAATTTCTTTCTAAAAATCCAACTGCTCATTATTATATGAAAGGAACTCCCAACATGAGTAGCAATAAGTCTTTCCTAGGGTTACAAACAAACCTTTCATGAGACAAAGCCACATCACCAAAATGATCAAATCAACAAAACATGTCCTAGATAAATATAGATCTTCTCAAAGTATTCTTGTACAAAATCTCTCTACTATCAATCATTTTATCTAAAATAATATTAATTCACCAAACAAAATAAAAGATCTACTGAAGCGAATCATTTTCATCACAGGTACCTACTTTTGTAAGTCTCATTTAATAATACTATCGTGTTTCACTAGTTATGGATATCTGTGCTTTTTAGAATCTGACTTTAGCCGTTGCTAGAAATCAAAATTCATGTTTCGAATCTAAGATTTTTCTAAAGAATATTAGGAAGGACCGGAGTAAGTATGAAAATTTTTTAGTGAATAGATGGCATGGCATATTGAGCATGAATTAAGGGTGAAAGTGGTTGTGCCAAACACATATATCAAAATTCATTTCTGTGTAATGCCAAAATCATTTGTAATAACATAAATTCATATCAAATTTTCCATGACTCATTCTCCAATTCAATAAACAATTTTATATTTTCCTTTCAATAACTTTCGAGTCTGTCCAAAATCACTCTCCTACCCAGCCTTTGCCACGCTGCCTCCATGGCCTCGATCCGTGGCAAGACTTAGTCATTATTGGTTTTCTAACACCATGTTCCCAAGTTTAAGTTATCAATCGATTCACACTCTCAAGTATAAGATATAGCTATTCTTCAAAATTCACATGAGTATTCAAATGTAACAAGTGCAAATAGTTTAATATTCAAAGTCATGAGTCATGGATATTTTGCAATTTCATTTCAGGCACACCATATTCACAAAATATTTTAATCCTCTTTCAAAATTTATTTCACAAATCAATTTCGAATCCATTTGCAAAGTCATTTTAAAACTCAATTTATAATTCATAATTGAAAACAATTAACCCATTCATATGCATCAAAGCCGTCCATTCACATCTCCTATAAGAGAGTTAACCAAATTATCAGCGAGTTGATCCAAACATCTCTAAATTTGGAAACAACTCAACTCAAAATCTCAATGAGTTGACCACCAATGAGTAATACTATATGTCTACGGAAAAAGATTCAAATGTCAATTTCTACCAATTTCAATCAAGGTATATAATTATCACTAACACCATGAATATCTCAAGACATCAAAATCATCTCTCCTTAAATTCATTATCATGCAATCATGATCACTTACTATTTATATCCAAATCTCTAAATCATCAAGTTCAAGTTCTAAGGAATTTACCTGTGGCTATGTCAAGGTCGTTTTGAGTTTCCTTGTTCGTCCTGACATAAATTCTTGTTTGAGTTCTCGATTGGGATCATTGAGAAGGTGCAACAATGGTATTACTCCCAATACCAGTCTGTGGGGCGGTACTAGCCGATGGCATAGAGGCATTCGATGGACCTCTATATCCACTTAAACCCAATTCGGGGCAAGATTTTCTGAAATTCCCCACTTTCCCGCAATGAAAACATTTCAAACGCTCAAGGCATGGTCCAAAGTGGTGTTTCTTATAATTTCGGCAGGGTTCTCTCTTTGGCTTCGCCGACTGGCTCCTGGACTTTTCCCTAGTGGGAGTGTCAAATCTTGGCATTTGTTGGCCTTGTGAAGAGCCAACAGACCTTGAAACTGTAACTCCACTACAGAAGCTTATGCTCCTATTCTTCTTGGACCCTTGGCTCGCCGAGAATTTACACTTCCTTTTCTTCCCATGGTCTTCTCTAACCTTTCCTCTTTCAATAACCATCTTTTCAGCTCTCAACGCCAACTCCAAAATATCCTCGAAGGTATGCCCCTTAGTAATAGGTATTTTCTCTCTTATATTCAAATTGAGTCCCAACTCAAACTTTGAACACAAGGACTCCTCGGAATTCATAAATTTCGGAACATAAGTCGCAAGTTCTCTCAGCTCTGTCTCATACTCAAATACCATCTTGTTTCCTTGAGCTAATTTGAAGAATTCCTCTCTTTTCTGATCCTGATAGAATCGGGTGGAATATTTCTCTTCGAAGGCCCTAAGAAATTCTGTCCAAGTAAGAGGAACAGGAGTTCTACCATTCATATTCTCCCACCATGTCCTTGCACCTTTATCCAACAGTTTTACCGTCAACCATAATTTCATCTCATCACTTAATCTCATGTCAGAGACAGTCTCTTGAATTCGGCCAATCCATTCCTCGGTCACTAAAGCATCACAAGTACCTACAAATGTTTCACACCCTAGTTGTCTTGCCTCTTTTATCAATTTAGACAACTCCACAGTAGGGCGATCGGTTGTTGTAGCAACCGAAGGAGGAGGAGCTATTGGTGTAATAGATACAGCAGCCGATACTGAAGGAGCCGGTGGAGGGGTTGAATATTCAGACTGAGTTTGGTACTGTGCTCCGAACGTACTCTACCACTCCATTACTTGCTGGAGTACGACAATAGGAGGAGCTGGAATCCTGGTAGAAGGAGCCGGGTGTGTGGACACAGAAGGAGGAAGAGCGTGCGAAGACAACTCATCCTCGTGCTCCGATGGAGGAATCTCATTCACATTCCTCATTCTCCTTCGTGGAGGCATAGTAGTCTACAAAACAAAAAGCTATGATTAAGTCAAAGGGTTAAGCTAAGACTAATACTTAACCCCCTAAAAAGAATGTTTCTAATTTCCGAAGAAATCCATAGAAGTTTCTGTACATTTTCCGAAAATCTTTAAAAGATCTAAACCTTTTTCAAAAATAAAACATTTCAAAGTCTTTAGAAAACGTTCGGGACATTTGGAAATATCTGAAAACATTTCAAAACCATCAAACTATTAAAATCGTAAACCTAAGCTCTGATACCACTAAAGCTGTTACGCCCCGATCTTCAGATCGACCACGTGATAGCCGCCACGTAGTCTCGGTATACGGGCAGAACCTCCCCATATACCGGGACTCCGCAAGACTATCAAATTTACAATAAATCATCAAAAAAAACATAAAACCCTTCAAGACACGAAATCATATAAACAATACACATGCAAGGAGTGGGAACCTGTACATGCACGCATGCAATGTGGCCATCCTAGCCACCCAAAATTCTCAACAAAAACAATCAAAGGACGCACCGGTCCATTTAACTCAAATCAGCACACACACAAGGCCAACCCGGCCAACCCAAATCACATGCACGCATCCGGCCATCTCGGCCTTTCAAAAATCGAATAAAGTTCAAATGTCACATTTATATAATAAGTTTTTACCAAAATAAAATTTCAAAGAAAATGAACAAGTCTCCCTTCCATGGATTTCAAATCAAACTAAAATAACCTTACATCGCTCTTATACCTAACAAGTCAGCGGATGAATCTTCACAAACTCCAACTGCTGTCACAGACCTAAACTTCCTCTAAAAGGTTTGAAAGAGAGAGGTGAGTATTGAGAAATACTCAGTGAGTGTATAACATGTTGTGATAATAAATGAGTGATGATTATGGACATGTCAAATATCATTCTCAAAATCATACGGTCACATCAATAAATCTCAATATAAACAAGATCTCAACAAATCATGATAATTAAATCATACGCATCCAGTTATCACATTTTTGTTTTTCAAAATCACGGGGTTGCCAAACTCTTTCCACCAAAGGCTTGGCCCAGACCAATGGTGAAATCGCCAAGGGATTCCTCATCAATGTCAATAAATCATACACAATACCCCCTTCCTTGGCTTTGGTTCGGGCCTCCCTTGGGGTGCAACCAGGCTAGTCCGAAGGGAGGGATTCAGAGGCACCTCTCGAGCGCAGCTACCTCGTCGTCCAATATAATAACCCAACCACGTCACCCCGTCGGGTCGCACTGTGGAGGGAATGACTATAGCCATTATCCATGCACACAGCGCCATTTCGCAATCATCAAATCATATACAACAGTGTGCCAATAGCACCATTTCACAGTCATCAAATCACATACCAAAATGTGCCAACAGTTATTTAGATTCTCAGTACACGAGTTCAAATCAATTACTTTCAATGCAAGTCAATAAACATGGCACATCATTTTTTTTCAAATAACACATGGATGCATTCGGTAATTCAAATTTCCTTTTGTGACATTCCACAATCATAAAACAATTTTAAAATATTTGTAAACTCATTTGAAACATTTATAAAATCAATATAAAATATTTTCTCACTTAAAATCACAAGTATGTATCCACTCACCTCTTGGGAGGGTATTCACTCTCAATTCCGCAATTTAATCCAAGGTAAACCTTCCCAACATTCGAATGGGTTATCCTATACCAATAATTACAAATTTCATCAAATAAAATCCCATGACAGCGTTTTCAAATTTTTCCTAATTTAATATAGCTTAATTTACACATCCACAGACTCTACTGTCTTATTTCATCATTTCAAGATCATTTGTATCACTAATGACTTAAATTTTTAATATTCCTCAATTTTCCTTCAAATTCAAGGGTTTACAAACTTTCTTAATTTTATTTAAACCTCAATTCTGATCACTTTCTTATTCTTGTTCGCATTTTACCAATTTCTCATCATTTACACCTCATAATATTTTACATTCCAATTTCCCACAAATTTCCAACTTCAACAAAACAGGCAACATCAATCAATCACAAAACAGGTTCTCAAACAATACAAACTATAAACCCTAATTTTTATCCTGACCCAACAAGCCTTGAAAATCCTATCTCTCATTTTCCATTTCGAATAAGATCAGATCTACACATACATTTCATGATGATGCAGTCAATAAGATCTCCCAATTCAAATACCAATTTGTAATTTATTCCACAACCCTAGAGCTATTGTCAGAAATCAACCTATTACCTGCGCACAGAAGTGTAGGTTCATGAAGATCTAGGGTTTTTGCAGGTCGCAGTTCTATTGTCCGTGCATCCACAACGCTGTCCGAGCCCTGCAATGCTCCTAGACTGAAGCAAAGTTTAACAATTAGTCCTAATTATCAAGAGAAATCGAAACCTAGAGCTAGGGTTAGAATTCAACTCTTACTTGCATAGAGAAGAAATCGCAGGTCATGGTCTAAGGGCTTTCGAAGATCTGCAGTTAGGGACTTCAACGCGGGTTGCAGAAGAGCCCTCGGTAGTGAGCAGCACCGCGCGAGAGCGAGAGGAAGGCAACCAACAGTCGCGCACGGGAGAAAAGAGGCTCAGCAGTCGCGTGCGAGGGAGGAGGGAGACAGGGGGCTATCGCGCGCGGGAGCGAGCAGAGAGTGAGAGACAAAAGGCGAGAGTGATGAGCGAGACGGAGAGAGAACTCGATCGACAGAGAGAGAGACAGTAGAGATTCAAGAGAGAGAGAGACGTCGAAGGAAGGAGACAGAGAGGGAAACGAAATAGAGAGAGAAATCAGAGAGAGAAACGGAGAGACAGAGAGTGATGGAGAGAGAAAGAGAAAGCGACCGAAGGCGGCGAGCGGCGGAGATGGCGGATCGCAGCCGTTTGCGGTGGAGGGAGATCAAGAGGGTGAGAGAGAGAGCAGCAGGAGAGAGAGTAGAGAGAGAGACGAAGGGATGGGAGAACGATTAGGGCTGAAAGCCCTAATCGAATTGGGGAAATGGGGACACGGCGTTTCAAGTTGAAACGCTGCGTCTCCCCCTTGTTTTGTTTTTTTTTTTTTTTTACAAATTAATTAATTAATAAACAATTATTAATATATATATATATTTATACCCTCATTTTATTTAAAACTCTAAATTTATCATCAAAACAGAATGTACCTCAAATCGGAACACGGATATATATATATATATTTTAAATATACCAAAAATTCCAATTTAAAACCCCAAAATCAAAAATCAATAAAATTTAAAATTTAAAATTTTCTTTTGTAATTATCTAGACATTTACAAAATATCTTTAACACCGAATTTTCGGTGTTACAACTCTTAACCCCCTAATAACAAATTTCGTCCTCGAAATTTAAAAGAATACTCTATATTAAGAAGATGTGTTTATTACGTTCTCATAGTATCTTCGGATTCTCAAATCTCTTCGTCCACCTAATCATTTTCGTATTAGACCTTCACAATAGGGTATTGCCCGTTCCGCAATCTCCTACGCCTAGGCCCAAAATCAAGATATGAATCGAGAGTCACAATCGTATGCAATTGACACCAAAATGCCGTGGTGCCTTACAATCTCCGCCATATACATTTTGGTTAACCTCTCTAGAGAGTAAACTCAATGAAATCATGCGACTTGAAATTTGTGCTCTATCTAAACTTAAACCTCTACTTGAATTCAAATTCCTTTTGATCTGAGCTATCTTAAATATTACCCATAAACCTCACCTTGCTTATGGATCTATCTTGTAACAGTTTCCTATATTCAATCCCTTCAACTTTACTCACTCAATCAACCACATCCACTTGTCACTCGACTTTAATCGACTCAAAGACTCCATTCCGGTAGAAATTAGAGAAAAGCTTGATGGTCTCGATTTACTAAAATAAAAAAAAATCATAATTAGTGATAAAATTCTGAATTTTCCCTTTTTAATTTCTTTCTAAAAATCCAACTGCTCATTATTATATGAAAGGAACTCCCAACATGAGTAGCAATAAGTCTTTCCTAGGGTTACAAACAAACCTTTCATGAGACAAAGCCACATCACCAAAATGATCAAATCAACAAAACATGTCCTAGATAAATATAGATCTTCTCAAGGCATTATTGTATAAAATCTCTCTACTATCAATCATTCTATCTAAAATAATATTAATTCACCAAACAAAATAAAAGACCTACTGAAGCGAATCATTTTCATCACAGGTACCTACTTTTGTAAGTCTCATTTAATAATACTATCGTGTTTCACTAGTTATGGATATCTGTGCTTTTTAGAATCTGACTTTAGCCGTTGCTAGAAATCAAAATTCATGTTTCGAATCTAAGATTTTTCTAAAGAATATTAGGAAGGACCGGAGTAAGCATGAAAATTTTTTAGTGAATAGATGGCATGGCATATTGAGCATGAATGAAGGGTGACAGTGGTTGTGCCAAACACATATATCAAAATTCATTTCCGTGTAATGCCAAAATCATTTGAAATTCATATCAAATTTTCCATGACTCATTCTCCAATTCAATAAACAATTTTATATTTTCCTTTCAATAACTTTCGAGTCTGTCCAAAATCACTCTCCTACCCAGCCTTTGCCACGCTGCCTCCATGGCCTCGATCCGTGGCAAGACTTAGTCATTATTGGTTTTCCAACGCCATGTTCCCAAGTTTAAGTTATCAATCGATTCACACTCTCAAGTATAAGATATAGCTATTCTTCAAAATTCACATGAGTATTCAAATGTAACAAGTGCAAATAGTTTAATATTCAAAGTCATGAGTTATGGATATTTTGCAATTTCATTTCAGGCACACCATACTCACAAAATATTTTAATCCTCTTTCAAAATTTATTTCACAAATCAATTTCGAATCCATTTGCAAAGTCATTTTAAAACTCAATTTATAATTCATAATTGAAAACAATTAACCCATTCATATGCATCAAAGCCGTCCATTCACATCTCCTATAAGAGAGTTAACCAAATTATCAACGAGTTGATCCAAACATCTCTAAATTTGGAAACAACTCAACTCAAAATCTCAATGAGTTGACCACCAATGAGTAATACTATATGTCTACGGAAAAAGATTCAAATGTCAATTTCTACCAATTTCAATCAAGGTATATAATTATCACTAACACCATGAATATCTCAAGACATCAAAATCATCTCTCCTTAAATTCATTATCATGCAATCATGATCACTTACTATTTATATCCAAATCTCTAAATCGTCAAGTTCAAGTTCTAAGGAATTTACCTGTGGCTATGTCAAGGTCGTTTTGAGTTTCCTTGTTCGTCCTGGCATAAATTCTTGTTTGAGTTCTCGATTGGGATCGTTGTGAAGGTGCAACAATGGTATTACTCCCAATACCAGTCTGTGGGGCGATACTAGCCGATGGCATAGAGACATTCGATGGACGTGGTGATGCTGCATCTCCCCCCTTCTTTTTTTTTTTTTTTACAAATTAATTAATTAATTAATAAACAATTATCAATATATATATATTTATACCCTCATTTTATTTAAAACTCTAAATTTATCATCAACACAGAATGTACCTCAAATCAGAACACGGATATATATATATATTTTTTAAATATACCAAAAATTCCAATTTAAAACCCCAAAATAAAAAATCAATAAAATTTAAAATTTTCTTTTGTAATTATCTAGACATTTACAAAATATCTTTAACACCGAATTTTCGGTGTTACAAGTCGGTACATGGAAAAGCCCAAAGTAACACATTTGAAGGCGGCCAAAAGAATTCTTCACCACATTCAAGGTACTATATCTTATGAGCTAATATACTCTCCTTCTAAAAATTTTCAGCTTTGTGGTTTCTCAGATAGTGATTGGGGAAGAGATTTGGATGAAAGAAAGAATTCAACTGGATTTGTCTTTTTCATGGGTGATACGGCATTCACTTGGTACGTAAAAAAGCAACAAATTGTTACTCTTTCTACTTGTGAAACTGAATATGTTGCTGCATCTTCTTGTTTATGTTATACTATTTGGCTAAGGAGTCTTCTCAAGGAGCTACATTTTCCTCAAATCAAAGCAACAAAAATTAGAATTGATAGCAGATTAGCAATTGTGTTGGCCAAAAACCCAGTTAATCATGAAAGGAGCAAGCGTATAGATATCCGCTATCACTTCATCAGGAGCATGTGATGAAGAAACATGTGAACCTATTCTATGTCATGTCACAAGATCAAATTGCTGATATCTTTACCAAATTGCTTGCTGCCAACTCTTTTCACAAATTTGAGATGTTTCTTGAAATAGTTGATTGAAGACAATTAAGTTTAAAGAAGGGTGTTAGTGAATGAACTTAATAGTCACACAAATAACAAAAGAATCTATTTAGTGTAGAAATATGAAAGACCACTCAATTAAAATAATTCATAAATATGAGCATTAATGGGACCATTATTCTAAAACTGAAATGACCCTCTAATATCCCATTCGTTCACTTATTTATGAATTATTTTAATTGAGTAGCCTTTCATATTTCTACACTAAATAGATTCTTTCGTTATTTGTGTGACCATTAAGTTGATTCACTAATAGAATTTTGGAGGGGAGATGAGATATGTGAGGTATTAGCACATGACTTGCATTTCAGCTTAATAGTGGGAAACAATTTTTGTCGACTACCAACTGACAATGTTGTTCTTGTTATTATTTACTTATAGTTCTTGCTACAATATGGGTTTCCCTACCCTTTTTTTATGTTTAACAATGTAACATCGATTTTCGGTGACTGCATATCATGTACTACTCCTCATGATTCTAAATATATAAGCATCATTTTGAGATATATATTTAATTATCTATTTATTTATTTTGAAATTTCGCCTCAAAATCACTAAAACCGAAAATTTTATCGGTAAGCCGAAAAACTTCTCGAAAAGCGCCGACAAAACCTAAAGAAGTCAAAAATAATTAAGAGAAGGTCTACACACTTAAATAAAGATATTTAAATGAAATTTCACATATTTAAGAAATTTCAAACAAAATTTCATACGGACCAAAAATGCAAATTGTTAAAAGTTAGGGGTTTAAATGCAATTAAGAAAAGTTAAGGGACTAAGTTGCAAACCACTCAAGGATGGACAATTGGAGCCAAATGATTGATCAAGACGGAAGCAAGGTTGGTTAGTGGCCACATAAGATTTTTCACATTTAAGAAAACTCATTGGATAGAAATTTATGCATGAAAACTTATTGGGTAAAAATTTTTGCATGAAAACTAACTAGAATAGCTTGTTCTAGCTTGTGACACCTCCTCCCCTGGACATGGACGTCCAAAGACACTTGGTGGAGTGCATGGAGATTGCTTGAATCAACAATTGCATGGTTTAAGTGTTAGGACAAGTGGAAGGTCAAGATAATGCATGGAATGATCCAATGGTTAAGGATATTTTTTGCTAGGTTTATAAAAGAACTTGTTTAAGAAGAGTTTGCCCTATTTTCTTCATTTAAACTCACCTTGGATGAAATTGTGAGGGTTTTATATCCATTTTGAGTTCAACCATGGAGCCAAAGAGGTAAGAACATTTTTGAAAATTCTTAAATTTAAATTAGAAGTATAGAAGTATTGTGTAGGAATTTATGTTCATTGTGATTTAATTTTTTTCTAAGGTGATAAAAATTCAAAAATTCAAAGGGAGTGGTGATATATATTGTTAGCAAGAGATCTCACAAAGGAGGTAACATATTTTAACTTATGTTAAGATTAAATTATTTGATGAGTAGTTATTTTGGTATCCATACTAGGATGCTAAATATTGATTTCTAGATTGAGTCTTGTATAGTTTTCTCAGGATATCTCATTCTGTAGAATTCAAAAATCTAAGATATTTATTTATCTATAAACTAGACTTCCTAAACTTTAAAATGGTATATCATGTGAGACATTTCATGAAGAAATCGATTTTTGGTGATTTTTTGAAGTTTAGCATGTTTCACAAATTCTGTTTCATGTCCTGTGTACTACTAGTAATTTATATGAATTTTTGACGTATTTTCTGTTCATAATTTGGAGAAACGTTAAACATGAAAGTTTTAGGAATCTGTCTTATCTTTAATTTGAAATAAAGAGCACTTGAATCTGAGTTGTATGCAGAGAGTTATGATAATTTTACTAAAACTGTACAAAAGTGGTTCTAAAACTGAAACGGAGAAGAAAACTGAATTTTATAAAATTATACATTTAGAATGTGAGGATGGTCAAAACTAGAAAGTTTTAGATCTATATCTTATCTTTAATTTGAGATAATAATTACTTAAATTGGAGAAGTACATAGGGAGATATGGAAATTCTCCCAAAACTGTGCAGAATTGATTTTAGGAACTTAGCATGAAAAGTGATAATTTTTTTATAAATTCGTGTATTCAAAATTTGAAGATGGTCTGAACATAAACGTTAGAGATATATGTCTTAGATTTAAGAAAAAATTTAAATCAATTGAATCCAATCAATATTTTTGAAAATATCATGATTATACTAAACTTGCGTGTTATATGTTTGTAGAAATTTTTCTAAGTATGAAAATTGAAATTTAACCTTATGAAAGATACCATTTTTATATGCATGTTGTAATCCAACTATATAATATTGAATTAATAAATGATATTGTTTAACTTAGGATTAGGATTCGAGGGATGACTCGTTCGTGAAACGAAGATAGTTAGGGGGAGTGGCGTACCCTCCCCAGTCGAAATGAGTGGGACGATCTATTTTTGACTTTAAATGAAAAATAGTTTTGATCATGATTTTTATAAATAAATTTTGAAATGTGATTTAGAAATATTTTAGTGTTTGTGGTATGTCTTGAAATGATGTTATGTGAAAATTGCATCATGATATTATGATAACTCGATAGTGCCGTGTTTTTATTACGAGTAAAGATTTATGAATGATAATATATGGTACATGTGTATGATTATGGGATGGTACATAGTGGCTATAGCGCACTCACTACCACGGTATTGAGCGTTTACCTGACGGGCTGACGTGGTGGGGTAACACGGGAGCAGGGGTTTGAGTCCCCTGTCTCTGGGCAATGGATCCAATAGACGAGCACCCGTGACGACCGTGTCAACACCAAGGGAAGGGGAAAAGATATATGTGTTTTATTCTTATGATATTGTGGTGACCCCTTGGTGGATTTTACCCTAGTTAGGCCAAACTATGGGTAGAATACGTTTTTGACACCCCATTGATATATGATTTATTGATAAGAATGCATATTATTTTGAATTACATGATATATTTGCAAATGAATGAAATATGAATTTGAAATGATATTTTGACTTGCCACTCTCACAAATTCATTTATTGTCATTATGTAGTCATTGCACCTCACTCACTGAATATGTGGATTATACTCACCCCCATATTAATATTTTCAGCTTATACTGTACTTGACATACATTGAAATACTATCCCACGAGTTTTACTGAGAGACGCTATCGGGTAAGTGATCATACCCATTCTTGTTTACGATTGGACCATATATATAAATATTATATGTAAATTGGAAGCAAATGTTTTAAAGAAAATGTTTATTGAAAACTATCTTTTTAAAAAAAAAAAAAAAAAATCTTTCGTTGTATGATTTTGACTTAATGACATTGAGTAGGGTCATAATATTAGCCTTGCGTCACCTCGATGTGCGAGTAGGGCATACCCGTGCCTTGAGGAGTCGCGACGGTCTGTTCGCGTGCTCGATCTGCGGGTCGGGGCATGACAAACAAAGTGCTAGTGCTTTACTATTTTCAATCGTACTTGTTTGATAATATCAAATATCATATAGGATTATTTTCTAAAAAAATTGTTGTGGTCTTCCATTTCCTAGTTTCAAATTCAGTGATCATAATGTATATTACGTTATTCATTTGACTGTCATTTCCATTTTGAGGTGTTTGAACTGATTTACTACATCAAACTTGGCTTGGTTATTGTGCTTGTATAGGTTTCTTTTAGGCTGTGGGAGGGTAATAAGATATCTCCAAAGGAGATACAAGTATCAGATTATGATTAATTAGCAGAATAGCATTTGCACGTAAATAGGGTGAGAAGTGTATGCATATATAGTTGACTGCAGATAACTTTGATTACTTTAGAAGGAAAATTTGAATATGAGCTTGTCTTTGGTTAAAGAAGAGTGACTTTGCTGATTATTTCTCTAGGAAAAAGCCTGTAATTTTCATTCTTTGTTTATGTTTTTTATAATCTTCCTTTTTCTCGCTTATCTTTGGCCATTAACTTTTAATATGTATTACATCTATGCACATATTGTATGAATTTAGATATCTATGGTTAGCTGTAGATATTCTACACTAATCAATTTTTTCTTATATTTGAAGGAAATGAAGAAAAGCATATTGGTTGGCCTTAACTTTTTGAGCCATTCCTATTCTTTGAAGCTTACAAGAATTATCTGCAGATAGACATATCTGCCAAGAATAATGATGACTTGGTGAACTGGAAGGGTTGGGTTGAATCTCAACTTCGATTGCTTGCTTTGAAAGTGAATGCGGAATTAGATAATTTATTTATTTATTTTTCTTTGTCCTTCCCACTTGATTCATTTTATAACAAAATGTTGGCTTGAGAGGCGGCTCCGGCCATGTGGGTAGACCTGCCCCCTCCCATTTGAATTTAAGAAAAGGGGAGATGTGGTTATTGAAAACCACCCCCTCAACTCCCCCTCTCTCTCCCAAACTCCCTTTTACACTCACTATTCGAAAAGAAAAATAAGACACACTTTTTGGCAATGACATGTGAGTGTGAAAAGATAGAAAATAAGAATGCATTTTTGTTGAGAGTATGTATCTCTTGAGAGAGGAGAAAAGAGGGTTTCCAAAACTTACAAAGAGGGTTTTGGCAATTTGATCATTCCATTCACCAAGGCATTTGGATTGTAGAACAATGGAGATGATCCGATTTTGTGACGCTTTCTCGACCTAGAATACCCATTGTTGAAAAGAGGTAAGTGATCCGAACCCAATTTTAATTCGGGAATTTCCGTATGAAAATTATTTGTTGATTTGTATGAAAATCTTCATTGATATCAAAGCACGCATGAATTGTTTCCTGTCTCATTTGGGTATTTAAAAAAAATTAAAATTAGCATACATGGTTTTAGAGGTTCATTAATAGCAACTTGCAATAGGCAACACGAAATGCTCTCAATTTTATACCATAACATGCTTATCACATAGGGATGAAATCCGGAAAGTTTGACATACGTCCGATGAGTACATTAAAAGATATTTCAAACCCTAGCAAAAAATTAATGTATTTATAACTTTTAAAATACTAAATTTCGTAATATGAAATTTATATGGTTAGATTTTTCATGAAAAATACTTTTCAACCGTATAAAGATCGCAAAAAATGGTTAAGAATTGAGAAAGATATGACCATTTGAAATTTGGGTTAAAAACCAAAATTTTTTAAGAAGAAGATGAATAGTAATAAGTCAATCACACTCTCGGCCATGGCAAGTGGCATCCACCCCATATATTAGAAAAATTCGATTAAAAATCCGAAACCACCAATAAACTCATGGTTATCAAAAATGGGGGGTAACCAAAATTTGGTGACTGGAATCCGCCAGGAAGGCGGTGCGTGTGGTTCATGCGCCATTGGAGGAGAGTGAAAGCAATATCCAGATTTTGTTTCGTAACAATTAGGTCCATAGGCACGTGGGAGTGCTTGTAGGATTGGTTTTGATCCTAATTTTTACCAAAATAAATTTTATATTTATTATGATTTTTTTTGTGATTTATAATTTGTTTTTCAGAGAAGAAAAATATTTTTTATTGATTATTAAATTAATAAATTGTTAGAAAATTACAAAAAATACTTTTATAGTCCAAAAAATTTTAGAAAATTTTATATGAATCTAAAAAATTATTTTAGATTTTTTTGTGAATTTTAATATATTTTCTAGAGTTGAAAATTATTATTTATTGATTTATAATCAATAAATTGTTAGAAAATTACAGAAAAATCATTTTTCAGTCCAGAAAATTTTTAAAAAAATTTTATTGAACTAGAAAATTATTTTTTTAATTTTGGCTACCTAAGTGTAAATTTTTTACACTTGTTTTAATTTTATGCTCTCCTTTTACATGTGAAAATTTTATTTTTTAATATAAAATTATTTAGAAATTGAGCATATTATTTAAAATAAATAATTTTGAAATTTATAATAATATTATGACTGGCTTAGTATCAAATCTAATATTGTATCCATTTTCTAGAGTAGTAATAATATTTAGATAGAATATATGAGTTCTCAGGAGGAGAGTTAAAATATGAAAAGTTCAGAGTGAATGATGAGGTTGGGTTAAATTTTGGTAGACATAACTCATGTTTTAACGAATCTTTTGGAGATCATGAAAACATAACATTTGGAACTTCTTAAATTAGGTCTTTTTTTTTTAGGATGACGTATATATAATTTAAGAAATATTTTGACTTTTAATTGGAACAGCGTGGATGATGAGATGATTGCCGAAAGAGAGAATGTGATTCTTGATAATGTGAGCCCTATATTAATAGAAATATGGAGGGTCAAGAATTTTAAAACCCAAATGAAATAAAACTATCTCATAGTATAAATAGCATTACTCCTCATGCTATAAGGAGATTTTTCTCTTAGGGATAGACAATCCAATGGGATGATGAATGTAATTAATTGAATGGACATATTGTGAATTGAAATAATAAATTTACATATTTTCTTTTGCACGCTATGATTGATTGTTTTGAAAAATGATCATATATTAGAAACTTTTAAGTTTTTTTATGAAGTTTCTATTAAGAATATGATTGAAAATATTTCATATTTTTTTATATGATCATGCATACAAAAGAAAATTAGGGTACCTTGAAAGGAATTTTGAATTGATAGAATTTGAGTAATTCTCATTCAAAATTGAAATAATTTAAATACTTTGTGTATTTAAGTGGAAGGTTTTAGGTTGAAAGAATTTAAGTAATTCTTACCTAAAACTTATAGAATTTTGTAACTTTAAATTAAATTTGTGATGGTGATACATTAGCACCATAGATGATGATAGGGAATCTAATGAACTTTTGATTCTATACCTGGTGTTGACTTGTCATGGATATTAATCTTGAAGTACAAAATTACGTGTATGATATAAGTATTAGTATGTATGTCTACTCTCTTAGAAAATCCAAACCATAGCATAGAAATCCTTTATTAAAGACTTGAATAGAAGTGACAATTTGAATGACGATGATCATGAGATATGATGCCATACAATGTGAAATGTGCTAAAAGAATAAGATGCTTTGGATGGCATCAAGCATGTCATTTAGGACCCTAGAGTGAGCAATGCTGCCCTGTAAGGGAAAGAACTAGATGCTAATCAGGTGTGAAAAATGATAGATTCCACCACTCAAGAGATCCCAGTTAGCTTTGTCATTGAAGACATGATACCTGAGTATGAGCAATACTTTGACTGCTTATGACATTAGAGTGTACCTCAAAGAGATATAGAGGTACGAATGACTTACTTTAGACAATTAACCATGAAGTTTGATACCTATAAAAAGGGTGAAGTGATCACAGTATCAAATGTGTTTTTGAGGATCATGTCTAGCATAGTTAGAGAATGGGAGTTAGCTGTTCGTGTCTTCTCTAATGAACAGAAAGTTCAAATTTTGATCCGATTCCGTCCTACCAAGTGGGAGCACCTAAAAGTCATTTCGGTTCACAATGACAATGTAAAGACTTTTTCAGACGTTGCTCTCCATGTTGAACTTGAGGATGAGCAGTTTTATGCTGCAAGATTCATAGCTGATACTCTTGTTATATAGTTAAGCTCCAAAAGAGTTTCAGACTCTAAGCATTAGAGGAGCTGGAACAAAAGCAAAAAAGGAAAGGAAATTGTAAATGGATCACAAAAGAACAACTCTGGATATAAGAACAAAAAGAGAGTGTTTATGAGTTTTTCGTTGATTGTTTTCTGGTAGTAAATAGTATATAGAAAACGATGTAAGAGTGAACATTAAAGGAGTTGACACTTGTAAACTGCAATTACAAAGTAGCTGAACTCTCATTTTGCATGTTGTTTTCTAGGTGCCATAAATTCGACGGATCAATATCTGTTCTTGTTCTTTTGAAATTTTGGCTATTTTTTTAACTTTCAGAGATTTAGGGTTGATTTGTATATGAATGACATGTGTATTGATTTTGGACAGCTTGCAAGTGGTTTCATTGTTTTGCAAATGTTGACAATATGACATGAAATGATAAATTTGGTCACATTAGGGCAAGACAGGATGAATCAACTGATGAGAGTAGAACCATTGGTTTCACTCACAAAAGTTTATTTACCAACGTGTAAATATTGTCTTGTCAGCAAAATGACTAGAAAACCATTTAGATAAGGCATACAAGCTAAATTTCTGTTATGTTTAATCCATTAAGACACTTGTGGTCCAATAAGTGTGAATGTTAGACATGGAACTTTGTATTTCATAACGTAATCTGACATTATTAGATATAAAAGATCCATGATGGCACATGTTAACTTGTCGGCTTCTTTTTTTGGAAGATGCCTGGTTGACTGCGACTTACATTTTTTGAACAAAGTGCCTTTACAGAAAATACCAACAATATGATATAGACTTTGGACTGATATAAGGTCGTGTCTCAATAACTTCAAATCTTGGGGATTGGTAGTATGTATTTAAGACTTTTTCAATAAGTTTGAAAAATTGGATCCCTATAGAAGTAAAAGTATCTTTATTGGATACTCCGACTAGTCTAAAAGTTAAGTATTCATTTGTGAATAAGATGATGGTACTACAGTAGAGATTAGATCACAGGTGTCACATTTCTGAAAAATGATTTTCCTAGCAAAGGTGACTAAAGGAAATAGAGCTGTTATTTGAATTAGTTAATTCAAATGATAGCTTTATCTATTGTAAATTGTTAGAATAATGCTGATCCCGGTGGGAGGGATTTAAATTCTAACAATTCAACTGAGTTACAGGTTCAGAAAAGTGTTAGGAAAACTGTGCCCAAATGTCACTTGGAGATTAAAGGGTACATATTTGTTGTTTCTTTAAAAGATAAAGAAGAGTCCCAGAACGCATATGAGACTCTATCTTGTCCCACCAAGTGTAAATGAAAAATGTAATGGAGAAAAAAAAAGGAGTCAATGAAGTCCAATCATATATGGGAATTGGTTGAACTTCTATCAGGGTGCAAGGTTATTGAGAATAATTGAATTTTCAAAACCAAACGTAGATAGATAAAACTATTAAAAGATAAAAGGCTCAACTGGTAGCGAAAGGTTACACTCAATAAAAGAGTATTGATTATGAGAAAACTCTTTCCCAGTAGTGAGATTTATCTCTACTCGCATGGAAATAGTAGCAAATTTGGATTTAAGAATTACGTTAGTTGGATGTGAAGACTGCCTTCTTTAATGGTGAACTTAAAGAAGACATTTATATGACACAACCAAAGGGTTTTTGTTATTAAAGGGCAGAAAGGCAAAATTAGTAAATTGAATAGATCAATTGATGGTTTTAAGCAGTCTTCGAACAACGATGTTTAAAATTTCATAGATATGTGATCTTTTATGACTTCGTCGTGATAGACGAAAACCATTGTTTCTATTTAAAAAGTCCATTTACAAGTTTGTAATTCTATCCTTATATGTCATGGACATATTGTTAGCGGCAAATGACAGGAAGTATGACCTTCGAAATAAAAGATATGGATAAGACAGATTGAGAATTGAAATCCAGGGAAATCATTCCGAGAGATTACAGGAGTTATCTCAAAAGTCTTATATTGTAAAGACTCTGCAATAGTTCATCTTAAAAGACTGCAAACCCGCTGATACTCCTGTGGTTATTGTTGATAGTTCAAGAGATGACATATGCCCTAGAACTCTTAATAAATAGATAAAATATCCAGAATACCGTATTCTAGTACAGTTGGGAATTTGAAGTACGTTATGATGTGTACTCATTTCGATATTTGTCATGCTTAGGGTTTGGTCGGTAGGCATTTGTTCAATCTAGGAAGAGTGATTGGATTGTTATAAAAAGAATATTAGGATACCTGAACGGAACTACAGATTATTTCCTTCATTATTAAGGAAATGATCTAGTATTGAAAAGATACACGAATACTCATTGGGGATGAGATTTGCATGAGAGAAATCTACCTCTGGTTATATTTGCTTGCTCATTGATAGTGCTATCTCATGAAAAAGTAAGAAACGAACATATGTATCACTTTCTACGATGGAAGCAGATTTGTGATTAATACTTCCGCAGTTCAGAAAATGAGTTTGGTTAAGTGGATGTTGCAATATTTGAGAGTAATAAGCAACTCAGTGGGAGCTTGACGATTCATTGTGATAATCGGTTAGCTATTGTTTACATGTGAGATTCTAAATATAATGGCAAAACCAAACCTAAACATAAAGATCAATCTTGTCAGAGACATGATTGAAAAGAGGGAAATGACATTGAGATATGTAACTATGTATTTGGTGGTGGTCTGTCCTTTTTCTTTTTGGAGACTAATGCCTAAAGACATGTTAAATGACATGGATTGTATAGATTATGGCAATATTTGTTACTATGGTAACGATTATGATTATATACAAAAAGTATATATATTATAATACTCATATTTGATGACATTTGAATTTGGTTTTTGTATTCAAAATTCTTATGTCTGAAATTAAAAATATGTCGAGTAAGTTTTGAGATTTACTCTCTCATATGAGCAATCGCCTCTAATGTCTGTGTGATATGTAGAGATAAGACGTGTTAATTTGTGATGGATTAACACATATATAAGCCGCCTTAGTTAAATACTAAAATGAGATTATTGGTTAAATATACTACACATATAGTAATCGAAATGGATTTCCCACAATCCATTAAATTTGTCGAATAGTCAGGTGTGGGTTTTTCTTGATATTGTGAGATTTTGGAGGATTTGTAAAAAGAAAAATTCAAATCAAGTGTTGTGTACACTTGGATTAAAATCTGTATGATGCGTTATCTTATAAAAGAAGACATATGCTTCCAAAAGGAAAGGAAATTATTATAGCACATATTTCATACCACGTGTGCTTATGTGACCATATGAGTAATGAGATGGTACATCCATTTTCATCTTATTATGTTCATCTCATTTTGTGGGATTCGGAGGTTTATGCTTAACCTCAATTTATACCCTTAGAAATTTCGTTTGTCTTTTAAAATTTTATTTTAGTATTGCTACTTTAGCATATCACCAAGAAGGTATGGATAATTCGGTTTGACGGTGTATGTCTAGGAAACCAGCTAAGATAAAGTTGAAGTTAGTAATATGAAAGAAAAATTATTTTTGACCGACACGTTATTCTATATTCACAGATCAACCAATTATATCTGTAACTTAGTGTTTTGCGACGTAATTGTAAATACATGGTTGAATTTGAGTCAAATATTTTCTTACATTGTTTTGAGAGATAAGAGATACGTTGACAGTGTTGAGTAAAAAGAGGTCTAGAGTATAACGAGATACGATGTACCCATCACCACTTTGACGATGAGATATTGTATATCCTTAACCGGTGTATAGGTTTAGAGTTTTTAGTAATCTCACAGGTCATACGGTCCTCTTACCTGTATGAAATTGGTAATGTTCAATTGTAATGATTATACTGTGCGCGGTTCGAACTCTTATGTGCGAGTGGGAGATGTTGATATTAGAGGCAGGTCCGCATATGAAGGTAGACCCTCCCCCTCCCATTTTAATTTAAGAAAAGGGGAGGGGTGGTTATTAAAAACCGCCCCATCAACTCCTCTCAACTCCCCTCTCTCTCCCAAACTCCCTTTTACACTCACTATTCGAAAAAATGAGACACTTTTTGGCAATGACATGTGAGTGTGAAAAAATAGAAAATAAGAATGAATTTTTGTTGAGAATATGTATCTCTTGAGAGAGGAGAAAAGAGGGTTTCCAAAACATACAAAGAGGGTTTTGGCAATTTAATCATTTTGTTGAACCGTGACATTTGGATTGTGAAATAATAGAGGGTGATCTGATTTTGTGACGCTTTCTCAACCTAGAATACCTATTGTTGAAAAGAGGTAAGTGATCCAAACCCAACTTCGATCCGGGGATTTTCGTATGAAAATTATTAGTTGATTTGTACGAAAATCATCACAAAATTTAATGCTTTTTCTTTATGCCGTGTTTACAGATTGAAAGGGACACAGGAGGCATGCTTCAGTGCCACCCGCACCCCTGAACAGATCTAGACCATTACACTGTTGTTATTTTATGGGTTTGCAGCTAAATCAGGGTTCTGAAGCCCATGAGTGCAAACAACTTGACGTAAGATCAACTGTGGAGGAGTTCAAGAACTCGGTGAAATTTTTATTCTTTTTGGAAGCCTGGAATGTGGATTAAGGTTTGCCATGCAAAACGCAGAAACATCCCTGATTTTGTCTTTCCTGGTGGAATTTGGCCTTCGTATTGCATGAGAGCAGCTGGAGAAGGTGGCATTACATTACTCTTCAGGTGAATGGAGCTGTTGGGGTGAAGAGGAGAACATGCATGAAGTTTCCCAGACAACCACCTCAAGTAGATCCACTTTGCCACATTGAGGATGCAGAGTCCAGTGAGACGATATCTTCAATAAATCATTTACTTGATTGACAGAATGGTCGGAGTTCTGTAAATCATTTACGCTGTTTCCAGGATAGTGAGACTTCTGTTACTTGTAAGGCTTCATTTTCTACTGGGGGCTCATCAAGCTCAGAAGAAGCAGAGAATCTTCTTCGAAGAAGAATTTGTGGCCCAACCGTCAGTTCTTTGGACACCATAGAACTTGATGAGCTGAGAGATAAAACTGGATTGCTGGAGAGGGAGCAAGACACTGGTCAGGGTGCAAAAAGCAACATGCCTGTGATCTCATCTGCAAAGGCTGCAGTGGCGAGAACAGTAGCAACAGGGTTGGAGGAGCTTGAGGTTGTCTCAAACTTAGCAAAAAATATTTTATTCTTTGGTGTTTAAATGTCATTTGGTATGCCGTAGCCCGTACGATTTTCTGAAGTGCAATTAGCTCTGAAAAAAGAAAAAGATTAGCTCTGAAAGAAAAAAGAACGGAACCCAAAAATAATAATAGTAATAATAATAAGTCACCCACCAAAATAATTGCCTCACCAATAAATCCACTGATATAAAAAGAAAAGAAGGGAAAAAGTTGTCTTGACTGTTATTATCGTTTTAACATGCAGTGTTCTTTATGCTTTTGTTGAACTAGAATTTCTCTTTTCCTGTTGGAATTTCTATACGCATAATCTCTACATTTTCAAATTGGGGAAGGTGACCTGACCCTTAGAAGGGGCTTGCACCTAATTTTGGAACAACTGAATCTGTGCGTTGCCCTACTTTGCTGACCAGTTATGAAATGTTAAATTTAACATGATGTTAAAATGTAGGAGGTGGATTTGATTCTACAGATGATGACTCTTCTAATTCGAACGGGATATTTTGGCCGTTTGATGGTCTTAATTGATGAAACTTGCAAAAGATCATTGGAGGGTGTTCCGATGGGGGAGACTCCGACATTCAAGTTAGAGAGCAGTTTTCAAAACAAAAAAATAGACTAAAAGAGAGATCTGTATCCTTTGTGTGCAAAGTGTAGGTTCAGAGAGCATACATGACCAGGTAGTTTAGTGATGTTTATATAGCCCTATCGTGTGAGAGCCGCATGCATTCATGGTGTTGAAACCCTAATTTCCTTACGAGAGCACCCAAAATTACGAGAATCAAAATATAAAATTCTCAAAGATTTCAAACTCTTATCGGTTGAAAAAGTTCAGATCGTTATGGCGATTTTTTTCCTCAACGGCTACGATTGTAGGTTTTCTTTTCATTTACGTGTGATTGCCCCCGTGATTTACGGAGAGCGAATATTACATTAGCGAATCAAATGATGACTGCTGAGCACTGAAGAGGTCTAGATACTAATTAGCATTGGACCGAGCAGTTGGCTGTCGAGGAGGAATCTAGCCGATTAGCACCAAGAGAGTGTCGTTTGATGAGCCGTGGGCTTGGTTAGCTTTAAGCCCAACATGACTTAGGTCGAGTAACATTGTTTGCCGCCTACTCCTTATGTCGTTTCGAAGGAGAGGCAAAAAGAGTAAGTGAAGGGTCGCTTCTTGGAAGGTTGTGGAAGCGTAAATGTAGATAACCACCAAATAAATGATCCTAGAATAAATGTCACGTGGGGAGTTGGAAAACCTGAATCCTTTACTCATTGCGCACATTTCTCATTAGGCCGTTTTGCCTGCTCAAAATTGTTGGGGTCGTATCTTCCTGGTTATAAATAGGATGTGGAGGATCTCGTACCATGTCAAAGCGATATGGAGTAATTCTGAGAGTGATTCTATAAGTCCCTTCTGTTGAGAGTTAGTATTTTTGATAGATAGCTTGATCATGGGTTTTGAATCACAAAACCTAGTAGTTTAGAAGATTTTAACTGATACAAGGCTCCATCATGATGGGACAACAGATACAAGATCCCATTATGTCATCCGAAATTCAGGCGTCGGGTTGGAATTTGTCAGGGTTCTCATCAGAATTCTGGCCTTGTCCACAGAGAGATCTTAACTCATATAGGAAAGATTCTTATTCGTAGTGGAAGCTCTCTTCTCAATGTCAAAATCATCGTCTGGCCGATAGGTGTAGCAGAAGTTGTTGAAGATACTTCTTTGGCATTCTATCGGGTCAAGCAATAAGAGGAGTTAGGGAGGTGGTCGGAGGCTTGATGTATTTTTTCTGTCTCTTTTGGCCATCTCATACCTCCTAAATTCCTTCTGCAACTTTCTTGTTCTGATGGTGTAATGCTGATGGACCGCGGAGCTTCTTCCTGTTCTTAGTTTGCATTTAGTTGGCTTTTCAGTGTAGGGTTTTATATGTTGTTTCGACCCCTAATGTATTCCTTTCTATGTGATTTGGTCCGACTCAGGAGCTTATAAATTTTCTTTCTTATTGTATTCGACTATGTATTTTGATAAGTACCCATTGTATTAAAATAAAGAGAGAGTTATATTATTTATTTGTTGATCTTGCTTTAGTTGAAAGGGTAATTGCTTTTTTTGTTGGTATTCTATTGATGCTAATAATGAGCACTGAGCTACCAAGTAACTTGGCCAATAGTATGTCTCTTGGTTGATAGGCTTATTTAGTCGTTAGGTGCAGGGCTCCGTTGCCCTCACACTCATTACATTGGTAGCACCCGAAAGGGTGAGTTGTGTTTACCCGAACAAAGGGTTTTTCTCAGATTGATAGTATGTTCATTTAAGAGAGCTCATCTAGTTGAATGGTTCGTGTCCACCTATCAGGGAGATGGATCCCTTACTGACGACATATTCATTCGATAGGAGGGACCCTATCCACCCAACAAGGAGATAAATTTTTTATTAATAACGCATTCACTCAATAGGTGGGGCCATGTCTGCCCAATGGGTAGATGCATCCCTACTCGCTTGATAGAAAGGGTCACGCCTACCTATTGAGGAGGTGGATCCCTTATTGAAGACACGATCGTTTGATAGAGCTTAACTAGGTGAATGGGTCGTGTCTACCCGACGAGAAAATAAATCCCCTACTAACAACATGTTCATTCAATAGAAGGGGTCGTGTCCACCCAACGAAGAGATAAATCCTATACTAACGACATTCATTGAGAAACATAAGTACAATAATAGATCGGTCAGTTGGTAGGGTAGTATAAAAAGGGATAGGACCGTAGAGGTCTTACCTTATTGCTTGACTGGGTACGGAATAGAGGATGTTCCCATGGGAGAATGTCAGTCGTTATTGATAATAGATGCGTAGGTTCTTAGAATTCCAAGTTCTGGGTATGGTTTAGCTATCTAGGTGATCGAGGCAATATGTGTTTGGGTGGATTTCTGAGCATATTCTGTAAGGCCCTTCCCAGTTGGGGTCTAACTTGTCCTCTGGTCGAGGTCAACCGGTGACTTCTACCGTCTTAAGCACCAGCTTGCCTGACTTGAATATTTTAGTTCTGATCCATCTATTGTAGTACCTTACCATCTACTGTTGGTAAGTAGCTATTCAGATAGATACTATTTCCCTTAACTCGGGAAGTAGATCTAGTCGTTCACATAGTATTGTTTCATTCTACCTTTGTTTGTATGGATCCACCTGCAGCGAACGAATGTAAATCTCCATTGGTATCACTGCCTCGCAACTATACATTAGGCCAAATGACGTTTCTCCTATTGCCCTTCTGGGTGTTGTTCGGTAAGCCCACAGAATGCTACGAAGTTCGTCTACCTAGTGACCTTTGACTTTGTCTAACATGGCTTTTAACCCTTACAGGATTGTTCGATTAGTTATTTATGCAAGACCATTGGTTTGTGGGTAGATGACGGAAGTGAAACGATGTTAGATCTCCAATATACTATAGAAGTCACGGAATCTTATGTTGTCAAATTGCTTGCTGTGTTCGATAATTAGAACGTGAGGCATACCAAACCTGATGATAATAAACGTCAACACGAAATGCACCATCTTACTGGTGGTTGGGGGAATGGTCCTAAGATGTCCATCCCCCATTAGGTGAACGGCCACGGGTTAGCTATCGGGCAAAGCTCGGTAGAGTTTGGCATGGTACAAACGAGAAGCATTGGCATTTGTAATATCTCTTGACATAGTCATCCACATTCGTCTTCATAGTAGGCCAGTAATACCCTTACTGGAGAGCTTTATTTGCTAGATATCGAACACCTAAGTAGCTATTGCATATCCCTTCATAGATTTTTCGAACTACATAGTCCCCTTCTTTGGGCATCAGACACTTTAGATACGGATGAGTGTAGGATTTCTTATAGAGATATCCATTGATAATATCAAAGTGGATGGCCATGCGCCTTAACTTGGTGGCTTCAGAAGGTAGGCTCAGTAATTGTTCATACTTTAGGTAGGTTTCTATGAGATCTTTCCAACTTGGTGAACTATTTGTTGACAAAACTTGTTTGGACTCTTTGATACTTGGATATGGTAGGCTCTCTATATAAACTGTTCGACTGGTCGGTATCAAATCAGAGTTATCTAACTTTGAGAGTGTATCGGCTTATACGTTCTCTAATCGAGGGACCTATTGTATGTCTACCTTGCCAAATTTGTCCATTGCTTCGCGTATCTTAGATAAGTACTTTGTCATTGTTGGCTCTTTAGTTTTGTAGACTCTTTTGATCTGCTTAACGACTAGTTGGCTATTGTGAACACTCGTATATTTCGGGCCCCTAGAGATGTTGCGATCCGCAATCCACTCAGAAGAGTCTCGTATTCGGTTTGATTGTTGGTTGCCTAAAAGTTAAAATGGAGGGCGTATTCGGCTTTAAAACTGTGTAGTCCCACTAGAATGAGTCCAGCCCCGCTTTCGGAAGAGTTAGATGACCCGACCATGTGAAAGGCTCATTCGGGCAACGAGTATTCTTCTTGGTCATCAGTTGGGACTCGTTCGATAAGTGTTGGGAATGTACATTCGAGAATAAAGTCTGTTAGAGCCTAACCTTTGATAGCTGGCCTCCGCTGATATTCGATATCGAATTCATTTAGTTCGATATTTCACTTAATGAGTCAACATGAGATGTCTCTCTTTTACAAGATTTGCTTTAGAGATTGATTGGTTAACACCACATGGTGTAATCTTGGAAGTACGGTTGGAGATGTCAAACAGTGATGATGATGGTGAAGGTTATTTTCTTGATGGGTTGATAGTTAATCTGAGACTCACGAATTATGCGACTAACACGATATGAGCTGAGAGATAAAACTGGATTGCTGGATAGGCAGCGAGATACTGGTCAGGGTGCAAGAAGCAACGTGTCTGTGATCTCATCCGCAAAGGCTGCAGTGGCGAGAACAGTAGCAACAGGGTTCGAGGAGCTTCAGGTTGTCTCAAACTTTGTGATCTCTTTTATTAGGCAAAACATATTTTATTCTTTGGTGTACAAATGTCATTTGGTATGCCATAGCCCGTACGATTTCCTTAAGTACAATTAGCTTTGCAAAAAGAAAAAGATTTAGCTCTCAAAGAAAAAAGAACGGAACCAAAAAAAAAAAACCAAAATAATTGCCTCGCCAATAAATCCACGGATATAAAAAGAAAAGAAGGGAAAAAGTTGTCTTGACTGTTATTGTTTTATCATGTAGCGTTCTTTATGCTTTAGTTGAACTAGAATTTTCTCTTTTCCTGTTGGAATTCCTGTTCGCAAACAATATTCCATATAATCTCCACATTTTCAAATTGGGGAAGGTGACCTGACCCTTAGGTGGGGCTTGCACCTAATTTTGGAACCAATGAACCTGTGCATTGCCCTACTTTGCTGACCAGCTATGCAATGTTAAATTTAACATGATGTTAAACTTTGCTGACCAGCAGTTGTTATGATTGGATACTGTGGACATGCATGCTGGACTTGTTTTAATTTTTGTAAATCTAGGGTTCTGTAGAGGTGATCTTTGACCGACTTTCTGTGCTGTCTTTTTGAATTTGCTGAACAGCCTGCGGAACTAACCCTATGCCATGGAATGTCTGCTTCACAGTCCCAGGTTCTGCAGAAGAAGCCGCTTATCAGGTAAATATTTGAAGGGTTACCAACTTGTTTTGTATTTTCTCATCAACTTTCATAATTTATCTTTTTATAGTTGTTGAATTTATCTGAATTGAATGTGCTTTTCATAATTGCGGATTGAAGTTTAGTTCTTTAGTTCAAGTAGGCAAATTCTCTTAAAAGTGGCATTTTCTCATGGATCCTGGTTGTCAAGCTTGCATAGCAACGGCTAGATTGAGAAGAGGATTTTAGATTAGAAGGAAGGGGGTGGGGGTCCAATATGGAATATGCTTGATATAACTTAAATTCATGAATTTGATACACTGCCTTTGTAAAAGTACCTTCATATCAATAATAATTCAAAGTTAATTTCATCGAACATCTTACTTTTGGCTCGCATGCGTTGCTTTTTGTGAACACTTTTTATTTTGATGAATTTGCCTTTTCTACTAGTTTAAGCCAAATATCTTTGCAGAGAATTTTCTGTATGATTTTAAGCGCTCTCTCTCTGTCTCTCTGTCTCTCTCTCTCTGTGTGAGTTCACAGCATATACCAAATATCATTTTTCTTATCTTTGACCAAACCAGATGGAAAAGTGGCATTACATCAAGCTAGTGGCTCCAAATCACCATCACTGTTACTGCTAAAGGGCCATGTCCCACTATTAGGAATTTGAAAATGCAAGAACCTCTCTACCTTGCCCTTTTGGAATCTTTATACCCTTTTCCTTTCCTCTGCCCATATTTGTTGGGGTCCATTTTCTAACACACTTGTGCCGATGCCAATCAATAGATGTGATCCCATTTTCTGTCGGGAAATGGAGAAAGCAACAATTCCACATTTTGGTGAATTTTGGCATCAATCAATCATGCATTCTTCTTTGTCCATCAATACCACAAAATGCCGATCTCTCTCTAAACAGTCCCCACGCCATGGCCTAGGACACCGGATTTTATTAGAACCCTCTGTCGTTTGCTTCTCTGCGTAATAAAATTTTAAGTTATGCTATTTAACAGGTGGCGTCTTTCTATTAAAATCATAAGTTGTGTGCAGATACAATGAAATTAGAACCTTTAGAAGGAATCCTTTATTTCATTTTGGTCCACTGGGATTTTTTCTACTCAAGCTTATTGGAGGCGTGTAGGCAAATGCTCTCGATTAGTAGATTGTCCTGTGGAATGGACTTTGTTGTACACATAAAATACTTGGGTCAAAAAGAACTTAGAATAACCCAAACATGATTTGTAAAGGTTTTCTTGATTGGTAGATATGGAAGTTTGACAAAACAGACTGACTAGAGAATGTAATTGGTGTAATTTGCAAAGTTAGGTTTATTGGAGTTGCCTAGGGTGACTGGGCTTATTTATTAAATCAATCTTGCGCAAGATAGAGTACTCATGACCCTTAAAAGTCAGGTAATTAGGTTTTAATTTGATTTTGACTTGATCAACTTCTCATAAAATGTTTGGTATTTAAGCTTAGTTTGATAAACAAATAACTCCTAAACTTTTTTTTTTTTTTTTATCTTGATGAACGGATATTCGGATTACTCGATTAATTCGGTTCGAATAATATAGAGCCCAATTTAGGAGGCTGACTCATCTTTCAATATCTGTTTTTTCATTCTTAAGATTCAAATTTAAGATATTAATTAAGGAATTTTAATGTATTGCTACTAGTCCATGGCACATTGATAAAAAACTCCTAAACTTGTTTATAGCTTCGAATGCCTTCGAAAACACTATACATTCAAAGGAGTGCTCTTGTTTATAAATAATATCATTGACACCGGACCAAATATATATATATATACATATATATATTGAAGTTATAATTTTTCAAAAAAAAAAGGAACAAGATTTAAAATTTTAACTTTTAAAATTATATCTATAATTTTCTTCAAATTTCAGAAACTGTTTCACCTTTCTTTGCTCCAGATACAAGCGATAAATACCAAGAAAAATCTAATGTTATAATTTTGTTATACAAAATTTGCTTGTTCATCGTATGTATGAATGGCCGAAGATAAAATAAATAATGAAACAAAATGATCATGAATTTTTCATGCCCGATGATAACATTTGTCAGTAATGTAACGTAACCAACGTTGGTTGACTCAGTTAAAAGGGAGCTGAATTTTCTTAATCATGATCGTGAGTTTGACTTCCTATGAATACGATAAAAACCATATTAGGAGATCCTCCGAATGAGAGTCTGACCACGAATCGGTCCAAATTAATCGAGACAAAACCTTAAATACTAGACGATGATTCTAACCAGGAAACCAAATAATAATAATAATAATAATAATAATAATAATAATAATGGCCTTGCACTTTGTGTAATCAACCCCCTTCTTCTAGGGGCTTTGAAGAGGCCATAGTGGCAATTTCAAT
This sequence comes from Dillenia turbinata, assembly GCA_037126225.1. NCBI lineage: Eukaryota > Viridiplantae > Streptophyta > Magnoliopsida > Dilleniales > Dilleniaceae > Dillenia > Dillenia turbinata. The sequence goes on from JBAMMX010000019.1 coordinate 15,676,279, forward strand.
TTCAGTTCTATGGTCCACAACAATGACATGGGTACAAATTCAGATTCGTTGGTTTGGGCGACTCAAAAATTATAGGGGCAATATATAAAATCATCCCTTGGGATCACTCTTTCCTCCTCCTGGTCATCGTCATCGTCATCCTTGTCCTCATCAACCTAACCTCACCCATCACTCTCTCATCTCGACCCCCTTCTTAATTTTTGGCGTTTATTATACACTCTTCTCTCGTATCTAGAACATGCTTGGTAGAATTTTTTTTTTTCCTATCTTCTCCTCTTAAAGAAAAATAAAAATTAATTTCTTTTCAAATAAAATTAAAAATTATTTGACATTATTACTTTTAAAAACTATTTCTATACTATTTTTTATAAATAAATTGTTTGCAAAATATTTTTTATAAATTTTATTTTTAATGAAATTATTGTGAAAGGTATACACAAATTATAATCTTTTCTCATCACCATCGATAGATTAAAACCTAATGTTTTAATGAAATTCTATTAAGAAAATTGTTGTCAAATTCTAATATTTTAATAATAACAAAACTTTACATTTGTTATCAATCAATTTGCTAAATGTGTAGATTTTAAAAGTTATTTAAACATTATTTTTTATGGGTAGAAGACTATCTTCTATGAGCAGAACCTTGTGATAGGTAGAATATTATAATGCTCGAAAATTTCTGGTTTCAAGACTGAGCTTAGTAGATTAAGTATATATTGGGTGCTACACTTACTCTACATACATATCTAAATGCATCATCAAAGGTTCAGATGGCTAACGATTTAAATTCAAATCATTTACTGTAGTTTTCAAGAACAACAAACTGATTTTTATGTGATATTGTCATCTGTTACTTTTCTAACAGCTCATCATTTTCAAATTTGAAAATATCACGTTAAAGAAGGATTGTTGGTGTTTAAATTCAAATATTTACAAAGGTAAAAATCAAAAAATAAGGTGTAGAAAATCAAACACGAAATTGACAACTTATTCAAAATTTTACTATAGTAAAAGTTCTGGGAAGCCATTTTTACAACCTTAAAACTTCTTGATGGTGACCAGTTTTGAAACAACTCTTCCTGGGGTTTAAAGTTTAATATACGGAGAATACTCACCATCTTTTATAGAGTCATTTTGATACTTTAGGAATGGGATATTAGTTCTGAAAATTGCTACTTGAACAGCTTGGGTTGTCTGTCTGCTACGAATCTGTATCATTTTCTCAGTTCTACAGAGATTGTTTTATGTCTGTTATGTACTGTTAAGTTTCAAAAAGTTTGGGAAGAGTGTGAGAAACACTTTGTTGGGTAGATGGCTAGTTGAGTGAGAGTTATGTTAGAGTATTTGTTGGACTAATTCATCCTTAAGGTTAGAGATACAAAGTGTCAATAAGAGCGAATGTACTCAAGTTGTAACTCTCATAGATAGTGGAAACTAGCAATTGTTGGATGCCAACTTGTTGAGCTGGAAGAGCGAACATAAATACAAAACTGAATCACAATAAAAATTGCCTTCATCTCTCTATCCCTTACTCTTTATTTTTGTTGCATACTTACTTCCATTTGCATATAGTTTGACTTTAGAATTATTTAGATTTTAAATAAAGAAAAATCTAAAATCAAAATCAATTAATTCAACCATCTTACTTGATTACTATAGAAACCAACAAATTCGTATAACTACATTTTAAAAATAAAATATATAAATACTAATAATTAAAAAATAAATTAATTAATTATTTTTCTAAACTATTAAAACCAAACATTTATAAATATAAAATCATTTTTTTATAATATAAAGAATTAAGAAATTTAAAAATAACATAAGTCATATATTTATGAATACTCAAATCATATAAATAGAATAAAAAATATTTATGAACGTATTTATAATTTATAAAAAAAATATTTAAATTCACCAAATTCATAACTTTTATGAATATATTTATGGTATGAACATATTTGAAATTTTGTATCATTCAAGTGAAAATATAAATAGAATAACAAAAATATGGTTTCAGGAAAAGTTGAAGTATTTAAAAAAAAAAAAAAAAAAAAAAAAAAAGAGAAGAAAAAAGGTTTCTCCCAAGAGATTACTCTTTAAAACTACTTTATCTATTTTTTAATAAAAAAAATGCTATTTTGAAGTAGAAAAAATTTTATTTGACGGAACTTCTCGTTATAAGAAAAAAAAAAGTTAAATAAAAACCCCTGTTACAGGCACTTACTTTTTGTTCTTTGTCTTGCTTAGCCCATTGCCCTTTGGACGGCACCACCGGAGAGGGTGATTTAAAAGAAATATAAATATCGTTTATTATCCAATTTACTATTCCGATAAGGATCTCACGGTTACAAAATGCTATAAATTCTAATTTTTAAGTTAAAAGTTTAATTAATTCAAATTTTAAACTATTTCAAAATCATTTTATATTATATTTTGCGTCATCGCTTTATCATTTTAAAAAGCAATTTTTCAATCTAGGATGTTTGATTATTTTCGTATTATATTGATGTAGTAGACCAAACTCCCAAAATCAAAAATAATTTATAAATAGTCTTAAAATAAAAGTTATTTTAATTTTTAACTCTGTAACTTAGTTTTTGCCTGAAATTTAATATACTTTTTGATATAATAATATTTAATTTAATTATTTAATATTTAATTTAAAATTTAATTATTTAATATATAATATATATTTATAATATATATTTATTATATATTATTTTATATTGTCTATTACACAAATTTCTTATGACAAAACTATTAAAACGCGGTACAAGGTAAGGATTTGACATGTAATCCGGTCGACAAAGCAAGCTTAGGAAGAGAAATCGAAGTTTCTAGGGAACTTCTATGACCCAACAAATCTTCTTGGACAAGTGGCCTAACTCTAAATGCACCTACCCCACATAACGACAAGAATTAACTTAATGACAAAAATGACCACTGATTCATAAAAAATTACAATTTCAGCGACCGTGATGGATATAGCAACTGCCACATACAATATATAAGACCCGCAGCATAGGGGAATAATAATAATAATAATAATAATAATAATAATAATAATAATAATAACAAAGAGCAAAGACACAATCGGATAAAATTGTAAAAGTGCCTAAATTATTATAAATTAAATAAGACGTATCTAGTGATGACATACTATTCATAAAATATTTGTGTGATTTTTTTATTTGATTATCAGTATTCGTAAATCTAATTAATTTAATTTAAACAATTATAAAATTTAATGAACAACTTTTTTAATATTTTTTTTTATTTTTAAATAATATAAATAATTTCTCTTTACTCCACTTATATACAATCAGTGGCGGAGGTAGGTGGAAAAGTGGATGGACGATTGCCCCCACTAAAATAAAAAAATCAATTAAATTTCATATATTAAATAAAAATTACCTCATTCAAAAAAATAAATTACCCCCACACCAAAACAAAATTTATCCCTACTGAGTTCTGAATCTGTCGTAAAAATATTTTATTTTACTATTTTTTTATCCTGAATCCTGTATACAACCCAACCCAACGATGACAAAGAGGACAGGGTAAGGAAGTGAGAACATAACGTAGACCAAATTGCAATTGAATTATTGGGAAAAATTAGGTGGGGGCAATGGTCCCCCAAAGTGAAGTTGAGAAGAGATTGAATCCACAAAGATCAAACCCCAACTTGTTGGTTTTTCCATCTTTTATAAACCCCACTGATAACAAAGGTCGGTGGATACGCGGATCTTCATCGACGGTTGAGATCACATTATTATCTTTGTCATCTTAATAATCTAATCTCTAAGCCTTCTCTTTATTATTATTATATTTTGTTCGTATTATGTCTCACAAGTTTTAAGAACAGAAGATCTCCCTGTCTCTGTCTCTGTGGGGTCCCTGTCTACTTGTCCCGTTAATCCTTCACCGACCCGACCGTGTTTTACCCGTAAGTACTTAAATCCTTTTAATTTATTCTTTTGGGGATTTATTTAAATTAATCCTAATCGATGTGGGATTGGCCCCATCTGGCTTGGTTGTTTGTGCAAGCAAAGCATTTTGATTTGGTGACTCTTGTCAGTTTCATTTTCAGCCAATCTTCGAATTGCAATTAGCTTCGGTAATCATATTTAATTTATTCATCTTGGTTTTTGACAACGCGAAAACCGACAAAACATATAAATTTTTAGGATTTCGTGTTTAACGTGGAATGATTCAACCTATACATAGGAAAATGGTATTTTTTATCCCTCTTATAATTACCTTTTACTTGATATATGATATTCTTATTAATCTTATTTTTTATATAAATCTGAGTATTATTTAAGTGATTAGTCTCTTTTTTTTTTAATCCAATATATATTAAATTATGATCAAATTCACCTTTCAAACCTAATTTTTAATATTGGATAAACCTGAATTTCTTTTAAAAATTGGCTCAATCTGACCTTAGTTCGATTTTGGTTCTAGCTTGAACCCAATTTCTGTGCACTTGACAAGTCATTCTAAACTAAATGTTGAAAACTTTTTGTTTAAGGGAGGGATTATTAGAATTATTGCTCTATTTCATTGTTGTACGTGTCAATATGGTTTGTAACTAGTCCTATTTTTTTACCTGTCTATAGCAGAACATGGAGCTCTTAGTGGGTTAGTGGAGTCAGTTACATATTTTTAGGAGTTTGTGGCTGCATTTTCTAGTTTCAAGCAGTTATTTGTTTTGCTTCAGCTCTATAAATAGAGGCAACCTGTTATTGTGAAATGTGTGTATCAGATTTTCATATAAAGTTGTTGCTCTTCCTTTCCAAAATTTAGATCTTTGCTCATTCTTCTTCATTATACAGAACAGTGGCATCAGAGCAAGATTAAGTGAGGAAGAGTGGAAATTTTTAGAGTGTTGAGAGTTCAAACACGTAAGGAAAGGGAGTTCTGAATAGTAGCACTTCTGTGTGCAGTAGGAGTCTGTGAGTAGTAGTTGCATTTCATTTGCAGCAATAGTAATGGCCTCATAAACGTTCGTGCAACCAGCAATTCCCTGCTTTGATGGTCACTACGATCATTGGAGCATGCTGATAGACGAGCCATTGAGGTCCAAGGAGTATTGGCATGTTGTTGAATCTGGAGTAGCAGATCCAGCAGCCGGAGTAATATTGTCGGAGACATAGACAATGGAGTTGGAAGCATTGAAGCTAAAGGACCTTAAGGCCAAGAACTATCTTTTCTAGGCTATTGATAGAGCAATCTTGGAGACAATTCTTACCAAAGATACCTCCAAGCAAATTTAGGACTCCATGAAGAAGAAGTATCAAGGGAATGTGAAGGCAAAGCAGGTGCAGCTTCAAGCACTTCGTACAGAATTTGAGACTTTACGCATGAAGTTGAGCGAGTCAGTTACTGATTTCTTCACAAGGACTATGACAATCGCCAACAAGATAAGGATCCATGGAGAAAAAATGGAGGGCATCACCATTGTTGAAAAGATTCTTTGATCAATGACACCACAATTTAATTTTGTTGTATGCTCTATAGAAGAATGTAAAGACATGGATACACTTTTAATTGATGAGTTGCAGAGTTCTTTGCTGGTTCATGAGCAAAAAAATCAACCAACAAGAGAAAGAGGAGCAAGCACTGAAGGCCTCAACAGAAAATCACTTGACACCAAAAGGAAATAGAGGAGGAGGCAGAAACAGAGATAGAGGCAGGGAAGCAATGATTGTGGCAATCAGCAACACCACCTGCCACAAGAAAATCCATCTCAAGGAAGAGGACGAGAAGGAGGAGGTTATCACTCAACAACTAATAGACCAAAGTCAATAGACAAGTCGAAAATCGAATGCTACCAATGTCATAGGTATGGCCATTATCAATCAGGATGTCGAACTAATTTAAATGGGCAAAATGAAGAGAGAACTAACTTTGCAGAAAAAGAAGCGTTGTCTCTTTTGATAGTTTGTCATATGAATGAAGAAACTCATCAAAATTTATGGTATTTAGATACTGGTTATACCAACCACATGTGTGGAGATAAGACCCTATTTTCTGATCTAGATGAATCTTTTCGCAATACTGTCAAATTTGGTAACAACTCTACAGTGTCTGTTATGGGAAAAGGAAGAATCACCCTTCGGACCAATACCAACTCCATCCATACTATCTCTGATGTTCTTTATGTTCCACATTTAAAGACCAATTTGCTTAGTTTGGGTTGTTAGAATTATGAATTCAAATTCAATCAAATTCAATAAATTCAATATCAAATTAATTAGAAAAAAACATAAAAAAACAAATTAATTGTGTGGAGGTTTGAATGGGACACCAAAATCCGACCAAATACATCCCAAATTCAAATTTCTACCATCCTTATCACATTTAATTCTTTCGGTTATGTTTTTTCCTAATTAATTTGATATTGAATTCATTGAATTCAATTGAATTTGAATTCAAAATTCTAACATTCTCCCACTTGGCCCAGCAAACCAACTTGAAATTAGAACCAAGTTAATTCCTTATGAAAATATAGTACACGAGTCATGGGGATAAGTCCTCTAAAAATGAGTATTATCTTCCATGTACCACAATGCATTCTATTTTCCAAACCTTATGATGACATTTACTTTATGAATAAACCCTATATTTATTCGGATCCTTACTTGATGAATTTATCTCAAAATAATGTGTGTACAACTTTATTGAGAAAATTCAACTCTGAGTTTCATTCAAATAAGGCAATAAACTCATATTTACAACATGATCCCTTAACCTATTTGGTGGTATGCCTTTGGTCAAGGAGTCAGCCAACATATAATCAGTACTAATATGTTGGATTACAACTTTGTTTTCTAACACTCTTTCCCTAATGACAAAGTACTTTATGTCGATATGCTTACTTCGACTACCACTCTTATTGTTCTTAGCAAAAAATATAGCAACTGAATTATCACAAAATATACATAATGGTTTAGGTACAGAATCTAAAAACCCTAAGCCCAGAGAGAAAACTCTTGAGCCACACCGCGTGTGACGTAACCTCAAAACACGCTACGAACTCAGCTTCTATAGTAGAGGTCGCAGTCAATATCTGTTTTGCACTCCTCCAAGATACAGCTCCGCCAGCCATTATGAAGATGTAACCCGACGTTGATTTTTGGGAATCAACACAGCCGGCAAAGTCTGAATCTGAGTACCCGACTACTTCTAGACTGTCGGTTCTTCTGTATGTAAGCATATACTTCTTGGTGCCTTATAGATATCTCAACACCTTCTTTGCAGCCTTCCAATGTTCCAAACCCAGGTTACTTTGATATCTACCTAACATCCTCACAGCATGTGCTATATCAGGTCTTGTACAGACCTGTGCATACATAAGGCTTCTTACAACGGAAGCATACTGGATGTTAGCCATTTGTTTCCTTTCTAAATTTGTCTTAGGACATTGGTCCAAATTGAACCTATCCCCTTTAACAATCGGAGCTATATTCGGTGAACAGTTCTCCATTCTGTATCTCTTAAGTACTTTGTTGATGTAGGTCTCTTGAGATAGTCCTTGAGCCTTATTGGATCTATCTCGATGTATCTTAATGCCGTTGACATAAGATACATCACTTAAATCCTTCATCTCAAAGTTTTTAGAGAGGAACTGTTTCACCTCATACAACATCCATTTATCATTGGTGGCAAGTAATATATCATCCACATATAGGACAAGAAAACAAAACCTACTCCCACTGATCTTGAGGTATATACATTGATCCACAATATTCTTTTCAAAACCGAATGAAGTGATTACATTGTGGAATTTCAAATACCATTGGTGAGAGGCTTGTTTTAACCTATATATGGATTTTTTGAGTTTGCACACCAAGTGCTCACTATCACTAGAGGAGAATCTTTCGGGTTGACGCATGTAAACCTCTTCCTTTAGTTCCCCATTAAGAAAAGCCATTTCCACATCCATTTGTTGCAACTCTAAGTCGAAATGTGCAACAAGTGCCAGAATGATGCGGAGGGAATCTTTCTTGGATACCGGAGAAAATGTCTCCAAGTAGTAGATTCCTTCCTTCTGGGTGAATCTTTTAGTAACGAGTCTAGTCTTATATTTCTCGATGTTGCCTAATAAGTCAGTTTTAGTCTTGAAGACCCATTTACATCCGATGGGTTTTACTCCATCTGGCAACTCTACAAGATCTCAGACTCTGTTGCTCCTCATAGAGTCCATCTCATCTTTCATGGCATTTAGCCATAAGTTCGAGTCCTTAAAACTCATGGCTTGTGAAAACATTTTCGGGTCCTTTATGGCTCCGACGTTATAGTCAGACTCTTGAAGATATACATCATAATCATCATGTATAGCTGACCTTCTTTCTCAATTAGATCTTCTTAATGTTGGCGCTACATTCTCCACAGGAGAAGGTTGACCAACTTGATCTTGGTCAACTGTTTGTGGAATTTCTAAATTGTCATCCGTACCATGATATGTGTCTACAGGAACTTGAGGGTTACTTTGAATGACAACTAACTTGGTACTAGAACTTGACGGAATACTTGATGGGTCCCTTTCAAGAGTTAAGTCCCGAAAGTAATCCCTCCCACTGACCAAGTCATTTTCTAAAAATTTAGCATTTCTAGATTCCACAAACCTAGTGTGGTAGGATGGACAATGAAACCGGTATCCTTTGGACTTTTCGGCATAACCGATAAAATATTCACTCACGGTCCTTGGATCCAGTTTCTTTTCTCGTGGATTGTAAACCCTGATCTCTGCAGGACAACCCCAAATGCGTATGTGTCTCAAACTAGGTTTCCAGCCTTTAAACAACTCGAATGGAGTTTTGGCTACAGTCTTGGTTGGAACCCTATTCAAGATATATACTGCCGTCTTGAGAGCTTCAGTCCACAAAAACTTAAGTAGTTTGGAGCTAGTCATCATGCTCCTAACCATATCAAACAAGGTCATGTTCCTACTTTCAGCTACCCCATTCTGGTCAGGTGAACCAGGCATAGTGTATTGGGCAATGATCCCATTTTTCTGAAGGAACCCTGCAAATGGACCTGGCGCTTGCTCATCCTCAGTATACCTCCATAGTATTCTCCTCCTTTATCTGACCTCACGATCTTTATTTGCTTACCGCATTGTTTCTCTACTTCTGCTTTAAAAATTTTAAAAGCATCCAACGCCTCGTCGTTGTGGCAAAAAATATAAAGATACATGTATCAGGAATAGTCATCTATAAAGGAGATGAAATAATTATGATCATACGAGTCTGTACCTGGAGTACAAATATCTGTATGTATGATCTCAAGCAATTCTGAACTCTTCCTGGCACCCTTTTGAGTCTTGTTAGTCTGCTTTCCCTTAATGCAGTCTACACAAGTCTCAAAGTCGCTAAAGTTTAGAGTGTCAAGTACCCCGTCCTTTACCAACTTTTTTTTCTCTTTATGGAGATGTGTCCTAATCTCCGGTGCGATAACATTGAAGAGTTTTCCTCAATGACACTTCTCTTAACGTCTGTTTGTGTTACATTCATGCAAACATTGTCTTGTAAAGCAATACTATATAATCCATCCAATAATGGACCATAACTAACGACATTTAAACCATAAAATAATGTCATTTTATTATTAAATTGGAAAGAGTAACTGAATTGTATAAGTTTTGAAACGGAAATTAGCTTTATAGAAAACTTAGGTACATAGAATACTCTTTCCAATCTCAAGACATGTCCGCTTACTAGAATGAGCTCGCAATCGTCAATGCCCTTTACTCGTGAGCTCATCTTATTACCCGAATAGATGAGTTGTTCACGACCCACCAGCTTCCTTAGGTTTTGCAAGCCCTGCAACACATTTGTAATGTGGTGGTATAACCAGAATCAATCCACCATGTGTCATGAGAAATGCCAGTCATGTATGATTCATAACAAACTAATAAGATTTCAGTACCTTTACTTTCAAGCCACCATTTGTACTTAGCACAATCCTGCTTCATGTGTCCCTTCTGTTTTACAGAAGAAACACTTGGACTCCTTCTTAATGTCCGTTTTCGGTTTTGTGCCCTTTTGATTTGGCTTGAATTTGTCCTTTTTCTTTCCTTGTAAATCCACAAATGCACTTTCAGAACCCTGTTTTATCTCCAACAATAACCTTTCTTCCCCCTGCACACACATGGCCATCAATTCATTTATAGACCATTTTTCCTTATGTGTGTTGTAGGAGATCTTAAAAGGACCGTAGGGTTGAGGGAGAGAGTTCAAAATGAAGTGCACAAGGAAGGACTCGGATATCTCAACCTCCAGGTTCTTTAGTTGAACCGCAATATCCCGCATCCGCATGATGTGCTCGCGCACACTGTGGACAGTAGTGAGCCTCATAAAAGAGAATTGCATAATGAGGGTACTGGCCAAAAACTTCTCTGATACCGTAAATTGCTCATCTATAGCCTTAAGAAGAGCACGGATATTAGTATGCTGATTGACCGAGCCACGAATACCAGTCGAGATCTTACTCTTTATGAACATAATACTTAGGTGATTAGATCGCTCCCAACGTTCATAAAGACCCTTATCAGCCTCGAAATTAGTATCGATCACCGAAGGTGGCTCATCTTTCCGGATAGCATAGTCAATTCCAAGCAGCCTAAATGGAGAAGCACCATTTCCCTCCATTCCTTATAATTCTTTCCGTTTAAATTGAAAAAATCGGATTTTAAATTTACGGTTTGGAATACTGCAAAATAAATAAATATGCTTACTAACTATATGTGAGGTATTTAATATATATGTTTACCAATGCAAACATATAAAAATAAATCTAAGACATAGAAATTGCCTGTGAGCTAAATTTCTAATTCTATTAGATTTATTTGACCTTATGATAAGATTTATCAAAAATAACTCATTTCCTAATGCCTGTGGGCTAAATAGGGAACTACCAATAGCTAGTCTTTCTTTGATTATCTTATTATTTTCTACTTAACCCTATAAGACGACCTCTCTAGTGCACCAGGTAGGTTTCCAGGTAGGTGATGGGTCACATAGAACCGCTTAAGAATCAGCCAACCTTAGACTTATCCCCGTCTTTTTGACAGAACCAGCCTAGACATGTACTAGATCAATCGCACTTATAGTATTACATAGAAAAGAGAATATAATCAAATAGACTACTATTGAAAAATAGCTATTTTGATATTTTATCTCCAATTTTATTATTTTCATGCAACAAAAATTCCTGTGGGATAAGATTCATTACATAAAAATATTTCATGGCAAATTTATTCTTTCTCTAATGTGATCATACCTTTATATATAATTTTCTATTTAATTATGGTTGTTGTGGCGAAACCCTAATTAATTTTAGAAATTATATTGATCACTAGGATAATATTGTAATTCAATTTTGTCATGTCAAAATACATAAAATCTTAATATAAAAATACAACAAAAATTACTTAATGCATTTTATTAATTTTGTACCTCCCCTTATGTACAAAATTATACTCAAAATAAATTTTATGTTCAATTTTTTAAAATTTGGATTTAGAATATCTTTTAAAAATTTTAGAAAATTTTTTTGAAAATTTTTTGTCCCAAGAATTAAATTTTAAAATATTAGGGACCAATCTGTTACATTTCAAAGTTTTTAAAAAATGAGAGCACTTTACTGTAACAATTTATGAAATTTCGATACCATAATGCAATTTTCAAAAATCAAGGTAAAAATGCTCCTTTAAAAAAAAAAAGAAGAAATTGGTATAAAAAGCATATGGCCAGAATCAAACCTAGGCGCAGTCGAATGCTGGGTAACCTAACCACCAAGCCAATACCACCAGGCCAAGGCCCAGGCGATGATGCATTTTCAATAAAATATTTATTTATTGATTTCCTTTTATGTACAGTAATTTCCATCATCTTCTTCATCCGAAAGTTGGAAAAAGGGTCCCAACCCGATTTATTGATTCCAACGGATCCGAATGCCGGAAAACTATCGGAAAATTCAAAGATGTACCAAAAATTATTTTGAAAATATGATTTTAACCATAATGATACAAAAATTTCAATATTGAAATCAATTTCTTGAAAACATTAAGATTTTTGACCCAAATATGCAAAAATCCAAAAACCCTAATTTTTTGAAAATTTTGAAATTCGTTGGAAAAATGCAGGCAAAGGTAAAATTGGATCTGATACCAAATGTTAGAATGTATGCCAAACTTCAATTCATAAAATGGAGCCAAAATTAGCGGAAGTATAAATTAGGGATTTAGGGTTACCTCCGGTCATACTCTTGTTATTCACTTCCGACGAATCTAAAAGCACCAACACGATCCTTGGGGTATACACAAGTCTTATAAACCCTCAATTTCACTCAATAGATGGTGTAGAGTTTAGAAATTCGGATTTAGGGATCCAATATATTTGAGGGGTTTATATAGGCTCTCAACCATCAAAGAACCATTAAAATTCTATAATTATTACCTTAAATAATTGCTGAAAGTTATAAGAATCTAATTAATTATTTAAAACAGGAAAATAAATTAATTGTGCTGGTAGTTTGACAAAACAGACTGGCTAGCAAATGTAATCGGTCTCATTTGCAAAGTTAGGTTTATTGGAGATGCCTAGGGTGACTGGGCTCATTTATGAAATCAATCTTTGTGCAAGATAGAGTACTCATGACCCTTAAAATTCAGGTACTGAGGTTTTAATTTGATTTTGACTTGATCAACTTTTGACAAAATGTTTGGTATTTAAGCTTAGTTTGATAAACAAATAACTTCTCACCTTTTTTTTTTTTTTTTTTTTGACTTAAACAGGATATTTAGATTATTGGATTAATTTGATTTATATACTGTTAAGACCTAATTTAGAGGATCGACTCTTCTTCGGTAATTTTTTTTTTTATTCTTAAAATTTAAATTCAAGATATTAACTAAAAAATTTTAATATCTTGTCATCGGTCTACTCACATTGGTAAAAAAACTCCTAAACATGAAAACACTATACATTCAAGGAGTGCTCTTGTTTATAAATAATATCACTGATACCGGACCCAAAAAATATTGAAGTTATAATTCTTCAAAAAAAGGAACAAGATTTAAAATTTTATATAAATGTATATATATTTAATTTTCTTAAAATTTCAGAAACTGTTGCACCTTTCTTTGCTCCAGATGCAAGCGGCAAATACGTCCTCGAGGGGATAGTCAGTGGCAACTATCCCCTTCTCCTGACTTCATGATTTGGAGTTTGATTCTTATTATAACAAAAAAAAATACAAACAATGAATACCAAGAAAAGTCTATCATTGTAATTTTGTTATACAAAATTTGCTTGTTCATCGTATGAATGGCCGAAAATAAAATAAATGATGAAACAGAATGAACAAGAATTTCTCATGCCGGATCCCTCAAAAACAACTCAAACAGTAGAATTTTCTTATTTTCATCTTTTCTTCAACAATTGTTTAATTACATTTATTTGTAAAGAAAAAAAAAAGAACTTTTCATGCCCGATGATAACATTTGCCAATAATGCAACGCAATGGGTTTGCACTTTGTGTAATCAGTCCAATTCTTCTAGGGGCTTTGAAGGGGCCATAGTTGCAATTTCAATTTCAGTTCTATGGTCCACAACAATGACATGGGTACAAATGCAGATTCGTTGGTTTGGGCGACTCAAAAATTAAAGGGGCAATATATAAAATCATCCCTTGGGATCACTCTTTGCTCCTTCTGGTCATCGTCATCGTCATCGTCATCCATGTCCTTGTCAACCTCACCTCATCCATCACTCTCTTATCTCGACCCCCTTCTTAATTTTTGGCCTTTATTATACAAACTTCTTTCGCATTTAGAACATTTATGGTAGATTTTTTTTTCATCTTGAAAAATAAAAATTAATTTTTTTAAAATAAAATTAAAAATTGTTTGATATTATTATTTTTAAAAACTATTTCTATACTCTTTTTTTATAAATAAACTATTTAACAAAATATTTTTTTTATAAATTTTATATTTAATAAAATTATTGTAAAAGGTATACACATAAAATATAATTTTTTTCTCCCTATCGATAGATTAAAACCTAATGTTTTAATGAAATTCTATTATAAAAATTGTTATCGAACCCTAATATTTTGATAATAACAAAATTTTATATTTGTTACCAATCAATTTACTAAGTGTGTAGATTTTAAAAGTCATTTAAACATTATCTTCTATGAGTAGAAGACTATTTTCTTTGAGCAAAACTTTGTGATAGGCAGAATTTTATAGTGCTAAAAAATTTTTGGTTTTAACACCTAACTCAGTAGATTAAGTGTAGATTGGGTGCTACACTTAGTCTAGATACATATCTAAATGCATCATTAGAGGTTCAGGCAACTAACAATTTAAATTCAAATCATTTACTGTAGTTTCTAGGAGTAACAAACTGATTTTTTAGAATATTTTGTCATCTATTACTTTTCCAACAATCCACCATTTTCAAATTTTGAAAATATCACGTTAAAGAATGATCGTAAGTATTTAAATTCAAATATTTATAGAAATAAAAATCAAAGACAAGGTGGGGAAAATCAAATATGAAATCAACAACTTATCTAGATTTTTACTAAGGTAAAAGTTCTGGAAAGCTATCTTTGCAATCTTATAACTTATAATTAATTTTGAAACAACTCTTCCTAGGGTTTAAAGTTTAATATATGAAAAATACTCAGCATCTTTTATAGAGTCATTTTCGATAATTATGAATGGGATATTAGTTTTGAAAATTGCTACTTGAACAATTTGGGTTGTCTAAGTCTGTATCAGTTTCTCAGTTCTACAGAGATTGTTTTGTGTCTGTTATGTACTGTTAAGTTTTAGAATGTTTGGGAAGAACGTGAGGAACATTTTGTAGGGTAGATGACTAGTTGAGTGAGAGTAAAGGTAGAGTGTTTATTGGACTAAGTCATCCTTAAGATTAGAGATGTAGAGTGTCGATAAGACATATGTACTCAAGTTTTCAACTCTTATTGATGGTGGAAACTAGTAGTTGTTGCACCCCAACTTACTGAGATGGAAGAGTAGATATAGGTATAAAACTGAACCACTATAAAAATTAGTTTAATCTTTCTATCTCTTACTTTTTATTTTTGTTGCATACTTACTTCCATTTGCATATAGTTTAACTTTAGAATTACTTAGATTTTAAGTAAAGAAAAATCTAAAATCAAAATCAATGAATTTAACCCTCCTTCTTGATTACTATAGAGACCAACAAATTTATATATCTACATTTTAAAAATAAAAAATATAAATACTAATAATTAAAATAAAAATAAATTATTTATTTTTCTAAACTATTAAAACCAAACATTTATAAACATAAAATAATTTTTATATAACATAAAGAATTAAAAAATTAAAAAATAACATAAAACATACATTTATGAATACCCAAATCATATAATTGGAATAAAAAAATATTTATGAACATATTTATAATTTATAAAAAATATTTTAATCCACTTAATTCATAACATTTATGAATATATTTATGAATGAACATATTTGAAATTTCATATCATTCAAATGAGAATATAAATAAAATAATAAAAATATGGTTTCAAAAAAAGTCGAAGTATTTTAAAAAAAAAAAGGAGAAGAAAAAATGTTTCTCCCAAGAGATTATTCTTTAAAACTACTTTCTCGATTTTTTAATTAAAAAAAAACTACTTTGAAAGTAAAAAAAATTTATTTAACAGAATTTCTCTTTATAAGAATAAAAAAGGCAAAATAAAAAGACCTGTAAAAGGGGCACTTATTTTTTGTTCTTTGTCTTGCTTTGCCAATTGCCCTTTGGACGGCACCATTGGAGAGGGCGATTTAAAAGAAATATAAACGTTGTTTATTATCCAATTTACTATTCCTAGAAGGATCTTATAAAATGCGATAAATTCTAATTTTAAGTTAAAATTTCAATTAATTACCATTTTTTAAGCTATTTCAAAACCATTTTATATTATTTTTTGCATCATATCTTTATCATTTTAAAAAGCAATTTTTCAATTTAGGATGTTTGATTATTTTTGTATTATATTGATGTAGTAGGTCGAACACCTAAAATAAAAAATAATTTATAAAAAGTTTTAAAATAAAAATTATTTTAATTTTTAACTCTATAATTTATATTTTACCTCAAATTTAATATAATTTTGATATAATATTATTTAATTTAATTATTTAATATATATAATATATATTTATTATATATTATTTTATATTATCTATTACACAAATTTCTTATGACAAAACTATTAAAACGCAGTGCAGGGTAAGGATTTGACATGTAATCCGGTCGACAAAGCAATCCTAAGAAGAGAAATCGAAGTTTCTAGGGAACTTCTATCCGATGATTAGGCACATTAATTGACCCAACAAATCTTCTAGGACAAGTGGTCTAACTCTAAGTACACCAAGCCCACATAACGACAAGAATTAACTTAATGACAAAAATGACCACTGATTCATATAAAATTACAATTTTAGCGACCGTGATAGCAATAGCAACTGCCACTTACGAGACCCGCAGCAGCGGGGGCAAAAATAATAATAACCACAAAGAGACAATCCCATAAAATTGTAAAAATGCCCAAATTATTATAAATTAAATAAGATATATCTGGTGCTGACATGCTATTCGTAAAACATTTGTATGATTTTTTTTATTGGATTATCATTATTTAAAATTTTAATTAATTTAATTCAGTTATTAAATCTAACTAAAAAATTATTCTTCTTGATTTTTATTTTTAAATAATTACTCTTTACTCTATTTATATACAACCCAACCCAATGATGACAAGGAGGACAGGTAAGGCAGTGAGAACATAACATGGACCAAATTGCAATTGAATTATTGGAAAAAGTAGGTGGGGGCAAAGGTGGCATGCAGGGACCAGTAAGGTCCCCCGAAGTGAAGTTGAGAAGAGATTGAACCCACAAAGACCAAACCCCAACTTGTTGGTCTTTCCATTCGTTATAAACCCCACTGATAACAAAGGTCGGTGGATACGCGGATCTTCATCGACGGTCGAGATCACATTATTATCTTTGTCATCTTAGTAATCTAATCTCTAAGCCTTTTCTTTATTATTATTATTTTTTGTTTGCATTACGTCTCACAAGTTTTAAGAACAGAAGATCTCCCTGTCTCTGTCTCTGTGGGGTCCCTGTCTACTTGTCCCGTTAATCCTCCACCGACCCGACCGTGTTTTACCCGTAAGTATTTAAATCCTTTTAATTTATTATTTTGGGGGTTTATTTAAATTAATAATAATCGATGTGGGATTGGCCCCATCTGGCTTGGTTGTTTGTGCAAGCAAAGCATTTTGATTTGGTGACTCTTGTCAGTTTCATTTTCAGCCAATCTTCGAATTGCAATTAGCTTCGGTAATCATATTTAATTTATTCATCTTGGTTTTTGACAACGCGAAAACCGACAAAACATATAAATTTTAGGATTTCGTGTTTAACGTGGAATGATTCAACCTATACATAGGAAAATGGTATTTTTTTATCCCTCTCATAAATAACTTTTACTTGATATTCTGATTAATCTTATTTTTTTCTATAAATCTGAGTATTACTCAAGTGATTAGTCCCTTTTTTAATCCAATTATACATTAAATTATGGTCAAATTCACCTCTCAAACCCAATTTTAAATATTGGACCGAATCTGAAACTTGAATTTCTTTTAAAAATTGGCTCAATCTGACCTTAGTTCGATTTTGGGTCTCGCTTGAACCCAATTTCTAGACTCAATCTTTTGATTGAGTTGGACTTGACTCTTATTGGTTAATGCACATTTATATACCAAAGTCAAGCTATGCTAAAGGGTATGCAACAAATATATAAATAATAACATTTTATAACTTACTTTTAGTGATAATATTTTTCTTTTTTATTTCATAAAATAAAAATCAATATAAAATTAATAAATATAATAAACTTATAACTTCATTGATTTGCAAAACTTGAAAGGAAAATTTTATAGGATAATAATTAAACCTATTTTATTTGGACGAACCAAAAACATGAGCAAAAAATGAGAGTTATGGATATTAGCATATTAAAGTAGACGTGAAAACATATAAATATGGACAATATAAGAAATGTGTGTACCAGAGAAAAAGCTTAATTATGTCTATAGAGAAAAAATTTAGAAAAATGTAATTAAAATAGTATGGATACATAAATAACTGACCATAAACGTTCTAATTAGGTGGTGCAAGATTATGATAAGTACTCATGCTAACGAGGGAGGGAAGGATCTTAGAATACTTGGATAACGATAATAAAATATGATATAAATTATCTAAATATAGATAAAAATATTTTATAAAATAAAATACAATAACGTAAAAATATTCATAATACCAACCCTATTTAGTATAGTAAAAGTATGATTATTATTGTTATATAAAGAAAATAATTATGCAATATGAAATAAAGTAAAATGGTAAAAAGGATTTATATAGTTGAATCAATTAGTAGAATAAAGACTTCTTGTTGTATTATTGATATGTTTTTGTAATATATGTATATGAGCACAACAATTTTAGTACATAGATACACAGCTGTTAGTAAAACTTGTTAATTTTTTTTTAAATGATAAATTTAAATATTAATAATTGTTCGTCTCTATGACAATCAAGAAGGGGATTGAATTAATTGTCTCTAAAAATTCTTAAATTAGTCTCTGATTAATCTAAATAATATTCAAGCAAAAAATGCAGAGAAAATAAAGAAAGAGAAAAGAGTACAAACCCAATTTATAGTAGTTCGGTTTTATGATTACGTTTACTTTTCCAGTTTAGCAAGCCAGCTTTCAACAATAACTAGTTTCCATTATACATAAAAAGTTATAAATATAAGTACAATATTCCTTTGTTGACGATCTGCACCTTCCCTTTTTGAAAATGGTTTAGTCCAACAAGAAAATAGTTTTAACTCTCACCTATCTAGACTATCTATCCACAAAAGTGTTTCTCATACTCTCTCCAAACTTTACAGCACAAACACAAAAAATGCCATAAAAACTCCAACAGACAGATTCACAGGCTGTTCAAGTAGCCAAATTCCAGAATAATTATCTCACTCTCAAAGTATCAAAATAAGTCTGTAAAAGATGTTAATCATTCTCTATATATTGAACTTTAAATCCAAAAAAATGTCACTGCAAAACTAGTTATTATCGTGAAAATATAAGACTGCAAAGTTCGCTTTCCAATAATTTTTACTGCTATAAAAATCTGGTTAAATTGTTAACTTTTTGCTTGATTTTCTCTATCATATTTTCTAATTTTTACTGTTATAATTATTCAAATTTAAAGTTTAACAATCACCCTAAAGTGTAGAACTTTCAAATTTGAAATCCATTGTTGATAAAGAAATTGCATTTGAAAGAATACCTCCTAAAAATCAGTCTTTTGTTGCTAAAAACTTGTTTCAAACGCAATAAATAGTTCAAATTTAAATATTCAATTGCTTAAACTTCTGATGATCCATTTTGATATGTTTAGACTAAGTGCTGCACCCAATCTACACTTAATCTGCTAAATTGGGTCTTGATTTGAGATAAAAATGCATTTGCTTTAAAACTATCCAAATTCTGCAGTTTCTATAGAATGCTTCTATAGAAGTATGATACTTCTACGCTAATAGATTCTATGCAACTATTATTTTATGAAAATTTCTACAAAATTTCAACTTTAAAACCTATACAGCTAGTAAATCGATTAGCAACATACGCAGGATTTTGTTATTATCAAAATATTAAGATTCGATAATAATTTTCTTAATAATAATAATTTGAATTTATTTAATAATTTTATATAAAATTATATTATATAATTTTAAATTTACACATCCTTAAAAAAAGTCAGATATAGTAATTCACATACTAATGGTAAGTTTGGTTTGCGAAAGGGGAGGGAGAGAAGAAGGGAGAAGGGAAGGTGAAGATTTACTTTATAACTAACTATATTTTCTTCTATTTTGTTTGATAGAAGTGAAAAGGAAAGAAATGAGTATTATTTTTCTTTTATTTGATTGGAGTGAAAAGTGGAGGAGGATAGGAAAAAAAAATGAGTATTATTCTCTCTAAATCATGTAAAATTGAAAAAGGAAGATGATAATTTTATTCACAAATTTTTATTACAACTCTAATCCGTTCATAAGTGGAAGAAAATTTTTTCTAATATGGAGGGAGTTCTATTTCACTTCTTTTTTACTTTCATCTTCCTTTCCACGTCGAATTAGGGGTGTTATAATATTCAACCTCTCTGTGCAACGAAGATCTGCGAATTATCCATCACCGCTCACCGTCGCTACTGCAACATCTCTACTCAGAGGTCAAGGGTAAACTCTCTCTCTCTCTATATATATATATATCTCTCTCTCTACCAACTCTGTGAATCTAGGGGTTTTATGATTTTTGTTTTTCTTCTTTTAGGTTTTTCACGATTTATCCTACGATTTATTCTTCTGTCATCTAGGCCTAGCTCTCGAGTCTTCAACCCTCTCTTTCTCTATGCAACAGTGATCTACGAATCATCCATCGCTATGTCACCATCGCTATTGCAACATCTTTTATTTTGGTCGAAGGTAAACTCTTTCTCTCTCTACTGACTGACTCTGTTAATGTTAATTTTGGGTTTTTACGGTTTTTATGATCTTTGCTCTAGATTTTAGGGTTTTTGATTTTTGTGCTTAATTCTTTTAGGGTTCTTGAGACAAATATGTCCAACACTTGAGATAAATATGTCCAACAATTAAAAGAAGTAGAGATAAGTATGTCCAACATTTGAGACAAATATGTTCAACACTTGAGACAAACATGTCCAACACAATAAAGTCCAACACTTGAGATAAGTATATCTAATACTTGAGACAAATATGTCGAGTACTCTAATACTTGAAACAAGTATGTTCAACAGTTGAGGTGAGTTCAAACCCCAATCTCACACGATCTAATGCCACGACACTCGAATTCGAATTACTCGATGACACTTTGTGCCGAGTTCAAATTTAAAAAATGCAAACTCTATGAACTCAAGTTCAACCAAAAGACATTGAAGTTAAACTCGGGGATTAACATTGCCCAATTCGACCGGAGTGCCATAATAAATCAAATAAAAATAGGTTTTATTTTACTTCACATTTAATTCTGTTATTCTTTTCCTCTCCCCTAATACCCCAATCAAATTCACCCTAAAAAGTTTCTTTCTTTTTTTATTTTTTATTTTTTTCCCAATGGGCCCCTCACCCACTTTAAAATCTCCCACTCTCAGGGCCACGGATTTGACACAACACAACCTTTCCTCTCTTAATATCACTCAGTAATATCGGGATAGACGTTAGGCGTGACCTCTCCTCCCACCCCCGGCCCCCCCCCCCCCCAAAAAAAAAAAAAAAAAAAAAAAACCAAAAAAAAATTCCGACTACCATCTCTCTCTCCGTTGTATATATAAAAATACCCATCTCTCTATTTTGCAAAATTATTTTAGAGAGAGAGAGAGAGAGAGAGAGAGAAAAAAAAAAGGGGGTTACAGAGTCATCTAAACGACGTATCATCAGAATCGATTCCGTTATTAGTTTTTGCACTAATCGCTAATTGCATACGCTATCTGCGTTCTCTTCTCCTCAAACTAACCCAATCGGTCGGTTCTATTAGGGTCGGTTCCGATTCGGTTGTAGTTGTTCACGATGGTCCATTGACTACTACGACTATGGGCTCGGGTCTAGCAAGTCTGGTCGTCTTGGCCGAGCAACTGAGACTGAACCGGGTTTTTTCCCACAGATATGGTGCTGATGGATGCGGGTCGGGTTTGGGATCCGATTGTGTGGTATGTTTGTGCAGGTTAAGGAATGGGGACATGGTGCGTAGGTTAGGGTGTGGTCATGTGTTTCATAAGGAGTGCTTTGATGGGTGGCTTGATCACATGAATTTCAACTGTCCGCTTTGTCGGTTGCCGTTGGTTTCTGATGAGCGCGTGGCCTCACTCGAGAGGCGCGTCGGCGGTGATATCATCTCTTGGTTCTCTTCTTCTTTCACATCACCATCATAATCATCTTCATCATAACATTCATGTATATGTATGTATGTGTGTTGATGATCATCATCGTGGATCATCAGTTTTGATGGTCATGGGTTGCTTGCCCTTCCCTTTTTCTTTTTCCTTGCGGGAAAAATTTACATATCTTCTCTCTTTTCACAAAAGGGTATGGCAGTTTTGACGTACCTTATTGTAACTTTTTTTCCTGGTGTTTTCGTTTTTGGGGAAGAGCTCTTTCGGATTTTTTTTTTTTTTTTTTTTGTGTAAATTTGTACCTTTTTAAAATTGTATGAAAATAATGATAGATAGAGAATAAGGTTCCTTCCCGGAGTAGCTTACATTCATTCTCACGTAATTTCTTTTTAATATAAATATTATTCAGTTTAATGAAAGGTATAAATTTATCTAAAGGTTGAATTGATCAACAAATATTATTGCTTTATATATATATTATGTTTAAGAAAATACATGAGGTAGTGTTTGATTCGTACTCAAAAATTAGAATCGAAATCGGAATCAGAATAAAAAAAATCTTAGGAATCAGAATTTAAATTGAATTCTGATATTAACTGTTTGGTTCAAATTTTATAATGAATTTGATTACTATTGTTGATTTTGGTTTGTATATCTTTCGAAATAAAAATTATTTGATTATCAAATTTGTTTTTAACAAAAAATATTTTAAAATTAATATTTTTAAAATTTTATTTTAATTTCTAAAATTAAAATTAAAATTATAGTTTTAATAAAATTTTAAAAAAATAAAATTTGTAAAATTTTTAACGGAAAAAAAATTTTATTTACAATTTTTTAGATCATTTTTAATTTTTAATTTTTTTCTTAAAAAAATAAAAAATTTTTTTTTCATGAATTTTAGAAATATAATTGTCAATTTTTTAGATTACTTTTAATTTTTTTAATTTATAATATTTTTAAATAATTTAATTTATAATATTTTTAAATTATTTTTTTAATTTATCAAAAAAATTAATTTATAATATTTAACTTATCAATTTTTTTAAATTATTAAATTAAAAAATTGTTTTCTAAATTGTTTTTGATTAAAAAAATTATTTTATTAAAAAAATTGTTTTTGATTAAAAAATTTAATTTATAATATTTTAAAATTATTTTAATTAATTTTTTTGATTAAAAATAGTATTTTTTAATTTTAAAAATATTTTAATTAAAAAATTGTTTTTCAAAAAATAATTTAATTTATAATATTTTTAAATTATTTTTTATTTTAAACCATTTTTGTAAGTAAAAATAAAATTATTCAATTTTTTTTCATTGGATTTCTTCCATGGATTTTAATTGAAATCTATCAATTTATTTAGATTTCACAAGACCCATATCTTAATGGTTTCGTTCCCATATCTTTATTCTTATTCCATTAATCAAAATAACTTATACATACTTCATTTCGATCTTGTAACACATACCCTTTAATCAAGCATCTCCTAAAATTTTCAGTTTAATATTATGTAATTTGTTTGTTATAATTGAAAAATTATTATTATAAATAAAAATAGAGTAAAATTCAATATCATAGAGATAGCAAGAGAAGAGGAGGTAGGATCAAAACCCCACCATGAATGACGTGGAAATGCATCTTACCCCCAGATTTTTTTTTAAAAAAAAATGGAAATGCATGCTTAATCAAACGTTAAAACGAGTTAAATGGGAAAAAAATCCAAATACATAAATTACGTTTAAATTTCTTAAATGACTTTTGAGTTTAGCTCAAATAGTTAAAGAAACCACTATGACCAAAGGATATGACAGGCAATCCCCCTTATGAGGTAAAGAATATAAGTATTGCGGTTGAGGCCACTTACAAATGTTGGAAAATATGTCAATAACAATAATACTTTTAATAAAAATTTTAATTTTTAATAATATTTTAAAATTTTTAATTGTATTTTTTAATTCTTATTAAAAATATATATAAATTTTATTTTTTTTTTAAATTCATTTGGGATGGATCTGTTCTTGCTCGGTGGCTTTGCCAGGGTGTGAGATATTATCATATAAAGCGAAGTTAAATTAATATTATATTCGATTTAAATAAGGATTCCTTCATAAATGAAGAAAATATGCGACTATATATTTGTATAGATATGACGTGTATTCTCTTATTAAATTCTATTCTAATTATAATATTTTTAACGAAGGTAAAAGAATTTTGTAAAACCACTTGCTTGAGTGCAGATGACTGACTGGATCTATTATCAAAGGTTGGGCCTGCTTGCAGTTTGTTGATCATTATTGGGCCAAAAATACTGCATGAACCTAAAAACACCCATCGCTTGAGAGTTTGAGACCAAAGTAGACTAACCTAACTCCCACCCAAAAAAAAAAAAAAAGACCAACCTAACAAATCTTACTGGGCATTACTATAGAGGGTATCAAGGGATAGTTGGTCTAATAAGATAAAATATTAAATTTTTTAACTAAATTTTAAATTCAAAATTTGGATATATAAAAAACTATACTGGAAGAATCGCCCTCTAAATAGGACCCCGCAGATAATCAAACGAGATTAGTCAGAATATAGATTCGAATATGATAGTGGGAAAATAAAAAAATTACTATAGAACTTGCTGATGATTGGTCTTTTAACTATGATCATATTCGCTAACCATTATCATATTGGCTAACCAGTCTAGGTAGTCTACTTCTCGAATAAAACCTGCTATTAGGAGCTTCTGGACCTCTTCTTGTATTATGTATTGATGCTCCAGTGCGAATATCCTTTTCTTATACTTGACATGCTTGTTGACTGTCGTTTTACGGTTAATTTGTCAACTATGATCGACGGGTGAATGTCTAACATGTCCTCGGGGACCATACAAAAACTTTAGAATGTCGTCGAAGGTAGTTCACAATTGCGTTTTGGAGAGGCGTCAAGATGGGCACCAACCTGACTGTGCGATCTAGCGTATTAGTGATAGTAACTTTGATTACTTCCTCTCTGGGATGAGGCTTAGTTTGGTACTCGGCATCGTCTCTAAACTTTAATTTATCCACTGAAAAAGCTTCTTTTCTTTTCCAATGGCGGGGATGTGCAAGATCGATGTTGCCATGGAGTGTTGCAATCTAAGGGGCGTCTTGAATTTGATTTTCATATGCCTTGTATTTGGTAGTGCTTTGAGGCCATCCAAACTAGGATGGTGAGGATAGCATTGTGGGAACTAGAGGTTTCACCATGTGAAAATTGGTTTCACATTAGTAACATGGTGAGGAGGCGTCTTAAAGTTACGATAAAGCGAGATGATACCTTTGTGATGTATGTAGTCGTCGACAAATCCTTTTATGGGTTCGTCCCCAGGGTTGAGAAATAAGGCGGGTTGAGACCCATTCGGCAGAGGCCTCCCAAAGAGGAGGTCTCGATCTACTTTCATGATCAGCGAATGTCCGCTTTTGATAAGTTGGGATCCTATTCTTGCAATGATGATTAGGGGGT